>OX438777.1:18487217-19087217 GCA_949316455.1 Acleris holmiana
TTTTCTAAAAAACGAGTGGAGGGAGGTATCAAGTTGAAATTAGCATTCAATACTTATGTCTGCAAACCCTTAAAGCTATAAAAAAATCAAGCTCCACAGGGGAATCAATACCCAGAAATCATATACAAAATAGCACAAGTAAAGAAAAAAATACGAAAATTTATAAATTGCTGTTACATCAAAATTCTTTTTTACGCCTTACTTTTTTTCAATTGGTAATCTTATCACAACCTATGTTGATGTATGGAGACAATAGTGTTTTCAGTGTTAAAATTAAAGTCCAATTTTACATACTTACAAATTTATTCAGAACCGTCGGTGCGTGAGTCCTGAAGAACATCAAAGTAATAATATTTTTGTATTTCGCTTCAGAGTGGTGGCAAACTGGACGCGGTCCTAACGGAGTATGCGTCACGACTAGCAGCCCAGGGCTGTCTCCAGTCCGCGTTGAACAGCCTCGAGGGCGTCGAAGACACCGCGCTGCGGACACGCCTGACATACGCGCTGGGGCTGGCGCAGACCAGGCAGAGCCAAGTAAGTATATCAGACAAGGAGTATAGTGAGTCTAGCAGCTTAGGGCTGTCTGCAGTCCGCGTTGAACATCCTCGAGGGTGTCGAAGACACCGCGCCACGTAGGTTGACAGGTGTTGACTCCTGTTTATGAAACAGGCATCAGGCATGGTTTAACTCGAAACTCTGACCCAAAGGCAAAAGATGGACTTGATTGTACAAGATTCTGACGTGTTCGCTGATGGTTGTGAACTAGCCGCTTTTGTTTAAAACTGTGAGCTTTTCTTTTTAATTTTAAATAATGGAATTAATAAATAAATGTGATTGTTGGATTGAACTAGTTGACTTAAACCTTGCGTATGTTAAGATCGGGCTGAGAATCATGCCTGTGAACGACGTGTAGCTTAACCTTGAGCGAATGTGCGTTGGGACGGTAAAAAGAAAAAGGAACGACTCTCAAAAATAATGTTTATAATAGTGTGGACGACAAATGTATCGAGTTGTGGTTATAAAATAAGGGATGAAGTTTATGAGTCATATTGAAACAAAATATATTAATAAGAAGAGGAAGAAGAAACGTTTATTTTTGAAAAAAAAAATACAATACAAAAAGGATAAAAATTGCATTGCATTGGTAATTTACTGTCTATAATGTTGGGCTCCTCCAACCGAACCTTTGTCTTTCCCCTTACTTGTAAGCCTAGCATGTTCGTCCCACGCTAAGAGTGTCGTGTGGTTGCAGCAGCCGGCGCCGCAGCCCGGGCGCGCGCGCGCGGCGGGCGGGCCGCAGAGGCGCCTCGTGGCGCACAGCGACGCCTCCAACACGTACAGTGCGGGTCAGTGCTGCGCCAGCTTATAATACATACGTAACATCACGCCTTCATTCCCAGATTGGGGTAGGCAGAGCTACAGAATGTATTAGTGACAGGTTACGAGCCCATCGCCTAACAGTACTACAAGCCCTTATTCCCTTAGTCACCTCTTACGACAGCCACGGGAAGACATGGAGTGGCACTATTCTAACCCGGTAACCGCACGGCCTGGGTATTAGCTTATAGAGAAAGGGTTATTTGGTTATTCGTATTCCTTTTTAGGAGGGAGGGAGGGGGATATCATGTCATACGTAGTAGTTTCACAGATTCTGTTCATTTGTGTATCGTGTTGTAATAAATGGTTTTCTTTATTTTTAATAAGAATAAAATTAACCATAAAGAAAAAAAATTGTGTGGTTGGCGGGTTAAAATAGAACCACTCCGTGTCGCTTTGTAGATGTCGTAAGAGGCGACTGAGGCAATAAGGGCTTGTACTTAGTACTGATATGCGGTGGGCTTGCAATCTGTCACTAATACACTGGTAAACATCTTAGCCTGATTGTGCAAAATATTGTGACAGAATTATAATGAAGTCATTTAGAGTTGTTTGTATTTCTGTAGCTCAGCCTACCCCTAAAAATTGTCCACGGTAACTCACGCAATTAAACTTTCTATTAAAATTTTCCTTTGTGCACCGAACATTAGCCATACAATTGTAAGGATACTTTTCGTTGCACAACGGAACCTCACCTCATCCATGTATGTATACAACGTGTAACAAAATAATCCGTAAAAAGAAATTACAAAAGTAGTGTCAACCCTTATTAAATAACGTCACTTCAGTATCTTAGGTATACAGTACACTAGGGTTGACACTACTTTCGTAATTTATTTTTTACGGATTATTTTGTAACACGTTGTATATGTAAAAAAATGCTGTATAAAAATATAAGTAAGTATGGCATGTAATTTGAATCACTTTCCTGGTTTTTCAGCTGTCGTATAACTTTTAAATAATTAGATTAAATCAATTGTATTATAATGATGGAACTGTAATTCCATCGTGGTTGGAAATTATCAAAGTATTTTTTTTATTCTATTTTATTTTAGAAAATGCTTAATATTTTTTCGGTTTTTTTTTGAATAATATGTGACCATGTGTTATCGGCAGTCCCGGCGGCGTTCGAGGCGAGTCCGTGGCAGGCGGCGCCCGCGGCCGGCCCCGCGCCGGCGCCGCAGCCGCCGCGGCCCGGCAGCGTGGGCCCGCACACAGGTCACCTTTCTCATCATTTTCCTCGGACCAGCTTACTTTTTAACGGCCACAGTTATTAGGGTTCCGTATCCAAAGGGAAAAACGGGATCCTATTACTAAGACTCCACTGTCCGTCTGTCTGTCTGTCCGTCTGTATCCTATGAACTGTGATAGCTACATAGTTGAAATTTTCGCAGATCATGTATTTCAGGTGCCGCTAGAACAACAAATACTAAAAACAGAATAAAATAAATTTAAGTAGAGCTTCCATACAACAAATGTGATTTTTTCGGCATTTTTTGTTTGATGTTAATAACGGCAACAGGTAGACGCTTGAGATGTTCACTTTAAAAATAAATAGTTAAATTACAATAAAATAATTATATAAGGAGGGCTCCTATACAACAAACGTGATATGTTTTGCCGTTTTTGCAAGATTTAATTACAGACAGACATCGTGGTTACAGATAGACACCCGGACCGGTGAAACTAAAAAAAAGCGGCCAAGTGCGAGTCGGAGTCGCCCATGAAGGGTTCTGTAGCAGCAAGTAACATAATATGAAAGTTCGTTGTAGCTTTGAACAATGTATTTATGACGTATTAAAAAAAACTACTTACTAGATCTCGTTCAAACCAATTTTCGGTGGAAGTTTGCACGGTAATATACATCATATATTATTTTTACTTCTATCATTCTCTTATTTTAGAAGTTACAGGGGGGGGGGACACACATTTCAACACTTTGGAAGTGTCTCTCGCGCAAACTGTTCAGTTTAGAAAAAAAAAATATGTTAGTAACCTCAATATCATTTTTGAAGACCTATCCATAGATACCCCACACGTATGGGTTTGATGAAAAAAAATTGTCGAGTTTCAGTTCTAAGTATGGGGAACCCCCAAAATTTATGGGTTTTTTTTCTATTTTTGTGTGAAAATCTTAATGCGGTTCACAGAATACATCTACTTACCAAGTTTCAACAGTGTACTTCTTATAGTTTCTGAAAAAAGTGACTGTGACATACGGACGCACAGATAGAAAGACATGACGAATCTATAAGGGTTTCGTTTTTTGCCATTTGGCTACGGAACCCTAAAAACACCCACATTTTTCTGAAACAGCCAAACATCATTGGATTTTGGAAATTAACATACACTAGTGGTCACTTCTCATCGTACAACAACATTTTCAAAAAGTATGTTCTGGCTTTTTTGCCATTTGGCTACGGAACCCTAAAAAAGGTTATAATGTTATGTCTAATGTTTTAAAGATTAGACCCTTCGTGCGCGAGTCCGACTCACACTTGGCCGGTTTTTTTAAATTAAAATTTGCTAAGAACTACCCCGGAGGGCGAGCACAAGTTGTCCGCGACTGGTTTGTCGCTCCGATCTCCCTTTCTATCTAGTCTGTAACGATAGACACGCACTGAGCTACAAGCGAACTAAAACTTGTGTTAGCCGTACACCTAAATAAGCTTGCTATTAAATAAACAACATGTCCGAAGAGTCGTCTATCTATTTGGGACCCACGATGTCCCAGACAGACACGCAGCTAGCTGTGTGTGTCAAACTTATTTACGTCGAGGGTTAAACTTCTAGGCAGTGAATAGGATGCAGATATTAAACTGCTATAGATCTGTCACTGCTTAAAACTCTGCGGGTTATGACACTTTAGAATCAGCCCCAGACTTAATTTATAACGGTGTTTCTTTTAAAACTGTATTTTGTATGGATCTATGAATGTGAACACTTTGTATAAACAAAAGAGATGATATTTATAAAACAGTCAAAAATGTAGCAGGGATATCTTTTAGGTAACCTTTAAATGAAATGATTAATAAAAACGGATAGCCAAATAAGTACAACAGTGTGGTTTGTATTAGGGTAAGGTCCAAAAGTTGGCCACGCCAACTCACGCAATTAAATTTTCTATGAAACTTTTCCGTTGAACGATGAAAATTAAGGATACTGTTCGTCACACAACTAAACTTTTATCGCTTTTGTTGTTTGTATGATTAACTGCGCTTAACCATGGTCTATCTTTTTGGTCCTTACCCATTATCTTTGTAATATTTTCAGGCGGGATAACCTCAAAATCGAAATACAAAGTGGACCCATCAGTGCAGTCGGCGCCACTGTACAACCAGTACAGCTTTAGCAACGCCCAGCAGCCTCAGTACGGGTTCAACAGCCCTCTCCCCGACCAGTACAGCGGGGCCACCGTGCCCAGCGCCGGGCTCAACCAGTCCTACAACCAGCCACTCAACCCTAGCCAACTCAACCCTAGCCAACTCAACCCTAGCCAATTCAACTCTAGCCAACTCAACCCTAGCCAACTCAACTCCCAATTCACCCCGACCCCGAGCCAGTTCCCAAGCGCGGTCCCTTTGAATCCTGCGCCGAATCCCAGCCAGGTGAACGGCAGCTACTACCAGGAGGCGCCCGCGCAGCGAGCAGCGCCCGGGTGGAACGACCCGCCTCTACTCACTGGAAAACCTAAGGTCAGTGTTGTTTTATTGAGTCGCGTGTTCACGGTCGTTGCAATGTTAACTCCGGGGTGTTAGTGATAATGTTGACTTTAAGCGATTTAGTTTTAATATTCAATTAGTGCTCACTGTAGAACACTCGCTTTCGCTCGGGCACCTAACTAAAAAGTAACTTTTAGCTTAATGTAAGGGTTTATAGAGCTGTGAGCAAAACTCAAGCTTCTGTCGCCTCGCCAATGCGTAAAAATACATATTGTGCTTATTGTTTAGAACTTCTAACCGAGAAATATTTTTTTTTTTTTTTGTCTGGCTATATGGGAGTCTTGTTTTAAAGCGTGGATTAAACTTGCAAAATAATCTGTCAAAGTTGACTGCTGTCTTAGTCAATTTTTTTACCTATTAACATTTCGCCGTGTCCCGTATCTGACATTTTTAATCTTGTTTTTTATAATCGGATTTTACTTAAAGATAGTGTTATAATTTGTTTGTATAAACACAAACAATAATTTCAACATGATGATTGTTATACAAACAATAATCCATAGATAACATTCATTTGTTCATCACAAAGCTAGTAGCATTAAACTCGGCCACGTGACACCGATGACGTCATAGCCCGACCGACGAGAAAAACAAGTATGGGAGGCACGAAAGGTTAAAAGAGAAAATTTCGCCTTATTGATGTATTCACAAACTTTAACCTTTCCAACGCTATGTCAAATACAGAACTAGAGCGAATGTCAACTTTGCTTCATAGGTACTAATGTCTATTTTGCGATGTCAACCATGACGGAAATATACGTCAATGGCGTTGAAAAGGTTAAACAGCAGTGACGTTCTGCAGTTTTTATTTCAAGTCCGATTAGCTGTTAATACGCATAAAGATCAAGACAGACATTATTGCCGGCTATAAATTGTAGAAACTTCCCGTAATCCTTTTGAACGCCATTGAACGTCATCGGAAATTTGCGCCGAGGACGCAGAGCGCTCAGTACGCTCCAGACATTTTCTGACAGCGCGGTGGCGTCTGGGGCGCAAGGTTGCAGCCGACCGTGGCGTTCAAAAGGTTACGAAGCATCTTTAACCCTTAAATTGGCAAAATGAAAAAAGTCGTGAATTCAAACCCTATTTGATTTCGAACCAGCATAAAAAAATATCAATCCAAAAAAAACAAAAAGTGAGCATTATGGTATGTATGTATCCTGTGGTGCACACTGCCAAGTTAAGGGTTAAAACAGGCGTGGCGCGCTTCGTATCAGCATTATCATAGAACGGTTAACATCAGGCAGTCCGGTATGATCCTTGTGGTTGATGCAAGTAGTGGTGATGTGACGGCCCTGTGTAGCCCGGCGACGGCGAGATGTCGGCGCGGCACGCGGGCACGCGGCGCTGGGCGCGCGCCATCCAACACCGCCGCCTGCACGAGGTAGCCCGTGCGAGTTAGCGTGTGCATGCTGCCCATGCTCTTCCCGTGTTCTATCTAGTTTCATATGGACGAAAATCGTAGGAAACAATCACTTAAAAAAATATTTAGTCCCAAAACAGGACCTCCCGACTCGAACAACGTATAATTATTACTTGAAATACCTCATAGATGGCGTCACAGCAAAACATTTGAACTAGCAATCGTGAAGATTGAATGATTTTTACACCTAAATAAATTTAACGTATCTTAATTATAACAAAAACATCCTTCTCTACATATATAAATAAAAAAATATCACGGGACAATGTCACACAAATTGAACAAGTCCCAAACTAAGCTCTAGGCTTGTACAAACAGCCACACAATTAACTGCCCATTAAAGACGGAAGTGAGAAAATGTAGAAAGGGATGAATATAGATTTTACATAAAAATCTCATTTGCACGACCAAGACAATTTCTCTCTGTTAATCTTCATCGGTCACTCAGCTGTGTGGGCGATTGTACTATGGGTACTAGACACCGATAAGCATACTTAGATAGAGAAATAAATACTTAAATACATAGGAAAACATCCAAGACTCAGGTACAAATACTCGTGCTTATCACACAAATATCTGCCCTTACCGGGATTTAAACCCGGGACCGCTGGCTTCGGAAGCAGGGTCACTCCCAACTAGGCCAACGTGTCGTCACATAAAATAACAGTAGGTTTTAAAAGTTTAATAATAATAAAAAAAAAATACTAACTCCATCTAACTGATGCAATACGTGTGAGCTTTCAAGCTTGCTACGTACTATTGGGTACTGTCACTAGATGGCGCCACGGATCGCGAAAGTCCTATGGAATCACAGGCTCCAAGCATTTCGATTTTATATATTCTTCTGTGATTTTTAATACTGTCTCAAAGTACTATTTTTAAATTAAAAAATAAATAAATCAGGCTTCAGAATTGCCTACATTAGGACGGCGCGCTTTTGCTTTATGAGATTGGGTATCTGTACTTGTATTCTTTGGTCTGTACCCAAACTAAGGTTTAATAATAATAATCTTTTTTATACTAATTACGCATACGTAAATCTCACAGTAGTCAGTCGGCAATTAGACATGTACAATTTTGAACGATTTAAAGTAACAGTTACTTAGGTTTTGGGTTTAAGCTTGTAGAGATTGTTTAATCTTATACTGAACGCCCCTTTAGCTTATTTGTGATACATTTGGACGATTTCTACTACAGGTTCAAGCAACAATGTACAATAAAGGTCAGGCCATGGTGACGTCTCTTGGGTCACTGAATAAACCATGATTTTAAGTATTATAAATCCATCAAACATCAGTTTATGTGGCAATTAAAAGCCCGCTTTTAAAAAGTTTTCTTTCAAGCATATTTATTACCCTATATCAAAATATTTTTCTAAGAAACTCTATTACTGTTGTCTCCTGGCTTACGGAAAAAACCAAAAACAACAAAAAATAAAAAACTTAAATTTGCTTTGTGTACAGTCGACGTCATAAATATGTTTACACTTTAGTACCATGTCACTTTCATTCACTGAGATAATTACAGTCATACTCGTATAATTATATACGAAATTGTCTCAGCGAATGAAAGTGACAAGGTACGAAAGTGTAAACATACTTATGACGTCGACTGTACAAGTTTATAACTGATATGTAAATTTAACGTTTAAGTACTTTAATATTACTAGGTAAACTTATTACTACGTAAACAACTTTTTTGTTCTACCGTACACTTGACCGCTAGTTTCAGAGGTTAGCACTACCAACTAAAGCTACTCTAATCGTCATCTAATTATATTTATTAATTGCATTTATTGTAAAGGTTAGGGTGGTTAGGTTATTTGTTGTTAAGGTTATTGATTGTGTCTCAATTGGGAACATGCACATTTTTTTTCTCAAGCTCCCTAGAAAGTGCTATGAAAGAGAGGAATAACTGTATACGCGAAATAATTGTCGTGTAATTTTTTCATAAGATATGAAGTTTTTTAGAGACCCCTTGCAAAAACACTCTATACAAAATCGACGACAGAATGACGTCACAGCTGTTGTTCCATGTTTAAAATGTAAGGACCTAATACCGGGTGTGGCCTGTAATAGGAGCAATAAATTGAAGGATCGTTTCAACACCACAAACGTAACAACATACATTCTACAACTTTTGAAAATAACTTATTGTTTACAAAATATTCATGAATTTAGATTTTCCAAGCAAGCAATGTATTGCAAAAACTACGAAGTTTGTAGGCTGACAGCTGATGTCAACTAGACTATTGGATGGAGTACATTGAAAATGCTATTAAGTTTGTTCGAAAAAATCCCAAATATTAAATTACCTTTTTTTTTTAAGTTGTAGAACAAATGTTGCTACGTTTATAGAGTAGAAACAATCCCTCAACTTATTGCTCCTGGGTGGATCAACTTTTCGTTGTTGTTATTCTGTCCCGTAAGCCAGGAGACAACAGTGATAGAGTTCCTTAGAAAAATGGTTATAATATACATTACTAATACGCTTGGAAGAAAACCCATAAAAGAATGGGCTTGTAATTGCCACAAAAGCCGATGTTTGCTGGATTTATATACTTTAAAATCGTGGTTTTAAAGAGTGACCCAGGAGACATCACCATGGCAACAAGCTACAAAGAAAAGTTGATTGACCCTCCTATTACAGGCCACACCCGGTAAAGAAGTTTGCATTTATTTCGTAAATTACTATGTTTAAG
This sequence comes from Acleris holmiana, assembly GCA_949316455.1. Lineage (NCBI taxonomy): Eukaryota > Metazoa > Arthropoda > Insecta > Lepidoptera > Tortricidae > Acleris > Acleris holmiana. Next base: position 18,496,441 of record OX438777.1, read on the forward strand.
CTAATATCGTAAAAAAATACGTAAATAAAATGAGTATGCCGAAAAAAACAATCTAAACATTAAAATAATATTTTAAATTTTAACAAGTTTTGATTATATATAAAATCTTAATAAACGGGTGAAAGCTTGTGTTGCTTTTTATTACAATTTCTTCTAAATCGTATTAATGAAACTCAATTCTAATTTTCATGCATGTTCTCTATTTGAAAGGTTCCCGTTGGAATGTTGTCCATATGAAACTAAATATCGTACTTGCGTAGCAATCAAATCATTTATGAACTAGTTCAAACGACTTGATTTTTGATCATCCAGTGTGACCCCGCTCACTTAATTTTTGGTGTTTTTATTGCAACCTGAATACAGCGGGCCGTTGAACTAATAGTGTACAGAATTGTTTTTTATTAGTTGGGTGGATCAACTTTTCGTTGTTGTTATTCTGTCCCGTAAGCCAGGAGACAACAGTGATAGAGTTCCTTAGAAAAATGGTTATAATATACACTACTAATACGCTTGGAAGAAAACCCATAAAATAATGGGCTTGTAATTGCCACAAAAGCCGATGTTTGCTGGATTTATATACTTTAAAATCGTGGTTTTAAAGACCCAGGAGACGTCACCATGGCAACGAGCTACAAAGAAAAGTTGATTGACCCAGTTGCTTGTTTTTACCCTACATCAGCAGAAACTGTAGGCTAACGCAACATTGTTTCGTGTTTCGCACTCACTCATTTAAACAGCACACGGATATGGTAACTCATCACTTCATCGAATGTATCATTTCATCGAATTTTATTTCATCGAACGCTATTTTCTGCTGAAACTATTATGTTTTCAGGGTATCTAAATCATTAATAACGTAGGTTACGTCAGGTTAGATGTTTAAGATACCCTGAAAACATTATGGCTTCAGCGAGAATAGCGTTCGTTGAAATGAAATTCGATGAAATGATACTTTCGATGAAAGATGTTTCGATGAAATGATAGACATCCCACGGATATATCACATTGTTTTTGCTTTTAAACTGCTGTAAAGACCGGATTTGAGTGTTGTGTGCGTTTTAAAGAAAAAGTCCTTGAACAGACCTAGTCAGAGCATAACGGACCGAGACAAATTGATTTTTTCAGAAGCCTGAAGGAGTACATTATCATAATTTATTGTATTCCATGCTTATAAGTAAGGGGGTTACCCTCGTCATTAAATAATTTAGACGTGTTTTACTACTTGTCATTTTTCGTCATCTTCACTATGTTTCAAAATCAAATCAAAAATCATAATGTTTATTCAGTAAATAGGCCACCATAGGGCTCTTTTACACGTCGGTAATATGAAGTGAATTTACTAGCGCTTCGGATAAGACCATCATTGCGGAGAAGAAGCGCCAAGAAACTCCAGCAGAAGGTCATATATTTAAATACAATCTAGCCTGAATTGGGTTATCCCATAATTTTGTAATGTATAGTGATTCAAAAACCATTTCGAGAAAAAGGGTTGTAGAACCATTCCCTGTTATCAGATTATTTTACAAAATTAGTATTAAATAGTTATTTCTAATTTATCATTTGACATTATTTGACCTGTAATTTAGTGACGTCACGATCTTCATTGGTAAGTTGTGTCTAATCTGTGATCAACCATAGTACTGCATATAATATGAGTCCGGAATGCAGTAATAAATAAATAATGTATATCGAATTTTGTCTTATTTATTTATGTTTTATTTTAACGCTTATTAAAATTAAGACAATTTTTAACTGTATATAAACATGACAAGGTCAGATCTTTAAAAAAATGGTATGATTAAAATACAAGTCCGTTTTGGAACCTCCGCCCGTAGGCTAGTCTGTGGGTGAAATTGTCAAACTCAACGAACTAAAAATAAAATTTCGGTTTGTTTGGTGTGCAACATATAACTACTCGTTTTCTGATTTTCTGCATTTTAACAACATTGCTTCAAATTCTACACATATTGACCATCGCCAGATCTTGGATACCGATATTCTTGCTTATAATGACGACCAACGCTGTACTTAAACATTATTAAAATTTGTAAGGGCTGATTCCACTAATCTACCCAAAGTGGATATAGTCAGGATATTGACATACTTGGGAGACAGCTCCAATCACAACGTAGCTGAAATACGTGGAGCTAAAGCTCTAATGTAAGTATGATTTAGGTATAAGAATATAACGTTCACAATACCATTAATACTTTAGTTTACCTATATTGACATGACTTGACATTGACATTTTACGTGATCTGACAGAAACGCGTACTCTCAAACGAATTCAATAGTTTTAAAGCATTTCTCAAACAAACCAGCTTGTAGTGACGTCATAAAAACATTTTCTTTAAAAATTAAAATAAATTAATATATTGATTTAAATGCAAAAACCGTGAAATTGGTGTCTTCAATTAGTCTATTTTATCGAAAAAAAAATTAAAAACTAGTGGTATTTTTTTTTGGGATAACCCATTTTGTTTATTATATTATAAACGAATAGTTGTGTGAATTTAGATAGTTATTATTAATTACGTCATATCAAGATTGGCATCGACATACCATACGACAAAAATCCCGCTAAAAACTACTCTATTTTACATCATCATAATTCCTTCAACAGCCAAAGCAAGAAGTCCAGCAACAAGCGCCCATCACCCACCCCCTGTTCGGGGTGGAGCCGCAGCACGTGCCGCTCACTCCCCAATATCCAGGCCAACAACAGTACCCGGGCCAACAACAGTACCCGGGCCAACAACAATACCCGGGCCAACAATACCAACAACAGTACGGGCAGTATGACCAGTACCCAGGGCAGTATCCGCAGGGACAACAGTATCCACAGGGACAACAGTATCCGCAGCAGGTAAGTCAACTCTTTAGATAAGTATGCCTTAACCTCGTAAGGACCTATGTGCAATAGAATGTACATAATCAAGGCAATTTGATTTTAACAAAATTACAGTATAAAGTTTATTTTTCTTTGTTTACGTTGAAAATGGCATGGTAAAGCGAAAGCATTTGAACTTTATTTTATTGGTAGTAAATACAAATTCATATCCACAAAAATCTTTCCATTTGTAGTATGGTGGGAATTACCGCATAAAATTAATTAGTAACAAATAAAAATAGTGCCATTGCATAATGAGCTTATAACGGCAATATATAATAGTGATCTTGTTCTAACATTCCTATTTAAAATAATCGTTGTTGGCTATAAATTGTGGAAATATGGGGCCCGTTAAAAGCACGTTAGCAGCTGCCGTTTTGTGTCAGCATGATTTATGGCAGAGTCGTCATTGAATAAATGCTGATAAGATGCGATTTGAAATTCGTCCACTGTTGGACATTATACGATAGCCCACCACGAAGGGTCTTAAGCCCAAGTTAGACTTAATAAAATTGCAGAAAATTTAATTCAGAAAAAGACAGCAAACTTGAGCTTTCTAGTACAAAAGTTAGAGTCTAGCTCTATGCTACTAGCAACTAGCGGTCTCTAGCGGCCTTTATCTTGCCTACATCACATTCTTTACCGCCACTAATTCAGCAACGATCTATCTACAACAGTCTAGCCCATTGCAATCTCCACCTTATCTCTTTATAAACTAAGCCTCGTTTCAGTCGCTGAGTCCCGCGCCGGCGCCGGCGGTGGAGGCGGCCCCGGTGCAGAAGGCGGCGCTGCCCGAAGAGCACGCCGTCATGCAGGCCGTGTTCGACGGCCTCCGCGCCGAGTGCGCCGACAGGGCCGCCAACCCGGTGAGACTACTGCACAACCAGGACACACCGTACCAACTGAGACAAGTAGACAACCAAGACACAGAGTACCAACTGAGACAAGTGCACAACCAAGACAGAGTACCAACTGAGTCAAGTAGACAACCAAGACAGACTACCAACTGAGATAAGTAGACGCTCAGGACACACAGTACCAACTGAGACAGGTAGACAACTAACCGAGACAAGTAGACAACCAAGACACAGAGTACCAACTGAGACAAGTAGACAACCAAGACACAGAGTACCGAATGCTACAAGTAGACAACCAAGACACAGGGTACCAACTGCTACAAGTAGACAACCAAGACACAGAGTACCAACTGCTACAAGTAGACAACCAAGACACAGAGTACCAACTGCTACAAGTAGACAGCCAAGACACAGAATTCCAACTGAGATAAGTAGACAACCAAGAAACAAAGTACCAACTGAGACAAGTAGACAACCAAGACAGAGTACCAACTGAGATAAGTAGACAACCAAGACACACAGTAACAACTGAGACAGGAAGACAACCAAGACACAGAGAACCAACTGAGACAAGTACACAACCAAGACAGAGTACCAATTGAGTCAAGTAGACAACCAAGACAGAGTCCCGACTGAGACAAGTAGACGCTCAAGACACACAGTACCAACTGAGACAGGTAGACAACCAAAACACAGACAACTAACCGAGACAAGTAGACAACCAAGACACAGAGTACCAACTGAGACAAGTAGATAACCAAGACACAGAGTACCAATTGAGACAAATAGACAACCAAGACACTGAGTACCAACTGCTACAAGTAGACAACCAAGACACAGGGTACCAACTGCTAAAAGTAGACAGCCAAGACACAGAGTTCCAACTGAGATAAGTAGACAACCAAGAAACAAAGTACCAACTGAGACAAGTAGACAACCAAGACAGAGTACCAACTGAGATAAGTAGATAACCAAGACACACAGTACCAACTGAGACAGGAACACAACCAAGATACAGAGAACTAACCGAGACGAGTAGACAACCAAGACAGAGTACCAACTGAGATAAATAAACAACCAAGACAAAGTACCAACTGAGATAAGTAGACAACCAAGACACACAATACCAACTGAGACAGGTAGACAACCAACACACAGAGAACTAACCGAGACAAGTAGACAACCAAGAGTACCAAGACACAGAGTACCAACTGAGACTAGTAGACAACCAAGACATAGAGAACCAACTGAGACAAGTTTAGTGTTGGTAGGACCCTGTACAGGGTTCTACCGGATCGCTACCACCATCTTATCCATTAACCTACCGCCAAGCAGCAATGTTCGCATTGTTGTGTTTCCGTGTCGGGATAAGACAACCAATGAAATTACTAGAGGCATTGTATCAGTACTCAGGGTTGGCAACGCATTTGAGGTATTAGGATTATAGTCTTGAGAATTCAAATGTCTATGGGTATCAGATTCCACCTACCTGAGTGCTCGTATGTCTTTTCCTTGCCATAAAAAAACACTATTCACGTGAGATGGAGGCACACGGCGTAGTTCACTGAAGAAGGCAACTGAATGGAAGGTCGCAACAACAATCATATTTTTTTATTGAAGTTTAAGTTTTTTTGTTGAAGTTGAGTTGAAGTGAAAACTTATTTAGCGGCGTTGTACGCTTTTGCTGTAATGGGTAAAAAATGTTAAACTCGCGTCAGGACACGTGACCCGATCTAAAATTCGTAAGACGAAAACTTCTTTAGCGGCGTTGTACACTTTTTTTGTAATGGGTAAAAAATATTAAACTCGCGTCAGGACACGTGACCTGACCGAAAATTCGTAAGACGGATGGAGAGTAGACAGCCGGGGCGGCGTAGGAAAGAAGGCGGAGGAGGAAGTATCCCCCTCTCTTTCTACGGCGCGGCGAAAATGTATGCCTGCGCCTGCTGTTTAGTTTAGGCGGCGCCCTGCTTGCGCGAATGCTCGTTAATATTAAAGTTTTCACTTATGCCGGCGCTCCCGGAGTGCAACCCGTCGTTTTTCTTTTTTATGATACTCGTAAGGAGAAGACACACACGATTACTCAGGCCACCTGATGCTAAGTGGAGTCCGAGACCCATAGACGTTTGAATTCTTAAGACTATAATCCTAAGACCTCAAATGCGTTGCCAACCCTGATGACTAAGATGCAATGCCTCTATACTAGTAATTTCACCGGTTGTCTTATCCCCACACCGGAACACTGTTACTTGGCGGATAGTTAATGGATAAGATGGTGGTAGCGATCCGGACGGACCCTGCACAGGTTCCTGCCACCACTAAAATATGTGTCCGTCCGTCCGTCTTGTCTCTCTATAGGCTTTTAGGCAGTTAAAATTTTCACACAATGTGTATTTATATTGCCGCTATAACAATAAATAATAATACAAAATAATTTGTCAATCTCTTATTGTTTATTAACAGCAAATGAAGCGGAAGTTAGAAGACGTGCAGAGGAGGCTGGAGATGCTTTACGACATGCTGCGAGAGTACAAGGTAAAAAAAAATGAACCAGCCGTATGTTTATTAAAATATCTTTTGACATGGATGTGACGTGAGCATTGCTCGATAAATGCCCATCTGTACGGGAGCCCGTTGTTTCCCATATATATTTTTGTCAGTAATTCTTTGTTGACATAATTATTAATAGTCCTAAATTTCTTTCTATATCTCAGAATTTCTTAAATATCTTACGCGTAGATAAGGCTAGGATAGTTTAGGTTTGATTAACAAAAAAAGTAAGTTTGACAAAAATGCGTTATGACTTGCGATAATTATGATCAGAGATCGGAAAAAATTGCGACATTGTTTGCAATTATGTGGACATGACTCCAAAATTAATCAAAATGTTAATTAATTATCCGTTGAAATATAATATACATTATATATCATACATTTTGGTTGTAATAAACAATTTACAGTCTTCTTCAAATACTGTCGAACATACTTTAAGTAAAATAACAACTATATTAAATAATCTGGACAGTATACCAGGAGCAGTAGGTAACCGTTTGCAAGCTAAAATGAAAGCCGTACTTAACAGAAATCCCGATTTTGAGGTTATCGCCCAGAACGTACAACAGAAAGTAAACTCTGAATTACGCTGGAATGATAATATTCCTATAAAACTAGTGAAATTTGCCCCATTAACATCAGTGGATTGCGAGCGGAGTTTCTCAGCACTTAAGTACGTTTTCGATGTAAAAAGAAATAGACTGACAGCAGAAAATTTGGAAAAAATACTGACAATTTTTCTTAATAAACCTATACTTTAACAAACTTTTGTATTTATTGACTAGGAATCAAATTATATTTCAAGTAAAAAATTAATTAACTGAATAACATTTTGATTAATTTTGGAGTCATGTCTACATCATTGGAAACAATGTCGCAAATTTTTCCGATCTCTGATTATGACTAAAAAATATTATAGCAGACAATATAGCCACCATTATATACACACAAAACTCTTTCGTGACTCATTTACTGACAGACAACGCGCTGAATAAATCCCTGGATCTAGGAGATTTGAAATTTGGACTAAATATTCCTTGGATACCATCCTTGGACTAGGATAACTAACTCCAAATAGTCAAACAGTCGTAGAATCAAAGTTCTTGAATGTTTATTTTACTTTCCCCCCCCCCCGTGTGGTTGCCGGGTTAGAATAGTGCCACTCCATGTCTTCCCGTGGATGTCGTAAGAGGCGACTAAGGGAATAAGGTCTTGTAGTAGTGTTAGGCGATGGGCTTGCAACCTGTCACTAATACACTAGTAAACATCTTGGCCTGATTGTGCAAAATGTGGTTACAGAATTATCAACGAGTCTTTTTAGAGTTGTTGGTATTTCTGTAGCTCTGCCTACCCCACTCTGGGAATGAAGGCGTGATGTTATGTATGTATGTATGTATTTTACTTTTAAAATCCTCTACGAACGTTGTCTGCTCGTATTAAGTGAAGTTTATTTTTTTTTAATAATGTGTTTTTAAACAAAATGTATTGCCGAATTAACTTCAACACGTTATAAATTTTATAATTTTAACTTATTCAAATTTGTTGTATTAGATTGAAATTTTGTGATTTTTTCATGATATTATTTAGTCTTATTTTAAATTCAAATGGCATTATGAAGGATATCGATACTGAGTTAAAAAAATAATAAATAAGCAATCTTGTTATATTTCCTCGCGTTGTTGGAGAAAAGCACTATACAAGCCTCAGTCGGGACGGGCGGTTGCTGAACTGTCTCGGTCGCGCTAACTTATACTCGTCTCGCAACGGCTCTTTTCCTGGCTTGTGCTGTAATGTATTATGAAATTGCGGGCATCCTCTAGATTATACAGGGTGTTCCAAAAATCGATGTCAAGACGGAAATAGTGTTAGGGCAGCTCATAAGCTATCAATTTAACCCCCATGCATGTTCAGCGATAGAAATATCTCCGAATGTACAGTAGTACCACAAATTTAAGTTACAATGATGTACCTGCGCAGAAAGCATTTTTTTAGAAGGCGCGAAAACGTTTTGGCCAAATATAAGGCAGTACGTTTGCGGTAAAACTTCGACGGCTATTAGTCAAATATTCGGCAGTCATTGCAGCGACGCCGTCGACCGCAATTTTATTTAGCATCGCGTCAGTTGTCATTCGTACACAAGCTGAGACGCACGAGCTCTAAGCGGTAATCGCTAATCGCTAATAGCCATGAGCGAGAAAGCACGAGTTTAACTGTCATTTCATATTCTACCTTACGCGTAACTCGACAAGGTATGTATTGAATTGATTTTTACGTTCGTTTATCTTCGGCATTAGTAAGCACCTTTCTGCGTGGATGAAGATTGCCGGCGTAACTTACATTTGTGGTGTTACTGTAACAATATCAATAGATCATTTTCAATTATTCAATTATTGTAATTTTTCCTTATTGGACATAAGGAAAAATTACATTAGGATCTTTTTAAAGCTGCTTGCAAATTTCTTTTTCATGATATTATTCTGTGTAATTACACAAAGAAAATGCTAAAAATTGCTAAACATACATGGGGGTAAATCGATAGCTTATGAGCTCCCTATGACGTATTTCCGGCTCGGCGTCCATTAGTGGGATAGCCTGGGGACATGTTATGACTGGGCCAGCTGTCGGAGGGCGCGCTGAGCTCGCTGCAGGCGTGCGCGCGGCGCGCGCGGGCGGCGCAGTGGGCGGGCGCGCTGGCTGAGGCCACGGCGCTGGCGGAGGGCGCGGACTTCGCCGCCGCCGCCGCCTTCCTGCCCGGCCTCAAGGCGCTGCTCCAGCTGGCGCAGCAGCTGCAGCTGCACGCGCGGTAGGACCCCAGCTACACAGAGGGCGCTGGTGCCAATCGCTGGATCACGCTGTTCCGAATATCATGTTGCAGTCGGGATTGGCGTCAAAAGTAAGTGCAGTACTTCCGATTCGGCCGGCTATCGCTATCATACTTGGACTCGGTACTGTTTCGTCACGTTTTATAAAATAAGATATTTCTTGAATTTTTAAATAAACATGTTATTGCCGACTGTGCTTCTATCACTGATAATAATCTCACTTGTAAAAGACGTCATTTAATTTCTTTGAGATAGGCGGCGGTGACCACATCCTATAAGGTAAGCCGTCTGTTTGTATGCTCGTCGACGGCAAAAAAAAATCGATGGTTCTACTTTGAACCATTGAGGATTTCCTATGGCTTCCGTTTCTATGATCATACCTACTCAATGGTATTGTATTGTTATAAAAGTTTCATAAGAATGCCGAATTTCAAATCAAGTCGATACAATGCAATTTCCTAGAATTTATAGATCATTGTCCGTGGTCCTCCTAATTAGTTCACCTTTTTAGATTACAGAGACTAAATTGGTTAAAATTAAAGGTAGGTTTAGATTATGTCAGTTCTTCAGAGGGCCCGAAGGGCCAATATACCTCAGAAATAGGAGCTCCGTTGACTCGGTTAAGGTGTGCTAAAATATGCAGGTAAACCAATTAGATCCACTGCGGGCAATGATCGGATTTTATTGTATTGTTCATTACTTTACTAGTTACAAGTGAGGCTAATATAAATATGTATGTCAAAAACTTTGATTGTCGATAATAAGAGTCTGGTAGTACTGCACATTTATTAAGTTTGAAAAGCTTTCTACACTACCCGCAAAATAAACTGTTTTGTTCAATGGTCATCTATTAAATGACATTAAAGCTTACCATTTGTATGCAAACATTATTGTCGATGTAATAAAAAAAATATGTATAAATCAGAACTGTTAGAGGTTACAAAGCGGTTGAAATTTCAAAATGAATAAACTTTGTGCTGATATAAGTTCTAAATCTAATGATTATTTAACATCGGATAGTATTCAATCTCTTGTTTAAACTTCCTAAAGATATAGTGACTATATCTAATTTATATTTTGTTTTTCGTATCGAGGACGACGAGAATGGCCATTATATCTTTTAAATAAGAGAAACAATATTTAAGAACTCACTGTAACTCCATGTGAATCTGCGTCTTCTAAATATTTTATGGTGCATTCAAATAATGAGTGATAATAAAAATTGTGTAGACACAATTTTTAAAAAACTAGTTTTTGTGGTATATAAATAAAAAATATATGCAATTAAAATTACATTGTAATCGATTCCTTAGCCTGGCGCGAATTAGCAAATCAAGGTTAGAAAACGTTTCTCTTTGAAACTTTAATGTTTTGATAAGAGTTGTGAAAAACAATAAGTTTCGCACTCGCTACTATTCACATTTACCCTTTTATCTAAAACTAACGTGGATAACGCTTCCGTCACTCTCGTACTGATATACTAGTCAGAAAGTGACAGATATGTTATCCACGTTTATCCACATCGATAAACACGACCATGTTAGGCCTCCAGATGAAGTGAATAATCCTTTCCCATCGTGAAAACTCGAAACACACGACTACTTCCGAATAATACCGACGTGTCTATGAATTATTGTATTACTAAGTGACGTGTTTGTAAATCATAGATATAGTATAGTTATAGATAGATAGAGAAAGAAGTAATAACGTCAAAATGTAAATTAAAATTTGACCGGTTTACATTTGGCACACATGTTGCTTACAGGTTGAAGTGTGCCTATAATCCGACTGTGAAAAAATGACCGGTCGGTGATTGGGGACAAAACATGGAAATCTTTATTTTTCCTCTTACAGGAATCGCATTAAGGCTATCTTTCTCTGTCAAAGCGTGTAAGGCCCTTGTTGTAAATAGAGTACTTAAGTTATCAGCAGAGGGCGGAATTTCTCATGGCAAAAATTGAAATGTCATAGGGATAGAACATTTTGCTTTATCGACTTTTCCGGTTATCGATATTGTGTAATCACTAATCTCTTTGTTATTTTAGTTTTGCTTTTATATTAAAATGTAAATGTCATTATTGATTCGCATTTAGTTATTGTTTTCAACAATACGTGAAGTTTTAGGATTTAATTTGTAAATTTTATGTTATTTTTGTCTAAAACACATGTCTTTATTAACGGTATATAACAAATGAAAATAAAGCTAAATCTAAGACACAGAACTATGCAATAATAATGAAAACTACACATTTACATTTACCAAAAACTATATTAATCTAAAAGACCGCTACTAGAGGGCATTGTTAATATTGGAATATTATTTTGCTAAGTGTAATGTAGGTATCGATAGGAGGTATAATAAAATTCTATTTGGTAAAAGATCTTGTGCTACGTGAACCAGAACTACTTGTCGATAGTCGATAAAATACTTCGTTCTATCCCTATCATATATCAATTTTTGCCATGAGAAATTCCGCCCTCTGGTTATCAGTGTAAAACCTCAAACCACGAGTTTGAAGTATATCACACTGTGATGTTAAAACCACCACGATCAAATGTATTGGTATTAACCACTCTATATCGACTATTAATGTCGCAATGCGATCTTCCCCCACGTTGTCTTGATGGGTACTACGTCTGACTATAGCATGACAATTGCGAACATTTTCGATAAAGTGCGGTGGGAAAGGATTTTTCACTCCATCTGTAAGTAACATTAACGTCATCGAGAAAATAGCGATTGATGCCAGCGCCCGTGTACGTATTTAGCACTAAAACTAGACAGCAAGTTGACACTGACGTTGACTTTCATATCGTCATCGAGAAGTAACGGTGAAGTTTACGTAAAATAATGAAAAAGGGGCCTGTTTTAAGGGTTCGTACTATGGATACGTTCAGAACACGTTTTAAATTATAGTCAAAGGCAATGAAAACGGGTCACTTAGTACAGGATTTTCATAGAAACTGACCCGTTTTAATTGCTCTTGAGTGTAGTAAAGGCAATTCGAAAACGCGACTGATTGAAATGTTTGTGCTTAAGTTGCAGATATTTCCCCAGGTGCTTGCGTACTGTAAAAACGTTAAGGCACTAAGTGAAAGTCAGGGAAACGCATATTATGTATTGGCTTCAGTGATGCGTTAAAAAAATAATGATTTTGTAAAGACTGCCCTCCTAAGCTAAAACAGTATGTCAGATTCAATTGCCAAAGTAGATTCAATCTTCTCTTGTTAGTAATAAGGTTTTGATTGCTACAGGAGACTTATTTGACATACTGCTATTTGGCTTAGCAGGGCAGAAGTGCAAGCACGGAAACTTATAAGCGGAGGGCGAAATTCTCATGGCATAAATCAAATCTCATAGGGATAGAAAATTTTGTTTTATCGACTCTCCCAGTTATCGATATTGTGTAATGAATAAAAAGTCGATGGAATCCGTTCTATGCCTATGACATTTAATTTTTGTCATGAGTATTCCGCGCTCTGCTAATTAGAACACATGTAGCGCCTCCATACTCCAAGACTGCCCAATTCACGCACTCTTAAATTTATATTAAGGTATACTGGAAACTTCGCACTGCACCTGCTCTTGACAACTGTTGTAAATTAAGTATGATTCCAGGATCGAGAGGTAGTGCAGCTTTGTACTTAAATAAACTTTAATTAAGCAACTTAAGTTGGACTTCAGTAGATCAATTTTGTAGTGGGAAGTAATACTCTATATTCAATGTAGAAAATTCGAGCAGTTTGGAATTAATTAAAATAACAAAGCACTGTCTTTTTATGGGTTGACTCGCGGCTTGAATTTCATAGACATGAATCATTATTTTTTAGTTTTAAAAATAAATCTATGACAATAAACATTTATAATGCGCTGACAGCATTCCTCTACTTTTTCAGTTTTACGACGTCTTCGAAATGTTTTTACCAAGTAGCGGTAGGAAGTGATTTTCAAATGAATTATTTTTGACGCATACCGTCAATTTAGAAAATGGTGCTTTTTTATAATATAACTCAACAACAAATCCGGAAAGGGTACAGTCGTTTAATAACAGTATCATAGAATTATATGTAATTAAATAAACTTTGTATCGACGAATTTTTCTAGTGCAACTTTTTCAAGCGAATCGTTATTTTTTAACGTAATTCAAGTTGGAGCTAGAGACTATCGTTAATTGGTGCATTTAAATAATTAGTTGATCAATTGCCATTTGCTGCTTACTTATTTTGTAATAAATTATATTTATTATTTCTCGTCTAACAACTGTCTACCCCCGCGAGGGTTGTAGGTATCATAATTAAATTAATAATACCTATTGTTAAGTAGCGACACTACTTCAGATTGCGTTGACAAACATTTACTAAAATCCACATTGCCTCACCCACATGGCATATGTATCTGTATGTTAATGATAAAAATGAATTGAAAATTTTAAGCATTTAACTCAAAAAAAATTTTTTTTAATTCTTTATTACGATTTTTAGCAACGCTAACCCTAACACTGAGTTTGCACTCAAGCGAAGCGAATACGACCAATGAGATTGTACTACATACTCACACGAAAAACGCTCTCGATTGGTTAATTCCTCGCGTATCCGCTTTGCTCTAGTGGAAACACATCCTAAAGGGCACCACAGTCTACAAGACCGTCAGATGATATAAGCCTGTCAGTTCATCGTATTATAACACAAACTATTCTGTCATAAAACACACACATTAAACACACACACATACACACACACACACACACACACACACAGATTAAAATCTGGCCTTCGTCAATTGGCAGTATGTCAAATTCAATAGCCAAAGCAGATTCAATCCTCTCCCGTTAGCAATAAGGCTGCATTTGCTACAGGAGTTTTATGTGAGATACTGCCATTTATTGTAGAAGGGTAGGCGCCCTGAAAGACAGGATTGCAAGTTATGGTAGGACTTTTGTAGTTTCTGTTACCTATTGCTGCTCGGGCACTAGAGTTATGTCGATGCGCGTCGCTCGATACTTAAAGGTGGGTACGAATTAGATCAGCCTCGGATTGAGGCACGCTGTGCGCTCGTCTTTTGACCATGCTCAAATGCGCCTCAGTGTGCGTGCCTCGCGTAATTTGGACGTGTACCCGAGCGTGCCTGAATGAACTACTGTTTATACTGTGGTGTTAGTCCGTAGTGCCCTTAATATAGGTAGGTCTGTGGCAAAGTACTGCGTAGTGTCGCTGCTGTGGTATATGATTATTTTGTCTGATAGTGTGTTTTAAGTGAATTTGTTTTAATTAACTTCCAAAGACACGAGTTATATAATGTATGCGTGTGTCCTATTGTACTGAAATGACGATTATAATGTTTAAATTAATATATTATTGCATGATGTATAACAATGTATTATAGATTTATTATAATAATAAATATATTTTTAGAAATAATTTGATGTTTTTTTTGGTTACCTTAAAAACTATTTATTAGATTGAAATAAAATCAATATCAGTTTATGATTAGAAATGAAACTACCTACTTACCTTGTCGCATCAGTTGGAATCGGCTACAGAAGATGCATAAGTAATTTATGGAAAGTTTTTTTTTTAAAATGTAACAGCGGACAAGTGCGAGTGCGAGCTGGTTCCGTGCCACCTGACTCGTACAGTCCCCATCAGATATATCGAAGCAAACAAGGTGCTCACAAATATCTGAACACGACTATTGCCAAGCGCATTGAGTGCATTTTCCGATATTTTTTAAAGTACCCGTATTTTATAATTTGTTGTTTTTCCTTAGGATTTGCACTATAGTCACAGTATTTCGACAACAACCACCAAAAAAATATATATTTTCAGACAAAAATAGAGATATACAAGGATTGCACGGATTTTGCCTTAATCCTAAGATTCCGATGGAGTATTGCCAACCTAATTCGCGGGAGAAAGATATTTGTTTTTTTTCTTGCTAAATGACAATGATCACTTAATTTCAAGATGAAACTCTTAGGTTTAAAGATCTTTATTTCCCATGAGAATACATCGTTATTCACTTACACAACAAATTATATATAAACATGCATTATTTTAAGCGGTGAGCGCACACTTTGTTCCTAGGCAGTGAATAAGGACAAATATAAGAACAGCCCTAATAAATAAATAAATAAATATCACGGGACAATCTCACACGAATTGACCTAGTCCCAAACTAAGCTCTAGGCTTGTACTATGGGTACTAGACAATGATAAACATACTTATATAGAGAAATAAATACTTAAATATGTACATAGAAAACATCCAAAACTCAGGATCAAATATTCGCGCTCATCACACAAATATCTGCCCTTACCGGGATTTGAACCTAGGACCGCTGGCTTCGAAGGCAGGGTCACTCCCAACTAGGCCACCGTATCGTCAAATGCTTCGGAAGTTTATGTTTTCGCGACACTCGTGAACTTATACATTGTATATTGTATTTAATTTCGTCTGGAAGCTGTTTTCGTAAGTTCCCCACCACTTAAGGCATATTTAATTGTTCCACAATCGACTTCGTTGTGCTAAATGATCGTCGAGTATCGCTCTCTAAAATGCTCGGTAAAAGTGCGCGGGTGGTCTCAGTAATTATCGAAATGGCCCGCCGTTGCCTGCGGGTTTACTCCGCTTACACGTGCCGCAACCGATCTGTATTTAGACCCAAGTTATCAGTAGTGTGACCCTGGATATTTACCCACATGTACGACGTACCCATTTGACGACACGTTGGCCTAGTTGGTTCAAATCCCGGTAAGGGCAGATATTTGTGTGATGAGCACGAGTATTTGTTCCTGAGTCTTGGACGTTTTCTATGTATTTAAGTATTTATCCATACTAATATTATAAATGCGACAGTGTGTTTGTTTGCGTCCTTCTTTCATGGCTATGCCGCTGAACCGGTTTCGATGAAAGGTATGGAGATAATTAAGGTCCAAAGACAGGACATAGGACACTTTTTATCGCGGATAATTGTACAGTTCCCCAGGGAGTCGCGGGCAAAAGCTAGTTTCTCTATATATTCCATATATAAGTATGTTTATCGCCGTACCCATAGCACAAGCCTAGAGCTTAGTTTGGGACTAGGTCAATTTGTGTGACATTCTCCCGTGATATTTATTTATTTATGCCACATAGAAAATGTAAGGCTGTCTTTCTTTGCCTTTAGGCGGGTATGAACGAAGAGAAGTTATGAAAAGTGGTAGGTGATGTCAGAGGCGGAGAGAAGGTCCGCTCCGCTCCTCAACACGGCCGGGTTTTCTTTCAAGGGGTGCTGAGACAACATGTGTATTTCAACTTGTGATTGGTCGATACCTGCACTGTCCCTCGTCGGTCTAATCGTTAACGCAGCTTGGGTCAATTCATTTAAGTGAAGTGGAGATTAGATGTAGATGTAGTCTGACGATTGTGGACGCGCCGAGGTTCGTAAGGAACACCACGATCGCCGGCGACCTGGCGACTTCGTGTCTCAGCTGTTCGACACTGCTGACCGATCGCGTCTCCGCCACCTCCGTGAGCTCGCCCCTCGGACAAAAAACTACTACCACGGGACTTAGTCCGCGATTAGAAGCCGACGACAGAGAGGTAGAACCCGACACTCACCGCCACTGACTCATGGACGCCTGTAAGTCTCCAGACATACAGGCCAGACCTCGTCCGCGAGGTGAGGTAAACGGAAGGAAAACGCCAAACTTCGGGACTCCATTGCCCATGCTATGGACCTGTACGTGGTAGCGGAAAAGAAAAGGACAGGAGACCTAAATTAACTGTATGTATTGAGCTTAAAGGACTTGGAGACGAGCAACTATAATCTGAAATGTTATTTGTTCAAGTTTCTGCCTTAAACAATGATCAAATTAGAAAATGAATACCTACAACTGTAACTTCTACAGGTAATTAAACTGCGTAGATTTTTTTTCTGTAAGTGATGGCATCAGTATTGGACACTAAGCTTACAGGCACCAATAATGGACACTTAACTCTTAATTCAAATGTTTTTAATCGATTATTGGAAACCAATTATTACACTGAACTTGATGTCCTTGTTCATTACTGGTACCATCACTTTAACGAGTTTAAACGACAATGACACCTAAAGTAGTCATGAGCTGTCATGCCTACAACGTCACCGACCCATTTTTGTCACAGGTAGTTTAAAAGAGACGTTATTTCGTATGGATTTAGTTACATCTTGCATAATTTTTAATACACGTTTGGCGTGTGAGTGACGCATTTGTATTTGACGTATGGCGTTCAAAAGGTTAAAGGAAATTGGTGTGCAAGCTTGACCGTTATTATAATTTTAAAAAGCCTTTACAATAAACGTTGTCACACAAAGAACTATCCTAACTTGTGTTACTCAACCGCGGCTACTTACACCTTGATAACATTTGTAACATCTACTATTAGAGAGACTGGGCGCGACCGCTCCGCGGTGTAACAAATGTTGGTGGGGAAGAGGTAACAAGGCGTTATGTGCGCCGAATACTCGCAGTCGCCTCTCCTCCCCCTACGTCTGTTACCCCGTGAGAGGGTCGCGCATCAACTTGTTGGTCCATAGCGGTTTGTCTGTGGACGCCACCGGCAGTTCAGCAAGCGGCTCGAAGTCTCTGTCGCACGACGTAGATGTCACTGTCTTCCGTCACCAGAGTTCTTTGTTAACGCCGCTAAACTACTAATCTACACTAATAATATAAAGAGGAAGGATTTGTATTTTTGTATGTTTGTCACGAATAAACTACACCTACCTCTCCTCGTCATAATTCAATTTCGACATTATTATACTTCGTAATTTTTTTACTTCGTCGTGATTATTACTCGATTTTTTATACTTAGACTTTTTTATATTTGGCAAATAGAGATGGGTAACTCAGGAGAGATAGATAAAAAAGATATGTATCAATCCGTTCTCATCAATCACTCCTTGTATCTTTTCACATCCGAATGTATCAGTGTATCTTTATAACTCATTCACTCACGGCGTAATTTTCTTTCTATCTGTGTCGCTTCGCTCGGCTCGGCCGCTACGGCCGGCCACGCCAAGGTTACGCGAACTGACGTCTTTTTCGCACCTCACTATTTGGTATGTTGTGTTGCACTTTTGCAAGACTGAGAGGTCGGATGGAGAGAGTGGGTGAACTGGATGGGTTGCTATGCCGTATGACCATTATAAATTGACATACGTCGGCACAAAAAGGTAAATTGATAACTCTATTACTGGTGTGTAGGGCTTAAAGTCGTTCAGCAGTATGTGAACATTTAAGTTTTATACTGGTTCTGATTTATTGGATTGAGTTGAGCTAAGCGAGCCACGCTGAGAGAGTGAGCGGTGCAGGCAATAGCTGCGGCTCGTGCGGTCGAGCGTGAGCTACTGAAGTACTGATACATAGGGATATAAAGATACAAAAGAGTGATACATATCCCAATGATCGAAAGATACATTTCAATCTTTTCTTTTAAGTGATACATTTTGCCCATCTCTATTGGCAAATCGGCATTATTATACCTTTTTTTTTTTTTTT
The DNA here is from genome assembly GCA_949316455.1 of Acleris holmiana. NCBI lineage: Eukaryota > Metazoa > Arthropoda > Insecta > Lepidoptera > Tortricidae > Acleris > Acleris holmiana. Next base: position 18,515,082 of record OX438777.1, read on the forward strand.
TTTTTTTATGTTAAGGAGAAGGCACACGAGTACTCAGGCCACCTGATGGTAAGTGGAAACTGAGACCCATAGACATTTGAATTCTCAAGACTATAATCCTAAGACCTCAAATGCGTTGCCAACCCTGAGGACTAAGATGGAATAAAATAAATAATAAAATAATAAATAAATAATCACAGGACAATGTCACACAAATTGACCTAGTCCCAATTTAAGCTCTAGGCTTGTACTATGGGTACTAGACAACGCTAAACTTACTTATATAGAGAAATATATACTTAAATACAAATAAAACATCCAAGACTCAGGAACAAATACTCGTGCTCATCACACAAATATCTGCCCTTACCGGGATTTGAACCCAGGACCCCTAGCTTCGAAGGCAGGCTCACTCCCAACTAGGCTAGCGTGTCGTGCCTCTATGCTAGTAATTTCACCGGTTGTCTTATCCCCACACCGGAACACAACAATGCGAACACTGTTGCTTGGCGGGTGGTTAATGGATAAGATGGTGGTAGCGATCCGGACGGACCCTGCACAGGGTCCTACCACCACTAAACCTCGTCATTTTTCAATATAGACATTAGTCGCATAAACCGTATATTATGTTATGGTATTGGTTTTAACTCGGCCGCCGATACTGTCAAGTAAATAAGAATTACCCAAAAGCAATATGGTTTTACAGTTGAAAAGAGCTCCAGGGAAGGTACTCTATAAACAACGCCCAATTCCTTCCCTATGTGTTGATCCACAAAAACAACTCTTCCGCAAGCTCATGGAAAACTCATAAAGGACTTATAGCCACCCACCAAAAGCAGGTCAAAAGCAGCAGGACGTGTTGAACGCAGAGTAATACAAACAGAATAAAAAATATAATTTTTATTTCAAGCAACGAGCCTTATTGGTCCATTAAAACAATATCGTGCATATACCAGTACATACAGGGCTGAGCGCAAACCACGCTGATGGCCCGAGGCCCAAGTGAAGATGCGACACTGGCAGATCTGCATACGAAAAGTCACGTGATCTACCAGTGACGCGATTGGTTTAAAAACAAAAGTACCTAATAGAAAGGCTAGTTCGCGTACACATATTCTCTAGGGCCTCTGTTTCCACCCGAGATGCCGGCCCACAGAGCAGACAGCGTGGTGCGCGGGAGTTGGCGCGAGACAGCAGTAGCGCGGGACAGACGCACGGCAGGCGCAAGCATCACCCGTTGTATTATTAATGTCACTATAGCCAGGGGTCCATTCTTTTGCCGTAAATATATCGATTATTATTCATAATACGTTAGGTTAGGTTAGATTTGTAACCACAAAAATGTATGCGACAAGAATATTTTTTTTACGAAAATTTATAAAGCGGTACATTTTTAACCGACTTCACAATAGGAGGAGGATCTCAATTCGGTCGTATTTTTTTGGCAAATAGTTTTGTGAATCATTAGTTAACCTTGTGACCGGAATATTTATTTTTCTTTCTTTAACTTCGGGAATAGGGGGGCGTTATGCGAAAAAGTACCTATAGTCAAGGACCAAAATTAACAACGGTAATTTTTCCAATACGTCACGAATGTTAGTCATATATTTATTTACTGCCATCATAAGCCAATAGGAGGTATTTCAAATTAAATAAGCATAGCAGATTCAAACCTCACCTGATAGTGATATGGTTGAACTTGCCACAGGAGTTTTGTCTGAGATGCCACTATTTATTTTAAAGCAGTAATAGTTAATTTACGTGACGTAATGGAAAAGTTTCCTTTGTTAATTGTAGTCCTTAACTATAGGTCCTTTTTTAAACGCTCAGGGGGAAGCGGCAGTTGATGGCCTGCGTTTTAGCTACCGCCAGCTAGCGGTGTGCGGCAACACGCGCCGCTCCTGCGCCGCGCTACTTCTGGTCTGCTTTTGGCGCGTGCCCATCTCAACTTCCGACCCTATCTTTGAAGGTACATGTACAGTCTAATACTCAAATTTGTGACCCACCCTAGGTCCAAAGACAATCTGACATTCTACAGCAATAAGGTTGTGTTTCCTCTAAGTTATAAATGCTTTGGCATCTCTAAGGACATTGACAACTACAAGCAGTTTTTATCTAAATTATTTGATTATCTATAAACAAAACTCTTTCTTGAAATTTGGAGGAAATAATCCTTACCAAAAGGGTGCAATTTTTTTTTCGTAAATTGATTCGTAAAGAAAGAGTAAGTACCAGGAAACTAATCTACGCGTAGGCAGGGCCTCTAGTTATTAATAAATAAGTACTAAGTATCATTAATTCAGCATTTTCTGCCGCCTCCTTTTAATTTGTCATCTATTTTCCTTAATTGCTCTTCAAGATACTGCTTTTCACCGTGATACTGTTTATCTCGTATCGTTTCCATTTTGTCTTGTATATAGTACGAAAAGGAGCTCAGCTTATCCTCCAACGTTCCCACCAGTTTGTTATCCACCAAAGGACGAGCTTTAGTGCTTATTATGAAATTTTTCGAGGCACACCATACTTTGTATATAACGGGCTGGGCTATTCTTATACCACCTGCAAGAAAAAAATATTTATAGTGGATCAATTGGTTTAAAAACAAAACGAATTGAAACGCTAGTTAGCGAACGCATCTTGGCTAGGGCAGCTGGTATGGACGTATTTGTGTTGAGCGCGAGTATTTGATCATGAGTTAAACATCAAATAAATATCAGGAACAATCTCACACAAATTGACCTAGTCCCAAACTAAGCTCTACGCTTGTACTATAGGTACTAGACAACGATAAACTTATTTACATAGAGAAATATATACCTACTTAGATACATAGAAAACATCCGGGACTCAGGAACAAATACTCGTGCTCATCACACAAATATTTTCCCTTACCAGGATTTGAACCCAGGACCGCTGGCTTCGGAGGCAGGGTCACTACCAACTAGGCCACCTGTCGTCAGTAAAGTTGTTGATGTTTTCTGTTTAATTAAGTTACCTAACTATGTTTCTATAGTTGGGGCCGGATTAACCATTGTTACTCCATAACCACGTACTTTTAAAGTTCGGGCATGGTCATATTATTTATATTAACTTATTCATTCCCCTTATTTTTATTTTGAGGTAGAAATGTACATTAAATATTGTTGGCACTTTCGGTGAAAATACATTGAGATCTGACTATTACTTGGCATGATATAATTTTACTTTTTGAAGTATTCTTGTCGATGAAATTGTACATAATTGAGAGGTTTTTATCCAGCAGTGCGACAGAGACGGTCAAATATCAAAATAACGAGAAAATCTGCGTGCCTTTAAATATTTCAAAATGCTTTTGGTTTTTATAACACAAACATATCGTCGTCTTACTTACTCAAACTCGTATCAGTATATTTTTTTTGCTGTTGGTAATTTCAAATTCATTCATTAGTACTTAGAAGTAATAAGTTTACCAGCAGCAGAATAAAAAATGCAGATATGAGTTTGAGATAGTAAGACGACGATATTTATGTCCACAAAAATTAAATAACACATATGCTCGAAAATATTAACCTTAGTACCAAAATCACCATACGATGTTAAATTGAATCAATGTTAATAGACTGTTAGTTCATGCATTTTCACAACAGTTAACACTCTAATCGTCTGTTAGTAAGTGGTTAACATCGCATGGTGAAATTGGTACTTACTGTTGTAATTTGGACATATAATATGATGCTGATGAAAGTGATGAATATAGGTAAGTGCATAATATATATCAACCTTTTTAACACGCTCGCGGGTGGAAATTATTCAGAGGGAATATTAGTCCCATCACTATTTCATCCTCTATCTAAAGACATTAACATTTAGGTACTTTTTAGAATCTTATCATTGGTAGTCCGAATAGGAACCGACCATAAATAAGTAAGTAAATCGATACCCGTAGTGCAAGCTAAGATTGGCCACTGAAATAATCGATCTAGTACACATTGGTCAGATTCCTTTTTCGTCAGAATAAATTATAGCCTGTTTTTTTTCGGACGAAAACGGAATTACTTTTTGGACAGAAAAAACTTTGGTTAATTTTTATAATTTATTTATTTTTGTTACATTATATTATTTAATATTAGACGGTGTCGACGGAGCTCCGCTTACGCGGAGCTCCTATTTCTGGATGGTTTGGCCCTCCGGGCCTGCTGCAATACTAACATAACCTAAACCTACCTACGTATTCTATGGTCATCCGCGTATCAGGTAATATGTGTTTATTCTGACGATAGCGGAATCTGCTCGAAAGTCCGTTTTCGTCCGAAAAAAAACAGGCTATAATTTATTCTGACGAAAAAGGAATCTGACGAATGTGTACTAGACCAAATAATCATTATAATATTATAGCGAGTATTAAGCTAAATCACCAACACTGCCCTATTAAAGAAAAGTTTATTTGGTGTAGCGCCTAAAATTTACAATAAGATACCATTTGAAATTAGGAATTTTACTATTGACATGTTTAAGAATGATGAAATCATTATTGGAAAAATGTTACTATAATATTAATGACTTTTTAAATGATAAAAGTTTTAAGCGATTAGTGTAATTATTTAATATTAATTGTTTTTTTGATCCATTTGTAAAACAGGATTATTTAATTCAATTATCGTTATATTATTATTGTTATTTTTAATTTGTACGCCGAAAGGCAAAACATTGACGACACGGTGGCCTAGTTGGTAGTGACCCTGCCTCCGAAGCCAGCGGCCCTGGGTTCAAATCCCGGTAAGGGCAGATATTTGTGTGATGAGCGCGAATATTTGTTCCTGAGTCTTGGATGTTTTCTATGTATTTAAGTATTTATTTCTCTATATAAGTATGTTTATCGTTGTCTAGTAAGATAGTACAAGCCTAGAGCTTAGTTTGGGACTAGGTCAATTTGTGTGAGATTGTCCCCTGATATTTATTTTTTTATTATAATAAACTTGTGACCATTATGTAACCTTACTCTTGTTTTACAAATAAATTATCTCTTATCTTATCTTACCTCTTATAATCATCACCACCGTGTCATCAGGCGGCAAAATTAAATTAGCAAATATACATAATAATTTTACATCATCATCTCTTGTCAGTACGCTCGCTACGCTTACCCGACAGTGACAAAAAACAAGTGGTGAAGGAAAAACATCATAAGGAAGCCTGCACATTTGAACAGCTGTGTAAGAGGGTAGTTGCACGAAAGATCACGAGAGCAGAGAACATAAGATAAGGTCTCCTGGGCCAAAGTAACGAAGCTTAGGGCTTTTTCTTCGAATTTGCCCAAAACACATTAGTGATATACGTACCAAGTGCTAAGTCAAGGGCGACCCTTGTCGCCCTGGCCACTCCCGCCATCAGCTAAGGTGAGAGGAAGTGACTACAAGAATAAATTGCTATTGTGGTCTTCCTGCAGTTTTATTTTTGAGTCGTTTGCCTTTAGTTACGCCATTTCTGTTGACTTTAGACTGAGTGACGTTTTGTTTTTTTTTCTCTTTGAAATGGCATTTCGTCACTATTTTGAAAAAACCTTGTATCTCGTATTTCGTGATGTACGATTTCAAACTTAAACATGAAGGAAATAGGTTTAAAATCGTGCATCACGAAATATGAGATACGAGGTTTTTTCAAAGTGGGGACGATTTGCTAGGTCTGCACAGCGCACCTTCATGCTCAAGTTATTGTGTAAAATGTTGTCTGTTTTTTTAAATCGATTAAAAGTGATCGTAAAAATAAAATGTAAAGGAAGAGAGAAGGAAGGAAGAAAGCGACATTTAGGTATGAATTGTGTTATGTCATTATTATGTGTTATTGCAATGTACAGTATTCAATCCAAGACACCCTTTTTAACTGACTTCAAAATAGGAGGAGGTTCTCAATTCCTCGGGATTTTTTTAGGGTTCCCCAGTCAACAAGGAGTTTCGCCATGTTTGTTCTGTCCGCAGGTAATCTCATAGATCCTTGAGAATACAAAGCTGTAATGTATCATTATAATAAAAATTGGACTATGGTTTTTATTACTTATCCAGGGCGTCAGCGTCAAGTGCTGCAAAGTGATCCTGTGTCACCCCAACACAACGGAGATGGCTTCTCGTTGGTTTTTCAGACGGTAGTCTTTGCCTTCTACACTGGAGTTCGTCATACCCACTTTAGACCCCGATTAGAGGAGATATAGTGTAAAAGCTATCTCCATTCCTGTTGCCGTCCATTTTGTTGCAGCGTGAAAGAGTAACTAACTAACGCACACACAAACTTTTACATTTAAAATATACTAGCGACGGATCTATATCTGAATCCTTAAAGTTTTTTAACCTATTTTTATATTCCCTAACGTTGTATGTCATAATGATCACTTGTCCTGACGCTCACATGGCCTATCTTTAGGATTCCTAACATCGTATGGATGATTTTTTTTCCCATAATGTTTTATTTCCTAACATCACTTGCCATATTGATTCTTCATCCTAACGTTATGTGCCATAATAGTCATGTGTCATAATTATCGGTAAGCATAATGATCAGCATAGTTTTTTCAAGGGATGTCAAAAAAATAACCTCGAAGGCTAAGGCTAACCTAACCTTGCCGAGTCGGTTCTGCCCAGGAAGGTCTTGCTCGCTCGCTTCGCTCGCTCGCTTGCTCATGCAATATAAGGGATTTTGAGGAATATGCCAAATAACATTAGGAATATTAATACTTATGGTAAAAAATACTCGGGCAAATGAGTTTTAGGGCAATCATTACATTATGAAAAATGATTGTTATGGCAATTGATCATTAGGGCTAATGCCCATTAGAGCAAAACAGTTCGGACAAGTGATTTTAGTACAAACGATGTTAGGGATCGCGAGGGAGACCCACTAGCGACGCTCTCTTGCTTCGCTCTGGGTTAAAGTATTACACATATAAACATTCCTCTTGAATCACTATTTATTAAAAAAACCGCATCAAAATCCGTTGCGTAGTTTTAAAGATCTAAGCATACATAAAGGACAGACAGACAGCAGAAAGTGACTTTGATTTATACGAAGAAGGACTATTTTGTATGCTAAGACTGAAGTTGCAAAAAAAAAAAACATTTTTTTTTCATTCAAGTTCCGACGTGACTTGACAAACAATACTTCATGTCTACAATTTATTTATTTATTTATTTATTTATAATTTACAATAACAGGCTTACAGTAAACACCAAATCACCTATTACGTTAATTTACATTACACGACAACATTACATACAATGACAATATACGGAAGTTCCTTAACCATTTAAATTGAAATGAACATGAAAATTGAACAGATTTTTAAGATGGCGCCGAGTGGAGCGCACTCTACGATTGCGTACTCTAGCCGCGGAATGCACTCGACGTCATAATCGCCGCAAATGGCCCGCGACGACGCAAGTGCAATAGTGCACCGAGATTTCAGAATAATTTCACTAAGGAATTATCGGTAATGTACAAGTTCAAATATCCGAAAGAAAGACGAGGTCGGATGTATTTTACTTGGCGAAAAATACTTTACAATAACATAGGATAATTTTTCGGAATGATATCGACAGCATGATAATTTATAGGGTTCCGTACCTCAAACGGAAAAGACGAAACCCTTATAGGATCACTTTGTTGTCCATCCGTCTGTCCTCCAAGACCCTTTAAACTGGGAACGCGTAGAGGTATCGAGTTGAAATTAAAACTATATACTGAAGTCTACAGTCTCTTGAAGCTGTGTAAAAACTAAACTTCTAAGTTAACGTAAAAAAATGATACGACCGTTTATACTGCAAAAACTATTTCGACACTCAAGGGAATAGTTCCGTCCATGGCGTGAATAAGTTGATAAGTCGAGATGTAATTTAATGAAATTTGTATTTGGAACAAATTGCATATAGTTCAAATTACTTCATTATTTTTCAACGAGTTATCAACTTATTCACGCCATCCACTTACCAACACAAACTTGTGCATTTTAATATACCTATCTAATATTGGTATGATTGACCATCTAGTTACTTAATTAAATCTTAATGTAGTATGAACGTACGGTTGCCGTGCGGTCGCGTCAACTCATTACATTTCGACGACACGGTGCTCTAGTTGGGAGTGACGCTGCCTCCGAAGCCGGCTGTCCTGGGTTCAAATAAATAAATAAATATCACGGGACACTGTCACACATTTTGAACTAGTCCCAAACTAAGCTCTAGGCTTGTACTATGGGTACTAGATAACGATTAACATATTTACAATAGATAGAGAAATAAATACTTAAATACATAGGAAAACATCCAAGACTCAGGTACAAATACTCGTGCTCATCACACAAATATCTGCCCTTACCAGGATTTCAACCCGGGACCCCTAGCTTCGGAGGCAGGGTCACTCCCAACTAGGCCAACGTGTCAAAATCCTGGTAAGGGCAGATATTTGTGTGATGAGCGCGAATATTAATTTGTTCCTGAGTCTTGGATGTCTAGTACGCATAGTACAAGCTTAGAGCTTAGTTTGGGACTAGGTCAATTTGTGTGAGACTGTCCCCTGGTATTTATTTTTTTATTTAATCAGTTTTAAAATCATTTTTTACAAGTTGCCATAATAGATTGCATCTTGTCCAGGTCTGTACTGCCCTGCTAACATAAAAGGCAGTATCTCAGACAAAACTCCTATAGAAAATGTAACCTTATTACGAACGGCTTAGGACTGAAACGACTGACGACTTAGGATTGAATATGCTTTGGCCATTGAATCAGAGATACTGCATTTTGGCTTAGGAGAGCAGTGTAGATATTGTATGCTTAGTCTACGTTCTACTATTTCCACGTGAACAACTGAGTTTTTCTCAGATGGAGCCGCGAGCAAAAACAGTCACTTATAAATAGACAGAAGTCTTTGTGGCACGAATTGTCCTAGGGACTTCCGAACGATATCAGTTTATTGATTAATAATAATTGTACTTTCTAATGACAGTTATGAATATACATATAGATAACGTATAATATTAACATGCAACTTACTATTCAGCTACACAATTTCATACAATTTAGGTACCTTAATAGGCTTTTGTTTCAAGGAACTCTCGATTCAGTTTACTTTGAATGGATATCGATTGAATAGCATTTTAAGAAGTTTTTGTGTAAGAAACACGTTCATAATAAAACCATATTTATTGAAACTGACGTTTATTTGAATTTTGAAATCCTATAAAGTTTGCCCATGAATTACTTAAATTAAATATTACGTATCATTATATAACATCGATGGGTAGTGATCAGCATTTAAGTTAATTTCTATTTTATCAGATGAACTTAATACTTAGGTATCTACTATGAAATGTCACTTTGAAATATGTATTTGAAACAGTTATCAATAATTTGGATAGCTAGCCTCGTTGGTAGTGACCCTGCCTTCGAAGCTAGGGTCCTGGGTTCAAATCCCGGTAAGGGCAGATATTTGTGTGATGAGCACAAGTCCCGGCAATTTTCCCCAAGTTCACACTATAGAAGTGTTCTAAGATGCTCCCGCGGACAACCCCGGGTTAGTGCAAGACTATTTAAGGAGGATGGGAACATTAAAAACAGTTTATATTAAGTAATGAAATGATATGTATTGGTGAACTAGGCTATTGATGAAACTATGGCGTCTGCCTGGCCAATGCTAATTACTTTGGTTGAAATGGCAGACGATGACTCGCCAATTCAATGGAATGGGCCCTCCCAAAATAGCCTCAAATACATAGCAGCAGAGAGGCAACAGTTCCAGAGGGGCTAAGGGTGGAGAGGTGCTTCTGGACTTTAAACGACCATAAGGTGCCCACTCACCACTTATAAATGCAATACATCCACCCTTCGAGTATATAACTCTAGCGACTCCGACCTCTGACCGGTCAATCAAGGCAAGCCAGAGGTGAGGGTCTGTTCCTCGTCATCATACACTCCAACCGGTGAAGGCAAGCGTGAGGTGAGGAACAGAACCTTCCCTCGGGAGCACTCAGGTCCGTGGTGTCGCTACTCACCAACAGCTCGCCACTAGCTGCCCTGAGGTGACTGACTGCACTGGAAGTACCAGTGGGCGATGAGGTCGTCAATTCCCTACGCCAATAATAGTAATAATAATTATTACTATTTTATCCGGTGAATTTAATACTTATCTACTATGAAATGTCACTTTGAAATATGTATTTGAAACAGTTATCGATAAATTGGATATCAGAATGAAATCCCTAGTTAATTGAAACAAAAACTCCTGTCTGTTTAAAATGATAAAAGTCTGAACATAAAGGGCGCTACGGTAGGCAAAACGAAAAGGAAACAAGCAAATGGAAACCTGCGTTTAAAAACCTTCCTATTAAGTAATAGCTATCTATATCTGCAAAACATGATATTGTATTTCTAGGCCTCTCGAATAGCGGGCCGGAACATGCCGCTGCTGTTGTATGTATGTAATGCAGCCAACCTTAACGCAGTAAGTAGGGTAGCAAATAATACGCAGATTGTGCGATCGAGGCTCGCGGGTCTTGGCACGTTTCCATTGCACTACGTCAGTGGGCCGAGCACGCTGCCACGTGTAATTTTTTGACATAGGGTCTGGACTTTAATTCGTCTTTTCCATATTCCAACGTAAGTATAAAGAACTAAGGTTTAAAATTACAGTGTGTTTTGTGTGATTTTATTACGAAACAACTTAATCCCCGTTTGACTTCATTTGACACTAAGTCCCTTGGCAGCTTGCTTGGCCCACAGTATTTAGATGCGAAAAAACAATGTTACATGAATCCAAGTTCTAAATTCTCTAATTTATTTCTCTAATTATCGGTTAACGAATATCGGGTAACGTATTTCGATTCCCGGTATCAATTACCGGGAATCGAAATCCGTTAGCTTCGTATTCAGGGATACTATTTTATATTTACTATTTAATCAACATAGGATTCTGCTTGGTTATCTAAGATTCCCTGTAAGTTATACAACCTTGTACAAAACTAAAGTACTTGGAAGCTTAGCATCGATCGGGTAGGGGTCCGATAAGCCCTAAATACGTTATTATCGTTAAAATCTTAAAAAAAATGTCCAAGAAAATCCCCCAAGATAAAGCATTGCTTACCTAAATTATACGAAATAATAGAATGACAACCGGAGCCGACATACATACATACGAGTACATAACATCACGCCTTTATTCCCAGAGTGGGGTAGGCAAAGCTACAGAAATACCAATAACTTTAAATAGACTTGTTTATAATTCTGTAATCACATTTTGCACAATCAGGTTAAGGAGTTTACTAGTGTATTAGTGGCAGGTTGCAAGCCCATCGCCTAACAGTGCTACAAGCCCTTATTCAAAGTCGCCTGAGTGGCACTATTCTAACCCGGCAACCACACGGGGTATAAACTAAAATTTACCATTTGAAGAATGTTTTTTTAATATTTTTTAAGGGGAAGGCACACGAGCGCCTCAGGCCACCTAATGGTAAGTGGAATCTGAGACCCATAGACATTTGAATTCTCAAGACTATGATCCTAAGAACTTAAACGCGTTGCCAACCCTGAGGACTAAGATGGAATGCCTCTATGCTAGTAATTTCACTGGTTGTCTTATCCCCACACCGGAACACAACAATGCGAAGACTGTTGCTTGGCGGGTGGTTAATGGATAAGATGGTGGTAGCGATCCGGACGGACCCTGCACAGGGTCCTACCACCACCTTCCACTGATCGATGACGTGTGATGGTGGAGCCGGACTCCCGTCTCAGGATTAGCAGCGAGCAACGAGGTCGCCGCGGGCTGGATTAAAAATAATACACAGCGCGGGGGTAAAGGCGCTGGAAGTGGCAGCGGGCGTCTTATTCTTTACTAGACCCGTACAGACTTCTCCTGGGTTGTAAAATATACATTATTTATATAGCGTGTCTATCTAGAATCAACCTTTTAAATGGTATATTTTACAAATAGGTGATGTGGTGAGAATTTCCCTCACGTTTATAGGACATGTTTCTTTTTATGATATTAAGAGCTTTTGCCCGTGACTTTGCCCAAGTAGGCTTCGGTTATTCTTTCGGGAAAATTAATATTTTGCGGGATGAAATGCCCATGTGTTAATCCAGGGTAAAAGCTACCTCCATTCCAATCCAAATCCGTTTAACCGTTGCAGCTTGAAAAAGTAACAAACTACTAATTTTCTTAATTTGAAGATTAATTATTGCTTTCATAGTTTTTTTTGCTTATTGCGTGAGCCGGGAATCGAACCAACTAAAAAAAAAACATTAGTTCTTAGAAATAAAAACATCGATGATTACACTAATTATTTTGTCCCTGAACGTTCAACGCTTCATACACACTCTTAAAAGCAAAAGTTGTCTCTTCTGTGGTCAATAGTTAAGAGCTTGTGTGCATATAAGTTATGTTTTATATGATAAGTCTAAAGCAGTCCTGACGCCGTTTTTGCGGGAATGGGCTTAGCCAGAAAATTAGGCCTTAAAACGTTAACTTTCGGCGTTCCACGGAAAAGACGGTAACCTAAATCTGTGTATGACTCATTAATGCAAATCAAATGCGTAATATAAGTATATATTTATCTATGTAATTATTGTTATCGTGGTCTAGCACCTTCTACTATAACACAAGCCTTTACCTTAGTTGAGGACTAGGTCGATTTATGGTCATTCTACCTACTTTTTTGTAAATCACTTCTAGCGACCTGGTTCTCTGGTACAGACAAATATCAAATGAAAGACGTTTACCTGCATGCTCTTTTGTTGCATTCCGCTGCATCGAAGGCAGTTCCATTCTGTATGGGCTGCGGATGCGACTGAATGACGTCTCTGCACGCTCCAGATCGCTTGGGCAAATACTCCGCGGTTTTATTTTTAACTATGGAGTCGGAATTGGGGGAAGTTGCCATTGTTATTGGGAAATATAGAGAGGATATTTGCAAGAGGAAGGTTATAATTTAATATTCATTATAATTTAATTACGTAATACTATTTTACGAGTTTTCGCCGCTTAGTACTCGATTATCGGGTATCGGGGGTTTGACGACACGCTAGCCTAGTTGGTAGTGACCCTGCCTTCGAAGCTAGGGGTCCTGGTTCAATTCCTGGTAAGGGCAAATATTTGTGTGATGAGCACGAGTATTTGTTCCTGAGTCTTGGATGTTTTCTATGTATCTAAGTATATATTTCTCTATTTAAATAAGTTTATCGTTGTCTAGTACCCATAGTACAAGCTAGAGCTTAGTTTGGGACTAGTTCAATTTGTGTGATATTGTCATGTGATTTATTTATTTATTTATTATTTATTTACTTAAAATTTTTCGAGATAAAGTGTATAGTTAGTACCGTAAACGGGGTGAATAGGGACTAAGGCGACAATAGGGACACAACCTAAAATAAAGCATTATGTTATTAATTATAAGGTTGTAATAATTTTTAATGGAACATAACGTTATTTGCATTGAATACTGTTTATTTGTAACAAGTTAAGCCTTATTTTAAGTTGTGTCTTCTTTCACCCCTTAGTCCCCATTCACCCCGTCACGGTATTTAGTGGTAAAACCTTGTCAAGCATAGATTATGATTTTATTTTATTTTTTTATGGCATTGAGAAGGCAAACGAGCACACAGGCCACCTGATGGTAAGTGGAAACTGTGACCCATAGACACTCGCATTCACAAGACTGCAATCCTAAGACTGCAAATGCATTGCCAACCCTAAGGACTAAGATGGAATGCCTCTATGCTAGTTATTTCACCGGCTGTGTCTGTGATTCTTGTTCAATATATTTTTATACTCTTAGGCGGCTGGGTTCAGCTTTTATTACAGTTCCCGAAAAAGTGTAATATTCTGAATGCACATCATATTGCAATTTAGTGCAGCCGGGACACCCTGTGCCTGAACCGTATCGAATTACTATTGGTTCTCCACTAATATATCCCCTTCAAGAAAGTTAGAGGGTAAGTAAGATGCAATTGGAAGTTATGCATTTACCAGCGTTATTACTTGGAGTTATTACGAATCTATAGTAGTGTTTGGAAATGTTATAGGAAAAATTGGACGACATTTCTCTCTAGATTTTGAGAAATAATTAAAAAGAAACTTTAGTCATATATTATTTTGAGTAGCGCAAATTTTATTTAACCAAGTCTCAGACTCGCTCTTGACCCGAACTTTTTCAATATTTATTTTTGTTGCACCGACTTTGGTTATATTACTGTTTACAATCACGAGAAACGCTTGACAGTGAGTCAAGAGGATTGCAAGAGAGTTAATTGTTGTCTTAATTACATACATAACATCACGCCTTCATTCCCAGAGTGGGGTAGGCAGAGCTACAGAAACACCAACAACTCTAAAACAGCTTGTTAATAATTCTGTAACCACATTTTGCACAATCAGGCCAAGAAGTTTACTAGTGTATTAGTGACAGGTTGCAAGCCCATCGCCTAACAGTACTAGAAGCCCTTATTCCCTTAGTCGCCTCTTACGACATCCACGGGAAGACATGGAGTGGCACTATTCTAACCCGGCAACCACGCGGGCTCAATTAGGTTTCAATAAAATTAACCTCGACTGAATAACATACCCACATACACCCACAGATACAGGGTAAACAAAGCTCAATGGGGGTGAATCACGCTTACGCAAACAAACATACCTACTTGTCTTATATACAACCAATATCGAATATTGTTTTGTGTTCAAAAAGAGAAATGAGCTCAGGCCTATAAACATTTTCAATCATACGATTTTAAGTATTTTGACACATTTTACGGGTTTTACGTCAAATTTTGACCCCATGTTACGAAATCTATCTGCATTATAAATATAGGGAATAACTAGTAAATGGAATGCCTTAATGCTAGCAGTTTCGCCAGCTGCGTAACCCCTCACTGAAGCATAATAATAATAAATCACAGGACAATGTCACACAAATTGACCTAGTCCCAAACTACGCTCTAGGCTTGTACTATGGGTAGGTACTAGACAACGATAAACATACTTATACAGAGAAATACATAGAAAACATCCAAGACTCAAGAACAAATACTCGTGCTCATCACACAAATATCTGCCTGAACCCAGGACCCCTAGCTTCGAAGGCAGGGTCACTCCCAACTAGGCATAATGATGCAAACATGCTGACGGTGGCTTTAGTCTTTTTAACCCTGTCTTTTTAAAATTGACGTTGCATTGTTATGTCTCTGTACGAAAAACGCAGTAGAGGGGCGAGAATTTTTGGAATGAAACTGCACAAGACCTTACTATCTGCTCGTTTTGCTATAATATATAAAACTGACTAAATAAGTAAAATAAAAACATCCGTTTTCGCAATAGCTCCTAAAAAGCGTGTTTGCACTTGTACTTTCTTCGTCTCAAGTTAATCGGTTTATGCACAAAAAGTTAATGGACCGTGTGATGTTTAATGTTGCGTCAAAATTTAATGACGTTTTTCTACCATTTATTTAAGGCTGATAATAAAAATGATGTACTGGTGTATTATTTATTGCACTGGCCACTGCACCGGAAAAAACACTCTGTATAAAACGAGATAAACAAAATAAGCAATTACTTATTTCGTTTTATACTAACGTCATGTTAATAATTAAATACTTAAAACACAAAAATTACGACCCCTATTATCAGTTTTAATAAACGTTATTACAAAGCTGTAATTTGGCATACCTAGTTGTACTTTTTTTTCGGGTACCTACCTACCTCCGGTTAAATCGGATTATTTCTGGAGATACAGGCGACTAGTGTTTTTGTACTAAAAGTCATTTAAGACGGCACCTAATAACTTTAAATAGAAAATTAGTTCATAATTGTTTTTTTTTTATATTAAGGAGAAGGCACACGAGCACTCAGGCCACCTGATGGTTTGTGGAATCTGAGGCCCATAGACATTTGAATTCTCAAGACTATAATCCTAAGATATCAAATGCGTTGCCAACCCTGAGGACTAACATGGTATGCCTTTATGCTAGTAATGTCACCGGTTGTCTTATCCCCATACCGGAACACAACAATGCGAACACTGTTGCTTGGCGGCAGGTTAATGGATAAGATGGTGGTAGGGATCCGGACGGAACCTGCACAGGGTCCTACCACCATGAAGTGACATTTCGTGTTTGTAGTAAGTAACGGATTAGGAATCTTACACTGAGCCTGGGCTGGGATTCTACACGGTAATAACGATGTCGTCTTTGACGTGTTTCCGTATTGTCAACGTTTTGATAACGCTTATGTCATTTACAATAATGGCGAAGGTCACATAAACGATTCTAAAATACGTCAAACGCGATATCGTTATAACGCAGTGGAATAGAGGCCGGTCAGACATGCTCTTGCCCGGTTTGTTTAAGTTAAACGCGGTTTTTGTAGCACAGGCTGCACTGCACAAAGATCCATGTCCACTTAGTTTCCGACCTGACTTACAAACCCTCCCTGACTTCACACAACACTCACAAATAGATAATTTAGCTCCCCCGTCTCACGTCGGTCCAGCGGGCCCGCAATACATCACCCAAGAAACAAAGGACAAAAACCTTTGTGCCCAAGGGGCCGCAATTGTTCTGTTCTATGTGGACACTGTATTATGTGTTTTTAATTTTACAACACAGAGGTTTTAATTAATACGCTCTTTTGGCGATGTTTTTCTTTTAAAACGAATACGTACTCGAAGTAAAACGAAGCATTCCTTCCGCCAGTGTACTCGTATACGTAAATAATGTAGTGGCATACAACTTGATCAGCAATGTTTAATTTAGTTTATCTCCCAGTGCTTCCGATTGCAATAAATAAGAATATTGCTCCTTCGTAAAGTCTACAGTTTAAATGCTAAAATATTGGGATATATAAGGAAAAAAATTACGCCTGATTGTGCAAAATATGGACAGAATTATCAACAAGTTTACAGTTTTTGGTATTTTTAGCCTGAACACCCCACTCTGGGAATGAAGGCTTGACGTTATGTATGTATGTAAATTACGCAAACTAATGATCCAATGAAACGGCATGGCAGCACAAGTGTTGCAACACATTTATTTATTAATGTTTGATTCTAGAATAAAGACTAATCCAACAGGTATCTAGAATTTCGCAAACCGTCAAATTGTTTAAGTTCAAACAGACTAAATTATACCAACATACCAATACTTACATATAATTATGTACAAACATACTTACATCACAAATATTACTCTCCGTCTTGGGTAGTCGGAACCAAATCTTAAGAATAAGAAGACACTTTCAACATTATTACATTAACTTTCAGTAGCCAGCTATCGTTAACTCAACAAAAACACCAATTTTACCACCACGCCACTAAAACCGCATTACCGCCACGACGGCAATAAAAAATTCTATATTCCTGCAATTCAGAATTCCCCACAATTTGGTAAATGAGTGGCATCATGGCAGCTCCCTTACGGCTATTACTGCTCTCTTTTATCGCATTAGGCTGTCGGATGTAGGAAAGAAGCAGAATGCACTTAGCGTATAAAATTCTTAGCAGCTTTAAAGGCTAGATTGAGAAATGTTACGATTTGCACTGTAAAGTCTAATGGTGGTGCTGGTAACAAAACATTTAGGAATTTTGTGATATTTTTTGTTTTTTTGTAATGATTTTACTCGTTTGTGAATATCAATTTGGTTTTGTATTCGAGTGTTTTTGATGAAATAAATACTCTATAAACATTGGTATTCTAGAGTAAAGAAAATAAGGAAGAATCTTATCAAAGAAATCAAGAAGCTTATATACTTATGACACTGGAGATTAGACGGCGAACAACGCCTTGAAGCCAAGAAAAGTGACCTTGAATGAGGTCGCTATGTTTTTGTCTCTTTCTTTAGGACGAAAAGAAAGGGAGAGAAAACATGAGCGACGTTATTCACGGTCACTTTTCTTGGCTTCAATTCGTTGCTCGCCGTGCAATCCCCAGTGTCATAATTATGTAAGCTTCTTGAAAGAAATCTATTGAAGTCCTTGTTTATGACATGATTAAGTACCAGTTGGTTTATTGCCAAGGTACATAATTCTTTCCTCTTTAACCCAAATGTGAGCTGGGATCTCTCTCTCAAAGGACTTGCCATTGTAGAAATTTCAAGTTATCATTTGGGTAAGGACCAAATAGTTGGACCATAATTAAGCGTAGTTAACCATACAAACAACAAAAATGTTAAAAGCTCCGTTGTGACGCAAAAATTACCCCTAAAAATAATGTATCGCTAATTCTCGTGTCACAACGGAAAAGTTTCATAGAAATTTAATTAAGTGAGTTAGCGTGGCCAGCTTTTTGGTCCTTACCCATTTGTAAATACCTGAGTTTAGTGTAATTTATTGATTTACAATAAAGAGCTTACATACATACAAACATACTATTGAGTTATGTGTATACGCAGTAACTAATAAGGATAAAGATTAACAATCAGTTAAAGTCAATATTGACGCACTTAATGATAATGAATCTTGGAAGTAAACGTTTGTCATATCAAACACATACATCGCGAAATACTATCTCGTAATCAATAAGACCTGACATGAATTACAATCGGATCATGGTTATTAAATAATAATAAGACTATGGGAAAAGAAAATTGATTAAATTTTGCCTATTCCTCAACATCTTCTATATAATAAAAATCAATCGCTGAATGTGTTGTTAAGCGCAAATCTCGAGAGCAGCTGAACTGATTTCGCTCTCTTTTTTTGTTGTGTTCGTTATCGTCAGGAGAAGGACTTATGACCGAAAACAATTGTAAAATCCACTTGTCAAAATTTGCAGCGGAGCAAAGCCGCTGGCGGGTAGCTAGTTAGTTTTCCTTGAATAAAAATACAAAAAAAACTACAGCGTAACACTAATTAACATACCTACGATACAAATTTAATATGAATAAGTACCCTTTATTGAACATCGTACGGCAAGTAAAGCATATACAAATAAAAACGTTACATACTTAGTCAACAGACGGTCTTATAGCTAAATATACATGATCTTACAAAAATAAATATGCAATTATGTTATCTACGACCTTTATCTGATGGAGACGGAAGGTGGCAACACGATCTCAGCTGTATTTTTTTTACTCTTATTAAAGTTCTAATAGGCAAAGGCCTCCCCCTGTTCTGCCATTTTTGTATATTAAGTCCTAAACGTAGAATTTAAAAAGCTTTTTCGTACCAAATTAGGATTCGTTACTTGTTCACAATAAGCAGATGATGACTGTACAAAAAAGAACAGTCAGCAACAAAAACTTCTATCAAAACCGGGCAAGAGCATGTCGTTTAAAGTCAATTGGTGCCGTCTTGGATGATTTTAGTAGGTATAGGTACTTACACTTTAATCGCCTGCATCTCAAGAACCAATGATGTATACCTTAGTTGTCATAGTTTTCCTTTAAAATTCGTTATATGCTCTTTCATTAATGCATTCGGAATATGGTTCAATTTGGAATTATGACTCTTCAGAATTATGTAGTGTAACCGCGCGCGTTTAACAGCATTTTGACGTTCGCCCAGAGGTTTGGTCATGTGAAACATTGTTGTTTGGCTCACGTATTTACAAATCAATGCAAGTACTTAGGTTAGCTTAGTTAGGTGCTCAGTGACAACATTATCAATATTTGGTTTATTTTTTTATAAATTTTACTAGCACTATTTGATCTAAAGATGGTCGAAATAAATTATATTTGACTAGCTGTTGCCCGCGACTCCGTCCGCGTAGAAAAATAAAACATAGCCTATGTTACTCTCTAATAATGTAGCATTAATTTTTGATTTCGGTCCAGTGGTTGTTCTGTTTATTCGTAACATACAAAAAAAACAAAATCCTCTTTATAATTTTCAATATTGTAATTTAGATTTCATTTTACACATTACATGCCGCATCCACACTAGCGTAGCTCGTGCGGCGTGCAACAGACATGACGGATGCGACTATCTGTCACCCTCGCGGGCACGTCGGCGCCGCTTGGAGAGAGCAGTGCCGCCGCGGCTCTATGTACTCGTAAGACGCAGTGCTAATGGAATAGGAAATAATATGTTGTCTTAGTAACGCGATAGTAATGCTAATGCTAGGGGAGATGTCATTACTCAAAAATCTGATTGCATAAATTACATGTGAACAAAATTATGTCGAATTTATACAAATAATGTATCAATTTGAGGCCTTCTTTTTAACGGATAGTCCAGATACTTTGAAAATAATTTATATAAATAACGTGTATTGATAAATTAAATTATTCATGTCTATTTGGTAAGAAAATGCCTTTAATTTGCTCAGGAATCTCTCACTCCTTTTGAGCACCTGACGCGTTTTTAGGGTTCCGTAGTCAAACTAGGTACCCTTATAGCTTTGCCATGTCCATCCGTCCGCAGCCTAGCGCAGAGACTCTTCGTACTAGAAAGCTGTAATTTGGCATGAATAATATGCATATTAGTCACGCCAACAAAGTGGTACAATTAAATGTAAAAAATTTTTTTTTTTTGTACCTCCCCTACAAGTAACGTTGGGATGTTTTTTTTTCTTGTCTACCCTATAGTGCGGGGTGTCAATAGATAGGTATTTCAAAAATATTAGGGATTTGTGAACACAGTAGATTTTACGTGTCTTTTCACTAGTTTTTGTTATGTTTACTGTCACCTGTTTTCTGTTTAATTTAGGTCAGAGTTTAAATCAGGGTTCTTTTAAATTCAGCACCGTGGTTTCACTGCAGAACAATGCTGAGAGGGACCCGTTCAAAAGAATGTCTTCTTTTTACTTTATAATACTTTCTATAGTTTTTCTTCTGTGTGCGTTAAATAAATATTTTCTATTCTATTCTAATCTATGAGATAGTCAAACGTTGTTTTTGATTTAATTATAAGCATAATGGCATTGAAAAAAGATGGTGAAAAAAGTTTTATTCTTATTTTTTATTGTGGTTTTAGTACATATACATACGTGACTACTATGTAAGCCAGAATGATTAAAATTCGGTATTTCCGTAGGTACATATTTTTGATATTTTATGAAATGTAATGATTTAAAGAAGGAAGGAAGACAAAACGAAAACCGGGCAAGAGTATGTCACGCCATGGTCAGTGGGTTCCACGACGACAAACATATCCCATCAATTACATTACATACATTACATGTAAAAAGATGTAAATCTCGCAACGTAGTTCTTCTAGAACAAAAAACTTTTAAGATGTAGTATCGGTTATTTTATTCAGTTCAGGGATGTCCACAGAACTCAATTTCCATTGGCTCGCCATTACTTAACCGTGGACACATTTTATAGTTCTCAAATAAACAGTAAGCCAAATTGACTCCAGATTGCCAAGCGGATTAGGTTTGATGCTCTACCACTTGACTGACATCGGAACATCTCTCTAACAAGTTTGTCATAAACTCTTACCTAATAACAGTTAATTAATATAAAGGTTTGTCTCTGTTGACGACACGTTGGCCTAGTGGTAGTGACCCTGCCTTCGAAGTTAGTGGTCCCGGGATCAAATCCTGGTGAGGCCAATTATTAGTATGATGACTGATGAGCATAATAGGTACTTATGCTTGTTCCAGAGTCCTGGATGATTTCTGTGTATTTAAGTATATTTTTTTTTATAATTAAGTACGTTTATTGTTGTCTAGTACCCATAGTACAAGCCTAGAGCTTAGTTTAGGACTAGGTCAATTTGAGTGTCATAACATTGTCACGTGATATTTATTTATTTGTTTTGCGTATCATTGGATGTGACTTTTCTAAAGAGGGAGACGAAAAAAGTAGGATTATTAGACGGAAAAAGTAAGATGCATTAAGTACTTGATAGTCGCTAGTTGTATAAAAAACCACCACTTTTTCTCGAAATAACTAGGTAAGTGTACAACAATTAAAAATGATTATTATCTTATTTAGGCTTAAATACTGTCAAGGTATGACTTACTCAAATAAAAACCTGCATTGCAGAGAGATAGCGAGTTGATAAAGTTTAAATCGGCTTTCCTTTGCGTCATTCTGTAAACAAATCAGATAACGGTATCTTTGATGCAGTCTTAAAAAACGTATAAAAGAACCGAGCAACGCTTCTGGCTCATTGTACAAAAACTTGTTAAACCGTTCTAAGTTCAAAAATCAAAATGGTGTCTGACTTCAGGAAAAAGAAACTTCTTCACGTTTTCAACGCGTTTTTTGACACAAATGGCAGCGGTACCATCGACAAGAAAGATTTCGAACTGGCCAGTGAGAAAATTTCTCAACTGCGCGGTTGGAAGGCGGGAGACGCCAAGTTTAAGGAGACTCAGGATTCGTTGCTGAAGATATGGGATGGTCTTCAGAAACGCGCTGACGCTGACAATGATGGCCAAGTGTCTTTTGAAGAGTGGGTTGCCATGTGGGAGGAGTTTGCCAAGAATCCTGCCGCACCTCTTGAGTGGCAGACCCTCTACAGCAAGTTTATTTTCGCGTTAGAAGACGCTAGCAACGATGGCTCGATTGACAGCGAGGAGTTTTCTTCTGTATATGTGTCCTTTGGTTTGGACAAGAATGAGTCGGTCGAGGCATTTAAGAAGATGGCTAAAGGCAAGACCAATGTGTCTTGGGCAGAGTTCCAAAGCCTTTGGCAAGATTACTTTGCGTCTGACGACGTAAACGCTGCTGGTAACTTCATTTTTGGAAAAACTAGCTTCTAATTGAAATGGACGGTATTAATGTGTTATTTATTAAAAAGGAACGTGATAAATTGTGATTTATTTTGGATATGGTAAGAGCTGGACTAATTATGAATTAATAAAAAGTTTCAAGTTATGATGACTCTTATTCTAGCGCTATTACCAAATTCAGTAAGCTATTTCTGAACGGTATTCTTGATGTAAGCTAAAAGCGATATTATTTACCGTCGTGCAAGCTGTTGGGTGACGTCTTAACTTCTCTTGGTGTTTTCATGGTAGAGGGCGCTTTATTTCAAGGATATATTTCTTGTACGCACATAATGATCCTCACTAGGATTAGAACTTTTGGAAGCAATGACATCAATAGAAGTTAAGCAGTTTTATAAGTGGTACTACACCCGAGCGTCGACTATGAGAAAGAAATCATTTTTAGGTACTACAGTCAGTGGCTCCGCTTATCCGCCAGTTTTTTTTACACGGTAAATCATTATTTTATCGAATTTCACTTCATCGAATGTATCATTTTATTAAAATTCAATTCAAACCATAATATTCTCAGGGTATGTTAAACATTAATTAAATACGTAGGTTAGGTAAGGTAAGATATTAAAGATACCCTGAAAACATTATGATTTCCAGCAGAAAATAGCGCTCGATGAATTTAAATTCGATTAAAGGTTTTTCTTTAAAATTATACACTCGAAAAACTTAAAGCCAACCAAGAGAGATTTTCTTTTAGTTGACATAAAATGAATACAATAGTCATGATATTAGTATAATATCAACATAAGCTATTACCAACAGCAAGTTATTTAGTGATTCAACATCTTAGTTGATGTGTCACAATCTTGTTAGAAGCGACCAAGTTTTTTGTACACACAGCCATAAGAAGGAAACAAAACTTCCAAGACTACTTACCCTATAATTTGTAAGATATTCATAAATTATAAAGTTCATAAGCTGTGTACACGTACCTCGTATAATTTAATATTCCCTCAGGTGTCGCGATGCGAAAGAAACCGAGCGCGCAAAATATTTCATTAGCCGACGGAATTAATTATTTTAATTTATTCCGTAAAAACTACAGCGTGGGAAGAAAGGGTGTGTTGGGCACGCGGTGTTTTACGCATTTAATGTAAAACTTACAATGTAATAGCACTTTAGGAATAATTTCTCCGGTCCTCCTTTGCGATTTCATAATCGAACAGTATGTAAAGCGTCATTAGTCCGCAGGACTTATATCACCAGATATTAAAGTCTTACTAGTTTTTCAAACGGCGGGATAATAACACCGTATAAGGCAGTCGGATTTTCATACATTATTTTCCATTTCTCGGCACGGGGCGTTAGCCCGGCCCAGCGACCGAGAAAACAAATGCATGATCCGTTCATTCGGTCAAAAGTACGTTTGGTTAATAAAACGTATCATTTAACAAACCCATATTTTGCAATATCGTTAAACATGTGCTTAAGCAGTGACGTGGGTAACATACTAGCTACTAACATACTTTTTGGCTTTAGTATAGTGCATTTCTTTTTGTTTTTGATCATGGTTATTTAATTGTAAGTCGTAAGTGTAATTTATAACCTTATATCGTAGCAGAATACATGTCATGTTTCCTGCTTATGTCATAGGTTAGGTTAGACTTGTGACCAAAACAATGCCTGTACCTCTGAATTGTCTTGTCTAGTCTTTTTTCTAATTTTAAAGGCTTTTCTTAATAACGATAAATTAAATGAAATTCTACCTAAAGCCGAAATTGTCTGTAAACGGGCCTGGAGCCTCGTTAAGATTAAACCAGGGGTTGTAAATAAAAAAATAAATTTTACAGAACGCGAAATGAAAGGTCATTTTTGTTGGAACACAACGAGTGCTAATTAGGGGTTAAATTATCGTTTTGAGCCGCGCCAGGGACATCACGAGCAAGGCATAGGCGGAAGCGATGACAAAAAACCAACTATCAGATAGTTTACTAATCTATAAGTAATTTTATTGCTACGTTAGAGAATAGAATAGACGGATTAAAGTCCCTTACCTATGTCAAAATCGGGTACACTACATAATTCCGAAGAGTCATAATTCCGAATTGGACAAAAATCCGAATTTACATAATACCGAAGGCATTTTTTTTACAGAAGACTTTATTTTTGATAGCGCTGATAAATCAAACCTAACCAACTAAATTATACATTTTATTTAAAATAGTAACACAACTATCGGAAAAATTTAAAATTCGGACAAACGAATATTCGGAATTCTAAGCTATTCCCGTCAAAATCGTGTCCAGTGGCAGCATGTTAGGCCCAAATGGTGATTACGATTTTGTGTTTTGTTTCCTTATTCTCTTGGCTTGGCCCTACGCCGAAGCAACTGCAGGGCTACCTGGAGTGGCTCCGCAATATTTATTACCGCGTTATTACGCGTAATCGCTGTTCAAATCTCTTTTAACGCGAGTTTAAAACGCTTATTATGTGGCCTCCGTAATACTTTAGGCGTAAATGAGACTTTTGTTTTAAATGCTGGCCAAGTTTGTTTATATTTCGTCAAAAATAACTAGAGCCCTCTAGATATTGGCTGAGAGTCTTAGTATTTATAAAGCCACCCTAAAGTCAATTGCTGGTACTGGGTCTCTATTCTACTGCGTTAAAACGATATTGCGTTTGATGTGTCAAGTAAATAAGAGTTATCAAAACGTTGACAATACGGAAACAAGTTTTTTATGCCAAAGAAGAAGGCACACGAGCACTCAGGCCAACTGATGGTAAGTGGAATCTTAGACCCATAGACGTTTGAATTCTCAAGAGTATAATCTTAAGACTGCAATCCTAAGACCTCAAATGCGTTGCCAACCCTAAAGACTAAGATGGAATGCCGCTATACTAGTAATTTTACCGGTTGTCTTATCCCCATACCGGAACACAATAATGCGAACGTTGTTGCTTTGTGTTTTATTGGTTGATGAGATGTTAAAGGCAATATAGTATTTACCGTGTAGAATCTCAGCCCTGTAGGCTTCCACTAGTTGCAGCACAGTTAGACAACCTGAGGGTGATTCTCTCGACACAGCGCTGCGTCGATCTCAAAGGCGAAGTTTTATCCGGCAAGTTTTAGTAGTCCTGTCGGAACGTACAAAACGCATTTTAGCGCGTGCTTTTTTAATTAGGCAGCTTTATACGACACTGAATTCGACTCACCTGCCTGCTGCCTAATTGAGAAGGCACGCGCTAAAATGTGTTTTGTACGCTACGACGAGACTTCTTAAACTTGCCGGATAAAACTTCGCTTTTGAGATCGTGGTCAAATTGACCATAATGGTCGACGCGGCTGGGCTTTTTGGTAGCTCGATCTCTTTGGAAAAATATTTGTATGATAAGCGCGAGGGTCTTGAGGGGGTCTTGGGTATTCAAAATCAAAATCAAAATCAAAATGTTTATTCAGTAAATAGGCCCCCATTGGGCTCATTTACACGTCAGTAATATGAAGTGAATTTACTAGCGCTTCAGATAAGACCATCATTGCGGAGAAGAAGCGCCAAGAAACTCCAGCAGAAGGTCATTTTTCAAACATAAAGTACAGAAATACTTAAAAGCAAGTTACATTACAAGTACTTAATCAAGTAATAAATAATAATGATTAACGCTTGAACAAATAAAATTAATACAAATTTAAGGCTAATAACATTAACTAAAAATAATAAGTCTAGGAGAACAACACGACGAGGTCTCTACGTCAAAAGCCATAACTAGAATAATAAACTGAAGAACCAGTCCTTGCAAACGTGAACAGACCGGACCCCACAAACAGCACCCGTTCACGAGTATGACGCGTATCTCAGCCATCGCCTCTCTCAACCATGTGTTCGGGAAAGTGGCGACCCGATCAACGACGCCGCCGTAAGCAAAGACCTTTAAGCGAGCATGACTTGCTCAAGCTGCCGGACAACATAGAAGTAATTTTGCGTGAAACAGCTGTCCGGCGAGAAACATCACAGTGTGTTCTCATAAAAGCGTCATATTGCTTTTATTTAAACAATCAGAATCAGAATCAGAATAATCTTTATTCAAGTAGGTTTACAAATAATAAACTCTTTTGAAACGTCATAGTAGCGACTTAGCCTAAATTGACTGCAGGTTCAAATCGCGACCGATCAGAGAAGAACCTGTAAGAAACTCTGTCGGATGTCTTTTTTTTTCGACGTTCGCAACCTTTTGTCGTAAGGACTAAACATTTTATTACAAGCAATTCAGTCCCAAGCATTGTTATCATTAATATAGTCTTTAATACTATAATATGCTTTAGAAATTAGTTTACGCTTAACGTAACTCTTAAATTTATTTACTGATAGTTCAGTAACATTACTTGGGAGCTTATTATAGAACCTAATACAATTACCCATAAAAGAGTTTTTTATTTTATGGAGCCGCGTGAAGGGCACTGCAAGCTTATATTTATTTCTGGTATTAACATTATGTATGTCACAGTTCTTTCTAAATTTAGCGATGATTTTATGAACATACATAATGTTTTCATAAATGTATTGACTGTGCATGGTCAATATGTTAATT
Source organism: Acleris holmiana (assembly GCA_949316455.1). Classification (NCBI taxonomy): domain Eukaryota; kingdom Metazoa; phylum Arthropoda; class Insecta; order Lepidoptera; family Tortricidae; genus Acleris; species Acleris holmiana. The sequence continues at coordinate 18,542,270 of OX438777.1, forward strand.
TCTTTAAACTTATCTCTAAGCGAGTCTCTCTGGCCCATCTTGTAGACAGCACGAATAGCCCTCTTCTGCAGAACAAAGATGCTATTTACATCAGCAGCACTACCCCACAGTAAAATACCATATGACATAATACTATGGAAGTAACTAAAATAAACTAATCGAGCGGTATCTAAGTCTATTAATTGCCGAATCTTATTAACTGCAAAAACTGCAGAACTGAGTCTACCCGCCAATCCAGCAAGATGAGGACCCCATTGGAGCTTGGAGTCTAACGTTATACCAAGAAACACTGTATCATTAACTAGGTCTAGTTTGTCATTTTTAATAGTTACAGTAGTTTGACTATTTTTCACATTAGTAGTCATGAACTTTATACATTTCGTCTTTTTCTCATTCAGTAATAAATTATTAACACTAAACCAATCGACTACTTTTGATATAGCATTGTTTACATTGACATTAAACTGCTGTTGTCGTTTAACTTTGAACACAAGTGACGTATCATCAGCAAACAAGACTATATCATGGTTGTCCTTTATAAGGTAAGGTAAGTCATTTATGTAGATGAGGAATAAAAATGGACCCAATATTGAGCCCTGTGGTACGCCCATTGAGACCAATGACCCAGGTGATCGTACTCCATTCACGTCTACCCTTTGTATTCTCCCGTATAAGTACGTTTTTATTAAGTTTAGCGCAGTACCTCTAACTCCATAGTGGTGTAGTTTCCTGATCAATGTGTCATGGTTAACGCAATCGAAGGCCTTGGACAGATCACAAAAAATACCTAAAGCATCCTGTGACCCTTCCCAGGCATTAAAAATGGTTTTAATCAACTCAACACCAGCTTCGGTTGTCGAGTGACCCCGAGTAAAACCAAATTGTTTATTGTGTAATAAATTATTATACCGAAAATGTTCCGCTAACTGTGACAAAATCAATTTCTCAAATATTTTACTGAAAGTGGGTAGTATGGATATTGGTCTAAAATTTGTGGGGTCAAAAGTACTACCCGTTTTGAATAATGGAATTATCTTACTATGTTTCATAAGATCAGGAACAGTGGAAAATCTCAGTGGAAAATCTCATAAAATTGATCGACTCCTTTACAAAGTCTGTCTGTCAACAGGTTGTATCTCATGAACCTTGATAGCTAGACAGTTAAATTTTTCATATATGGTATAAATTTTCATACATTTCTTTTGCTGCTATAACAACAATTTTTTTTTTTTTTTATGTTAAGGAGAAGGCACCCGCGCACTCAGGCCACCTGATGGTAAGTGGAATCTGAGACCCATAGACATTTGAATTCTCAAGACTATAATCCTAAGACCTCAAATGCGTTGCCAACCCTGAGGACTAAGAAGGAATGCCTCTATGCTAGTAATTTGGTTGCTATTTGGTGCTAAAAAACCGGTTGTCTTATCCCCACACCGGTACACAACAATGCGAACACTGTTGCTTGGCGGGTGGTTAATGGATAAAATAAATACTAAAATACTAATATACTAAAAATATAATAAAGTAAATACTTAAGTGAGGCTCCCATACTGTGATTTTTATGCCTTTTTTGCTCGATATTAATAACGGCAACAGTTAGACCTAGACATTGCCAGAATATTAAGTTTTATATTCACTTTAAAAAAGTAAATAAAATGAAAATGAAATAAATATTTATGCGGAGCTGCCATACATCAAACAAAGTCCCTTTACAAAGTCTTGGGAGTATTAGTGTTTTGACAGCCGGTAAACCTTCTGGTTACCTTCGGAGATGGAAGAAGACCGATTGAAAGATGTGCGGCTTTTACTTTTGATTTAATCTATTTACTGATTTACTCTTTTCACTTGACACGGGTGACGTCACTGCAGAATATCGCGGTGGACCGCCATTAATAAAAAACGATCAACATACGTATAAAGAAAAATATATACTTCAAATACATAGAAAACATCCAAGCCACTGGCACAAATACTCGCGCTCGTCTAAAGTTTTCTAATGTTTTTGCGTGGATATCTTAGTACAGTCGTACCAAAAGTAGAAGCCTGAGTTTAGGCCTAGATCTTTTTGTGTAAGATTGTTCTCTGCTATTTATTTTTTATTAATTGTTACAATGTCCTAAGCACTTCCCCTCTACTAATCTTTTTCCATCTTCCTTCACCTTTTTCGGACTCGTTGCCACTCCAGAGTTGCAAGTTGCTGTGGGCAGCCATAGGTGCTCCCCTCTATTACTTTTATTACCTTAACTCTTTCTATTTAACTGACAGGATCCAGTCAGCCTGGATCACCATAACTCTGCAGGTGGAGTCGCAGCCGCGTGCCAGTATAAATTATTTTAAGCCGCCGCAGTGCGCAAACTGTGCGTGAGTCTACGTACCGTGAACTCTCTCAGTAAATTCTATAACAAAATGATGTCTAAAACGTTGTATGTGCTGTTTGGTGGGCTTGGCTTGCAAGAACTAAATATCATAAACATCACAGGACAATGTCAAACAAATTGACCTAGTCCCAAACTAAGCTCTAGACTTTTACTATGGCTACTAGACAACGATAAACTTACTTACATACAGAAAAAAATACTTAAGTAAATAGAAAACATCCAAGACTCAGGAATAAAATACTCGTGCTCATCACACAAAAATCTGCCCTGACCGGGATTTGAACTCAGGACTGCTAGCTTCAAAGGTAGGGTCACTACCAACTAGGCTAGCGTGTCGTCAACCACTTGGAAGGGTTCGGATTAAATTAGATAATTTCTTAAGAGCTTATGAGAATTCGTGCGCGAGAAGAACAAGCCCGAAAGCCATTATAAAACCAATACTGCCATGCATACTCGTTTTTAGGGTTATGTAGTCAAACTAGGAAGCCTTATAGTTTCGCCATGCCCGTCCGTCCATCCATCCGCAGCCTAGCGCAGAGACTCTTAGTACTAGAAAGCTGTGATTTGGCAATAAAGCGCTAATTTTTGCAAGACTCAAGTGTAGAGCCAAAACTACAAGTACCAAAAATTTGAAAAAATACTTAAATTTTCAAGAAAACTATCAGGACTAAGTAGACATCATTGGTTCTTGAGATACAGGCGATTAAAGTGTTTATACCTACTAAAATCATCTAAGACGGCACCAAATGACTTTAAATAGAAAATTAGTTATTAATTGTTGATTTTTATGTTTGTAGTACTTAACGGCTTCGGAACCCTACACTGAGCATGGTCCGACGTGCTCTTGCCCGGTTTTTTCTATTTAGTTTACTGATGTTTAAGTTGCTCCTCTATAAGGTCACGACGCCACAAAAAAACTTGGTTAATTTAAAACTACCGATGTTGTTGACTTGCCAATCTATACCACGACGAGGCTTTTTACCTAGCCGGTAGTGACCCTTCCTGCGACGCAACAGCTCTGGTTTGGGTTGTCAGTAGTGACCCTTCTTGCGACGCAACAGTTCTGGTTTGGGTCGTCGGTAGTGACCCTTCCTGCGACGCAACAGTTCTGGTTTGGGTTGTCAGTCCTGACCCTTCCTGCGACGCAGCGGTTCTGGTTTGGGTTGTCAGTAGTGACCCTTCCTGCGACGCAGCGGTTCTGGTTTGGGTTGTCAGTAGTGACCCTACCTGCGAAGCAGCGGTCCTGGTTTGGGTTGTCGGTAGTGACCCTCCCTGCGACGCAGCGGTTCTGGTTTGGGTTGTCGGTAGTGACCCTCCCTGCGACGCAGCGGTCCTGGTTTGGGTTGTCGGTAGTGACCCTCCCTGCGACGCAGCGGTCCTGGTTTGGGTTGTCGGTAGTGACCCTCCCTGCGACGCAGCGGTTCTGGTTTGGGTTGTCGGTAGTGGCCCTTCCTGCGACGCAGCGGTTCTGGTTTGGGTTGTCGATAGTGACCCTTCCTGCGACGCAGCGGTTCTGGTTTGGGTTGTCGGTAGTGACCCTTCCTGCGACGCAGCGGTTCTGATTTGGGTTGTCGGTAGTGACCCTTCCTGCGACGCAGCAGTCCTGGTTTGGGTTCAAAATCAAAATCAAAAATCAAAATTTCTTTATTTGCTAGAATATGGTAACAGCATAGGATCTTAAGGCTAGGTTTGTTCATGCATATTCAACCTGCAAGCAGGTGTGCAAATTATTACAATGTCATAGCTAATCTTTAGTAAAAACACCCTCCATAGAACTTATAGTCGACAACCTGTATCAAATACAATATTAAGCTAACATTCTCTAAGATTCTCTAAGTCGTCAATGTGTCTAAGTCGTCGTGGTTGTCATGAGTGTTTTGTTTCTGAGTCTTGATATTTATCAATACAGATATTAACTTAATATTTCCTACGACTCCGTCCACGTAGAAGTTTCTTATCGCTATTCCCTCTGGAACCATCCGATTTCAGACTAGATTCTAGATCTGTTCAGCTGTTGTGGCGTGATTGAGTAAAAACATCCATCCATCCAAAGTATCACATTTATAATTAGTAGTAAGAATTAAGTTAGTGTTGTATTCTTAGTTGTAACAAACCTAGGGCTTAATTTGGGACTAATTCAATTTATGTGAGTTTCTCTGTCGAGTTGAAATAAAGCATTTTATAAAAAACTACAAAAAAGACGTCATTTTGTTCGAAAGTAAATTCCATTATTATTCCAGGCCTGTAGCGTAATGGTATGAAGTGGTTTTAACACCGGTAATGGACATTTTGTGGCCGTTATAACCATAGGGACGATTTTATATTACGTGAATATGCTTTATTATTACGGGTAGGTACTGACCAAAGAGATATAATGGCAAATGTATACGAGATGACGAAGCATAGATTAATCTCTAGGGCATCGTATCATAACGCAGTTTTTATTTTATCGAAAGGCATTTTTTTTTTGTTTTTTTTTTATATGTTAAGGATAAGGCACACGAACACCCAGGCCACCTGATGGTACATTTGAATTCTCAAGACTATAATCCTAAGACCTCAAATGCGTTGCCAACCCTGAGGACTAAGATGGAATGCCTCTATGCTAGTAATTTCACCGTTGTCTTATCCCCACACCGGAACACAACAATGCGAACACTGTTGCTTGGCGGGTGGTTAATGGATAAGATGGTGATAGCAATCCGGACGGACCCTGCACAGGGTCCTACCACCACTAAACATTTCTCACCGCAAGACTTTATTTTTAAGGTTCCGTACCCAGAGGTTATAAACGGGACCCCCTATTACTAAGACTCCACTGTCCGTCTGTCTGCCATCAGGCTGTATCTCATGATCCGTGAGAGACAGTTGAAATTTTCATAGCTGTTGCCGCTATAACAACAAATACTAAAATACGAAAACATAATAAAATAAATACTTAAGTGGTACAACCTGGTATATTAATAACGGCACTGGTGTATCATGTAGAGTCTAATGTGTATAGGTAATGGTACGGAACCCTTCGTGTGCGAGTCCTACTTGCATTTGGCCAGTTTTTAAATACTCGCTACTAGCTAGACTAAATTACTAATGTAGTCCGATCCAGCCTTTAGTCCTTAGGGACAGCAACGCATTGCAGTCTTGACATTTCAAAATATACCTGGGCGACCGAGCTCTACTCGGGTGTATGTAGACGAAACCGTTTGTTCCTCGTCGTACCATCAACTCGTTCCACCAGTGGCACGAGAAGGAATTGTCATTCCTCGTCGTACCACTGAATGCAGATAAATGTAGTGAAGGTAGCTCTACTTAATTTTCCTTTAGATATTTATTTATTAGCTTTATTTTTATCTGTTTTTACTGTTTTGTGTTCTTATTTTATGCGGAACGCCTACAAAACCCCTAAACATTTCAACTGGTAGACTGGCACTGTACCAAAAGAATGATTAATTTGTTTTACAAACGCAAATGGAATTAATAAACTACGTAATTAGTATTAGTCATTAATTAATTTAAAATAAATTAACAAGGTAGAAGTTATGATTTTGTTAATATTTAAAGTTATTATGGGGATCTTATGATAATATATGGATAAAGTTCGGAATACCTAATGGTTCATAATACATAATGGTCATAATATATTATAATGGTTTTATTACAAAAACCGTAAACTGTTTAAGACTTTTCAAAAGGCCATTTTATAGAACCCAGTAGGTTTGGTATTAGGTTTGGTTAGGTTTGTTTTATAACATTCCTGAGAAGTTCACGGTTTCAGAAAATGTAAGTTAATATAAGTTGCTTAATAAACAAATAAACAAAAAAAAACACTATATATTATGACCATTATTTACTATGACCTATATAATTATTATGTATTTTGAACTTTATATATTCTGATACGTAGGTACCCTAATTATTATGATGTAGAAGTTATGATTTTGTTGATATAGCAGTTAAGTATGATTTTGTTGTTTTTTATGCTATTAGAAATTTAAATAAAATTTGTCATAAGATATTACTAGTAGAGTAACAATCATTCAGTGGTACGAGGGGGTTTGACAATTCCTTCTCGTGCCACTGGTGGAACGAGTTGGTGGTATACAACGAGCAACAAGGGGCGTTACTACTAAATCACAATTTGATAATGTCGTCTACATGGAATCCCTTAAAATGTCAAAACTCATTTCACAGAAATCGTGTTTTCATGTCGTTTCACTGATTTTCATTTCATCGAAAGCTACTTTCTGCTGAAACCTTATTGTTTTAGGTTATCTTAAGCATGGGTTACGTAGATTAGATTAGGTAAGACCTGTGACCACCAAAAAATTATAACTTCTGCATGCCTGCCGATGAAATGAAAATTCGGCAAAGTAAAAAATTCGATGAAATGAGTGTCGAATACTTCGGAACCCAATTTTTCGGCAAAATTCCCGAAGATGACGACTTGACTAATCGACTTATCCGAAAAATGCCTTTTGCGCAGTTTTCCTCTAAATCGTTAGAGCCATTGTCGAGAACGTGATAATAGATCTTTAGTCCTCAAAGCCTCAAAGTGATGGTACTTACCATCACGTGGCCTGCGGGCTCGTGCATCCTGCATGTCATTAAAAAATAACAAGCAATAATAAATTCCCAATACATTTTTAACCAATTATTACCATTGACGACACGTTGGCCTAGTTAGGAGTGACCCTGCCTTCGAAGCCGGCGGTCCCGGGTTCAAATCCCGGTGAGGGCAGATATTTGTGTGATGAGCACGAGTATTTGTTCCTGAGTCTTGGATGTTTTATATGTATTTAAGTATATATTTCTCTATCTAAGTAAGTTTATCGTTGTCTAGTACCCATAGTACAAGCCTAGAGCTTAGTTTGGGACTAGGTCAATTTGTGTGACATTGTCCCGTGATATTTATTTATTTATTTATTAGGTCCCTCTTTTTGAAAGTAGGTTCACATTTAGGAGTTAACAGAACCGAGTGAATCAAACCCCATGTGCTTCTACACAACAATTGTCCTTGCGTGTGATATCCATGAACTTATTTGCCGACACGCTGGCCTAGTTGGGAGTAACCCTGCCTTCAAAGCTAGGGGTCCTGGGTTCAAATCCCGGTAAGGGCAGATATTTGTGTGATGAGTCTTGGATGTTTTCTATGTATTTAAGTATATATTTCTCTATATAAGTAAGTTTATCGTTGTCTAGTACCCATAGTACAAGCCTAGAGCTTAGTTTGGGACTAGGACATTTTGTGTGACATTGTCCTGGGATATTTATTTTATTTATTTCTCTAACAAGTCCGTAGAAGTGTCTTTAAAATACACAACCTTGGCGAAATACACCTTAACAGAAGTCAAAGCCGTTAATTAAAATTTGAATAAGAATTAGGTCCACATTCACAGCTTTAACATGTATTAACCTACACATATTACTTTTGTCATATTTCGAAGGTAGTAAAGGCCATATTCGTTTATAATTACGACTGTAACGTTGAAATCAGCTAGTATTTATAAAACGTGGTTTAAGCAAAAGCTTCAGCGCGGGGTAAACTCCGGTGAACTTTGCTAAAGGTTGCGTTGTTTCTGCAAAGGTCACCTCTACAGTAGGTCAGACGATTTTAGCCGCTAAAGAAACTGTCGTCTTAAACTAATCGTACATAACTCTAACGTAAACGACTATCGAAAATTGTTTAACGGAATTGACATAATCAGCTTCTTTTCTTCGGCGATTTATTCCTCTTTTTGTTAATAATTGGGTGAATTATGATAAACGCAGCCGCGGTTGTCATTGTGTCCGACGCCGTTTTGAACGAGGCACAATGTCGGCTCGCGGCGAGCACGCTGCCTCACCCACGCATGTTTATGTGCAACAATTTAGAACAAGCCTAGAGCTTAGTTTGGGACTAGGTCAATTTGTGTGACATTGTCCTGTAATATTTATTTATTTATTTATTTATAATTAATTTGGCTACCGGGTAGCTCGCCGCGCGGGGCAAGCATGCCTCAGGCTGAGCCGCTCAGATTCGTACCCAGCTTTAGATATTGCACGCGCTGTTAGTTTTAATTTTGTTGAAGGCCATCAAAATAAAACGAGTTCTGAAATGGAGGTCTTGCGCTCAGGGTTTAAATGTAAAGTTTCCCACTACTTAGTGGCCTACCACCTAAAGTTTTGTTTGGGAGATTATTAAAACTTCTCTCTCCTTTGTTCACTTGTTCAACAGAACTTCGTAGTGTGTTTGAAAGTTGGTTTTTAGTAAGTTTGTTTATATATTCTACAGGGAATGTATGATTTCTTTGTATTATAAATAAATAAATAATTAATATCCGAGGACAATCTTACACAAATTGACCCAGTAGGACAAATTGACCTAAACTAAGGTCTAGACTTGTACTATGGGGTACTAGACAACGAAAAAGGTACTTATAATTATAGAGAAATACATAGAAAACATCCAAGACTCGGGAACAAATATTCGCGTTCATCACGCAAATATCTGCTCTTATCGGGATTTGAACCCAAGACCACAAGCTTCGGAGGCAGGGTCATCCCCAACTAGACTAACGTGTCGTCGTATGTATAAATCTGTGATCCACCCATCAAGTTGTGTGAGATTATCCCCCAATATTTATTTATTATTACATACTTTGTTTTACATTTTTTTACAAACGTAATGTTTTTTAAATAGGTGATATTAAAACATAATTTACCAACTACCATGCCCGATATGACATTTTAAAGTTTTTGTATTGTGATAAGTCCTGTGCTTAAGAAATGTTGATAGTTCCAAAGTGAAAAACAATAAATCATAAAATGGAAAAAAGATAGTAAAAAGTAATAAAACATTCCTGGAATCTAATCACAGATACCGTCAAATCCCGATGACAACAACGAATGCCCTCTCCACAGTGACCCGCGATATGTCAGGTCGGTCGTCAAACACAGCGCCTCTCCAGCGCTCTATAATAATAAATCCGTCCGTCTGTCCGTCACACGCTCGTAAACCACTCACTCGCCATACAGCCATTTGCTGCCGTTTGGTGTGGAAATCTTGTAAAACTATGGGCGTCAAAATTGTGGGTTAAATTGGCAGATGTTGCATTTCATGTAGTTACGATTCTTGCTTCCGAATTTCTCAACAAAATCACTAAATTTTCATTGACATTTTAAAATTACGTAACATAATTATTAGCTTATTGAATGAAAATGTCCTGTAGATCACGAGATACCTGTAAGTAATCTCGTGACATACAAGACATTGCGACAAACATTTGAAAGTGCAATTTTTGATTTTCGCCGCATTAATATCGCCTAAAAAATGTGAGTTATGCCATATAATTTCTTTTAAAAAAAAGTGGTGGTACCCCGTGTGGTTGCCGGGTTAGAATAGTGCCACTCCATGTCTTCCCGTGGATGTCGTAAGAGGCGACTAAGGGAATAAGGTCTTGTAGTACTGTTAGGCGATGGGCTTGCAACCTGTCACTAATATTCTGGTGAACAACTCCGGCAGCCTACTCGTGCAAAATGTGGTTACAGAATTTTCAACAAGTCTTTAGAGTTGTTGTTATTTCTGTAGCTCAGCCTACCCCACTCTGGGAATGAAGGCGTGATGTTATGTATGTATGTGTAAATAAATGTCTTTACTAATTTGGACATTGTTACAGTTTGAAAATAATAACTACTTTAAACAACACGACCCATATAATTATGTTGTTTTCTTAATCCAAAGATCATACGATCCAAAATTTATTGTTGCTATCTTCTGCAGAATAATAACTATAATAATATTAATATTCATTACTAGTGCCATCAGTTAAAAATATCTGTGTACTTGTGTAGCAGAACTCATGTGAAATATTCCTGAAACAGAAAATAACATTCAATTCCTACAACTACTAGGAATACCACCAGTATGCACTAGTGCAGCCAAAACTCCGCATCAGTAATTACCGCTAGTTCCAGCAAGCGATCACAGCTGATTACCGATTCGGAAAGCGCTGACTTTTGACGTCTTTGATTAGAGGCAGCTCTGACTCTAACTTCTCGGCTGGTACAAGTAAAACCTTATACGATTCTGATATGGTTCAAAATAGCTTGCAGATGAGAGCTAATACGATAGCTTTGCTTGCAATTTACAGGGACAGTTTTAAACTATACTAGAGCCGGTAAAATTAAAACTGTCCAAGTTAGTTAAATTCGTTTAAAATCAGAGAAAGGTTGGGATTTTTATAGTTACGTTAAGATTAGTTTTTTACGATGGTGGATGGTTATGGTGGATGGTGGTGGAGTGGTGGTAGGACTCTGTGCAGGGTCCGTCCGGATCGCTACCACCATCTTATCCATTAACCACCCGCCAAGCAACAGTGTTCGCATTGTTGTGTTCCGGTGTGGGGATAAGACAACCGGTGAAATTACTAGCTTAGAGGCATTCCATCTTAGTCCTCAGGGTTGGCAACGCATTTGAGGTCTTGGGATTAGAGTCTTGAGAATTCAAATGTCTATGGGTCTCAGATTCCACTTACCATCAGGTGGCCTGAGTGCTCGTGTGCCTTCTCCTTAACATAAAAAAATAAAAAATAAAAAAAAACGATGTAAAAAACCGGCCAAGTGCGAACAGGACTCGCGCACGAAAGGTTCCGTATCATTATCTATACATTTTTTTTATTTAGTTTCACCTGTCCCGGTGACTATCTGTAACATTCACGTTTGTTGTATGGGAGCCCCCCTTAATATTTTTTTTTCAATTGAATTATTTATTTTTAAACTGAATATAAAACTAAATATTCTGTTAATATTTCAAAAATCTTGCCGTAATTAATATCGAGCAAAAAACGGCAAAAAAGGCAAAAAACATATTTGTTTTAACGGAGCCCCCTTATATTTATTTTGTTCTGTTTTTAGTATTTGTTGTTATAGCGGCAACAGAAATACATCATCTGTAAAAATTTCAACTGTCTAGCTGTCACGGTTCATGAGATACAGCCTGGTGACAGACGGACAGACGGACAGTAGAGTCTTAGTAATAGGGTCCCGTTTTTACCCGTTGGGTACGGAACTTTTAAAATTAATTAAATTTGAAAAGACTAGGTAAAACTTCATTTCATTTATAGTGGGATTTATTTTTAATTCTATCAATTTAACGTAAATATTATCTACTCGCAGTCGACCATCCAAGCATAAGAGGACATACCCCATGCGTTAGCAATAATTCTTTAATGTAATTAATACCCCACCAAAAAAAAACATACAAAATGTTGCCAAGACGAGACCATATGGCTCACACTGTCAAAAAGTTATCAGATAGATGTAGAGCCAAGATTCTAACTCTACAAGCCCTAACTTCACAAACTATGCACCTTAGTCAAAATATTATGTAATATAGCCGTTTTTAGGGTTCCGGAGCCGAATGGCTAAAACGAAACCCTTATAATTTCGTCAAGTCCGTCTATCAGTCTGTATGTCACAGCCATTTTACTAAACGCCTATTGGCACTATATAAATGTATATACCGCTATACAATGATGTAGTAAAATTGAAAAAAATATATTTAGGGGTGGCACTTCATACATGTAACTAGGGGACGAATTTTTTTTTTTGAGTTACATCAGCTTGTGGGGTATTTTTAGATAGGGCTTCCAAAATGATACAGAGGTTCTTAAGTGACGTTTTTACGTAAGTGAACAGTTGGCGAGATATACGCTTCTAAAGTCGTAATAATTCTGTCCGTGTGGGTAGCTTTTCAACTGTTAAATAGAACATTCTAATAAAAATTACAGTAGTAGAATGTACGAAATACTTCCAACCTAAATTGTTTTGAACACGATACGCTGTGTGGTTTTTGAGATTTTAATAAAAAAAATAAAAAAACAATTAATTTCAACCATGAACGTTCGTCCCAGCTACGGAACCCTTCACTGTGCGTGGTCCGACATGCACTTGGCCGGTTTTTTTAGTATAAAAACTATTATATGTATATAACAGAAAAGTAATAAACAGTGAATATTTTTTTCACCTTACGCCCATAATCCATCCATTGTACCTAGCTCCGTAAGAATTAAGTATCGGAATGACATAGACAAGCTATTTAAATATTGTAAAATTATAAATGTGTATGATAAGTTTAAAATGATGCTAGTCTGTGATGAAATCTCAAACATACCGAGCCTTAGAAATAGATCTAGATTACAAAACTTAAGGAGTGCATGTCGATTATGCAAATATGTACTACCACACTTTAACAATACGTATGGTAAACGAGTGTGGGAATATATGTTACCCTATATATTAAATGATTGGCCTAGTCACGTGTGTCAGAGCCTACTAAAAGATGCACATAAATGTAAATTTATCATAAAAACCATGTTCCTATCTCCATTAGTTAAGCAAAATAATCTGCCTAGCAAGTAGTGATACTTAGATAAAATAATTATAATGTGAACGGGCGCCGAACAGCGACAGATAAACCGTACACGGTTTTCGCTCGCTGTTATCTACCCTATATTAGATTTAAGATATTTTTTGGATAATAAATTAAAAAAAAAAAAAAAAAAAAAAACATGGTAGCGAAACAGTCAAGCTACAGGGTCACTATTAACTAAGCTAAAAGCGTCGTCTGAATCTGCAAAATCTATCCGCAGATGTTGGTAACAAACATGAGTCAATGATCTTAGGGACTAACAAACTCGCTGCCGCCCCCTCACGGCTGTTTCCCCAGCATCTTTTGTTTTATACAGGGCTTAAGTACGAGTTGTTATAGTAAACACGCACATAAGTACGCGGTACGCGCTCCAGGCACGGGGTTAATGTCAGAAACAACGGTTATAACGTTACCGTTTCTGTGAAAGCGCTAAGAATTAATCGGGCCTTTAATTAACGATAAGAGGCTTTAGCGTTTCTATTCGTTTCGTTTAAAACCAATCGTGTCACTAGTAGATCACGTGACTTTTTGTATGACGTGATAGATTGTGGTAGACCAGTGACGCGATTGGTTTAGAAACCAAACGAATAGAAACGCTAGTTAAAGTACGCATCTTGGATAAGGCCTCAGTCAGCGGTCTACGCGCTACAAGTTAAGATGCTCTGGTGTATAGGTTCAATATATCTGTGAAAGAAAACTACAGTATCTTTAAGAAATATTTTTAAAAATACACTCGTAATATGCATTCCGCACGTCTTTCAACCGTCAGATCCCGTCACAAGTCTTATCAAATGTCACGTTTTAAGAAAATTACTTTATTTATGACGTTTACCCCTCGTGTTCCCTGTTTTAAACCTTCTTAATCCAATAACAGTTGGATTTAGAACTCTGATACATCCACAGTCAGTTCAAAATTATTTGATAGAGCGGCACCGCAAGTTGTCACGTGGTGCCTGACCGAGGTTATGCAATTATGCACCCCGCTGCAATTTTAAAGTTCTTTGACGGCCGGGCTGCGTCGCATTCACACCCGGGAATATGGTAATGGTATTTGTTTTGGTTGGGTCGAATTATGACAATTATTTGGGGGCAGAAAGCTTTTGTACGCAGGATTTGTGGGAAATGATATTTGAACGTTCACTAATACTATACTGAAATTTTCCTTAGGCGAAGGCTACACGTACAATAAATACTGTGATCTACTCATATTTATCATATATCGTGATATTTACTGATCGTGTGGTCTAGTGTATTGACGGATGTCAATATTTGTCACGGAAATCTAGATTTCTGGATTCTGGATGGCAGTTTGTGATAAATATTGAAATACGTCAATACACTAGACACAATACACTTGGCGGGTAGTTAATGAATAAGATGGTGGCAGCGATCCGGACGGACCCTGCACAGGCTCCTACCACCACTACCACACGATATTGCAATTGGCGTGTTTCCGTATTGTCAACGTTTTGATAACTCTTATTTATTTGACAGCAATGCCATACAAAATAGCAACAGATAGCCGAAGACCAAGCAAAAAAGGAATCTTTGCAAGAGACCTTCCACTGACAGGGGTTCCTGATACAATAATAATTGCATATTTATATCCTTATGTTTCAGCTCAAATAAAGTGATTTGCTTTTAAAGTAATTACTCAGCAAAACTTATAAGCCAAATACGATGTTTTCATCACCCATTTGCAGATTGCAGTCTGGCCCACGCCCGGAACCGGCCAAAGGTTCCGCCCGTTTAACCCTAAAAGCTAGGATTCCGAGTATTTACAAGAAGCAATTAGCTGATTAAAACCGAGTTTTGGTTCCGTTAAATTTGAAAGGTAATGTTTACTGAGAAAAGGGAATGATTTCTTTGAGAATTTCGAAATTGCTTTTTGGGGGAAAGATTAGGCTATTAGCTAAGATGCGCGCCGTCTAAATATTTTTCTTAATTGCTTTCCAATAAGATTTCTATGACCGACAGTTTACATTGTACGAGACTACGAAGTTAGGTTATAGGTTGTGGCGGACTGTTATCCGCAACTTGACGACTTATGTATTTTGCGTGAGGTTTGGTGGCCATACACCTCCTAACCAAGTTCCACCAGGAAGCCTAGCAGACCCTTGATGTTGCCAACGACTTCTGGTAGTGACCTCGGCTCCAGTCCGAGGTTCCGCACCCAGTATATTGCCACGTCTGGACATTCCGTGATGACGTGGGCAGAAGTTTCCTCTACCGTCATACAGGCTCTGCAGAGAGGACTGTCTGTAACACCTAGAGTGAGTATGTGATTGTTAAATAATGCATGACCAGTTATTGCCCCAGTTATGCGTCTACGCAGTTAACTTGATAGGGATTCTTACAAATTAAGCGGTATCGTGATCAATTCACACGACACGGTGGCCTAGTTGGGAGTGATCCTGCCTCCGACGCCAGCGGTCCTGCGATCAAATCCCGGTAAGGGCAAATATTTGTGTGATGAGCGCGAATATTTGTTCCTGAGTCTTGGATGTTTTCTATGTATTTAAGTATTTATTTCTCTATATAAGTATGTTTATCGTTGTCTAGTACCCACAGTACAAGCCTAGAGCTTAGTTTGGGACTAGGTCAATTTGCGTGACAATGTCCCCTGACATTTATTTATTTATTCATTGCAGAGGAAAAATAAACATGTGGTAAACACGGAGACTAGTTTCCTATGTATGTAAGTACAGTACAGTTTAACACATAAGACGCTGTAAATTTTGTAACTTGTCACAACTATTAATTTACTGAATTCAAACCACTCTCAGTTTAATACGTTATTGGGACAAGGTACTAAAATCTACAGCCAACTATGAGTTTAACTTTACTAGTCCAGAGCTTATAAAATAGGTGAATTGTTCAAAATGTATCCCCGATATTTTGATAATATCATACAACTTTCAGTGCATGCATACATACATCACGCCTTCATTCCCAGTGTGGGGTAGGCAGAACTACAGAAATACTAACAACTCTTAAGACTTGTTGAAAATTCTGTAACCACATTTTGCACAAGTAGGTAAGATGTTTACCTACCTTACTTTACTACCTTTGTAGTAATTAGTGACAGGTTGTAAGCCCATCGCCTAACAGTACTACAAGCCTTTATTCCCTTAGTCGCCTCTTACGACATCCACAGGAAGATATGGAGTGCTGTCACAGTGGAGTGGAGTCACACGGGAATCGTTAAGTAATCAATGAATATCAGGCGACAACCCTGAAAAAAACTTGAAAATTTACTATAGAGGCTAAAGAGGAAACAGATTGCTCAGCAGCTTGTCATAATACGTATACTAAGCCGTGTTATACATTTTCGTACACGACACGACAAATAAACACGTGGAAAATGTATTACCCGGCCAATTCAGGTAGTATGTAAAACTGCTAAACAATCGACTTCGACTGGACATCGCTTAAACAATGCCAAATATGATGCCCTATATTTTTCACAAAAACAACCGTCCTGTCTTTTATTCCACACACTGGCACCAAAAACATATTCTATTTATTGTGGAGTCCAAAGCGAAGAACAAAAAACTGTCCCAACTCGGCCCGTTCCCGAGCGGACCCTATAATACTCTTTCCGTATTATATCGTGACTTTATTTTCACCATAGAAGCATTTTACAGGGAAAGCCGTTAATTCGTATATAAAATGAGCAATAACGCGTCCAGCTGCAGTTTTAATGTATTTTTTATGACCGGACGTTGGGGTCCGGTTGGCTCCGTAAAATATTTCACATTAGGTTATTTGAGTATGTAAAAAAGGTCAGGCAATAAAATCTGGCTGTTGCGATGTGCATTTAATAACTATGCTCTACGGATTTGTACTTATTTTAACTTATAGCCACTTAACCGGTTTTACCCGAACATGAAATATTTTTCAAGACCCATGCACTGCACCTACCTCTATTTGTTATGAACCATGTATAAACAGTCAGAATCATACGTTAAGATCATTTATGACTATGACGAAACTTTGGATTAGTTGGGAGTGACCCTGCCTCTGAAGCTAGGGTTCCTGGGTTCAAATCCTGGTAAAAGCAGATATTTGAGTGATGAGCGCGAATATTTTTTACTGAGTCTTGGATGTTGACTATGTATTTAAATACTTAAAGTCTAGTTTGTCATTTTTAATAGTTACAGTAGTTTGACTATTTTTATTTTTACTCGACGACACGGTGGCCTAGTTGAGAGTGACCCTGCCTCCAAAGCCAGCGGTCCTGGGTTCAAATCCCGGTAAGGGTAGATATTTGTGTGAAGAGCGCGAATATTTGTTCCCGAGTCTTGGATGTTTTCTATGTATTTAAGTATTTATTTCTCTATATAAGTATGTTTATCGTTGTCTAGTAAGATGGTACATAGCTTAGAGCTTAGTTTGGGACTAGATCAATTTGTGTGAGATTGTCTCCTGATATTTATTTTATTTACTTCTTATCTCCACACTGGAACGCCAATCACAGCTGCTTGGTGGTAGCAATTCGCATGGACCCTTCACAGCTGTGCTCCTTTTCCTTTTACCAGCTGTATAACCTCCTATAAGGCCCAGAGTCCTACCTATAGTACTAACTAACTTTGTCATTCAGCCAGCTCTTTCGACAATGAATGAATGAATGAATCGTTTATTCACAAGAACATATGGTAAGTAATACAGATCTTAAAATTGGTATACATAGCTTTCCAAGATATATTCAGCCGAGTCAGGCATGTGACAATTGTGTAGTTATAGCGTACCGTGGTCCTATTAGTAGGCCTTAATAGAAATCATACTGATTAGACCGTGGTACGGGTGTCCCCTTGTTCTACAGAAACTCATTTCATACAATGTATCACTTCCCAGAATTTTCATTTCATAGAAAGCTAATTTCTGATGAATCCTTACTGTTTCCAGATTATCTTAAGCATGAGTTACGTAGGTTAGGTTGGAGCTGTGACCACCAAAAACAATCTGAAAACAGTAAGGTTAGGTTAGGTCCCGCTACCAGCCCCTTGGAGGTTAACACCGGAGAGGTTTTAGACGGTATGCTTCCACCTCAGCTCTCACAGGAGACTGAGGTGGTCGAGAGTCCGTCATACCCCCCCCATTTGGCTGCCCCTGGTCGGGGGGGACGATGCGTAATGACATTGCCTCTCCGTTAAAAAAAAAAAAAAAAAAAAACTATTCCTATGAAATTAAAATTCTGCGAAGTGATATATTCTATGAAATGAGTTTCTGTAAAACAGTGTACAACCCGTAATACGCTATGACTACACAAGTACAAAAACTACTTGGGTCTGAATAAATATAATACAAAAGTACTACTAGTAGGACTACGGGCCGTAGTGAAAACATGCTGAAGTTTTTGTTGGGCTTTAGGAGGATGAAGTGTTATTTTTGTATATGTCTCAAGGCCGCGTGGAGCGGAACACGCCGCACCGAGGCGGTGCGGGTATAAAAATAATCGCGTAGATGTCATTTGCACTCCTCGCCCAAAGTCGCTGGCGGACGGATATTGGATGCGGGCGCGACACGGCGCGGGGGGCGTGAGCCACGTGCTGGAGCGAGAGCGGGCTCGACAAGCGGATTAGGACCTCCAAAAACTTACCTTTAACCTAACCTAAAGTAATTTTTAGACTCCCGTAGTCAAATTAGGAATCTTTATACTTACGCGTGGATGTCGTTTC
Source organism: Acleris holmiana (assembly GCA_949316455.1). Taxonomy (NCBI): domain Eukaryota; kingdom Metazoa; phylum Arthropoda; class Insecta; order Lepidoptera; family Tortricidae; genus Acleris; species Acleris holmiana. The sequence continues at coordinate 18,560,737 of OX438777.1, forward strand.
CGTGTGGTTGCCGGGTTAGTATAGTGCCACTCCATGTCTTCCCGTGGATTTCGTAAGAGGCGACTAAGGGAATAAGGGCTTGTAGTACTGTTAGGCGATGGGCTTGCAACCTATCACTAATACACTGGTAAACATCTTAGCCTGATTGTGCAAAACGTGGTAACAGAATTATCACCAAGTTTTTTAGAGTTGGTAAATTTGTAGCTCTGCCTACCCCACTCTGGGATTAAAGGCGTGACTTTATGTAAGTTATGTATGTATACTTACGCGGTGTCCGTCCGTCGGTCTATCCATCCACAATTTAGCTTTCGAGACTCTTAGTACAACTAGAAAACTTTTATTTGGCGTTAAATATTAATCTTATTATGTTTTAAGGATGCCCCCTCCCCTCCCCTAAACGTAGTATGGGGATTCTGGGGATATATTTGGGTGGGTGGGGTGTCTTTAGATAGGTCAAAATAGAAAACGTGTTGGTAGCTTTTTGACAAGCCTGACTTTGGTAGTCGGTAGTTTATAATTTTTTATTATTGATTTTACCCTATGTTTGTTTAAAGTTGCTAGTTATTATAGTCGCGCCTTTCTTAGAGGCCTGATTTGATACTTTGAGCCCCAGGGATACTTTTCCTCCAGAAAAATTGGCTTGAGGTGCTAGCTCCTGAGGGAATAGCGATAAATTTTAATGACTTCTGCACTGACGGAGTCGCGGGAAACAGCTAGTGATTGATATAATTCATAATATTTTTTTATTCGGTAAGGGTTATACATTGTCATTCGTGTTAAGAACATAAGTTTATTCAACTAGTAGACGATGCAAAATATTTATTGTAAGTAACCGGTAGGGTTAAAATTGGCGTTATTTTTCGTTGATAATATAAGTTCTTGCAAAGCGAACGATTTCCAATGCAACCTATATGCCTCCTGTCGACCTATCCTGGCATCTGGTATTCCTATAGAGATAACAGATAGCAGAAGGCAGCTATCACAGACTAAACCTTGGCAAGACCTCAGAAGAACCTCGTAATGTGATTAAATCTTTAAAATAAAATTGTTAACCGTACTTAATACTTTTTAATCAATTGAAAACCGCCCTTACCCCACAGCACCTATTTAATTTTCAACATAGCTTGATGACAATTATTTGTTAAGGAACGTGTTGATTGCCGGGTTAGAATAGTGCCACTCCATGTCTTCCCATGGATGTCGTAAGAGGCCACTAAGGGAATAAGGGCTTGTAGTACTGTTAGGCGATGGGCTTGCAACCTGTCAGTATTACACTAGTAAACTTCTTGGCCTGATTGTGCAAAATGTGGTTACAGAATTATCAACAAGTATTTTTTTAGAGTTGTTGGTATTTTGGCCTACCCCACTCTGGGTATGAAGGCGTGATGCTATGTATGTATGAACGTGTTGAAAAGATCTTCATTAGTTCTCTTCCCTTCCGTATTGTTTTTGAAACAAAACATATCGACGCATAAAATACTATTTTGAAATCTTTTCAACGCTATCACATTGTCATACATGATGTTGTTTTGCTCAAGTCTGTGCAGTCCATCCACCACATCATCTATGACTGTCCAAAGCAGAAATACGCTGGAGACTCCTTGGACTTGTTCTCTCCTGATGTTAACGCAGGCCAACGGGTGAAGGATTTAGATATTCGCCAGAAAGCATTATTTTGGTACCTAGTTTAATAATTATTGTAAGTTAACATTATTATGCCATACGAATAAATAGGTAAAATAAATTAAATATTTTCAAGGATATAATCTTGTAACTTGCACCGCAGATTCGTCACATATCTCGACGGACGATTATTTATTGAATTGGACGAAAAATGGCAGCAAACATTCGCCATTCCTGGAAAGGATTGTTTGATCGAATTAAAGCCTGTTCCAACATTTTAAAATCCTATCAGTCAGGATAAACATTAAAAGGCTTTACGAAACGACAGACGCGACGTCGGTGCGAAACGGTACAAGAATATCGTTGAATTATTATTTTGTTTGCACCTTGCTATATCAAAACTGAGGCTTTTTGATTTACTGTCACATCATTATACTGCAAACTCCGTCATTTTTGGTTTAATAAGCTACCGTCACAACAAAATACTTGCAGTTTTCAAAATTATAATTAATGTAAAATTGTAGTCTACGCAAGGCTAATTAGAAGTTATAGCTCAGTTATGTGCTCTGAAGAAACTGACTTTTCAAAACCTCGGATGAATTATTAACGGCAGTTTTGTTGTACTTTGCACTGTATACCAAATTGTGACCTGTCACCTATCATCGTCAGGGTAGTAAAATGGGGGTGTGATTTATCCGCTCTTGGGATATTGGGACTGGCAGGAACGGACATAGGAGAATGAAACCTCTGGATGCTGAGCACATAAAATGCTATTGAACGTGGTGGCATAAAAACCAAGGGGGTAATTGTAATCATTTTCACTAGCACAAAAATAAAAACATCATTAATAATAACCAATCAACCTATGATACTACATTATCACGCCGCAACATGATTCGTTACCGTCATGTTTTCTTATCTAAAGCGATCTTCAACGTACCATCAATACAACTGCACCTACGGACCACAAAATAGAATAAAATAAGACTTGCTGCAATAAAAATAAAGTCCATAACAAATTAAACGATTTTTGTAGCTCCAAATTATAAGTTTGTATTTTTACCTCTTGTAAAAGTCACAGACTAAAATAAAACTGAAGGATTCTTTTTCACACGCCAGTTTTTGGGCTAATGTTACATGAACATTTTTATCTCTGTGTATGTTTACGTTATACTATTGTTATAATGGTGTGACAAATGAAATATTGGTGTAATTTATCATGATGCCTCGCCCTGGGGGGTAAAGACTACGTAGTGGTACACGTGAACCTTATTCCCCAGGTAATAGAATTGATTTTAATGTGTACGATGGTATCGTATCTAGATTTCACCGAAAAGTGATCGTTGGAAGTGGAGCATTCGAATTTGTGTTTTCATTATAAAAATGAAGGAGAATGACACAATTCCGTCTGTGGAATTGCGTTCTTTGATTGAGTATCTTTGGTCGTAAAAAGGGGTAATAATAGTGATTTGTTTGGTTGTATTCTTAAAAAACTGGCCAAGTGCGAGTCTGACTTACGCACGAAGGGTTCCGGGCCATTATATAAACAACATTAAACACTATATTATTATTCTACCATTATTAATATCGAGCACGGCAAAAAATCACGTTTATTGTATGGGAGCCTTAAATATTTATTTTATATTTTTAGTGTTTAGTGTTATAGTGCCAACAGAAATAGATCATCTATGAAAACATCAACTATCTAGCTAGATCACGGTTCCTGAGATACAGCCTGGTGACAGGCAGACAGACAGACGGTGCAGTCTGAGTAATAGGGCCCCGTTTTTACCCTTTATATGTATGTATGTTTGTTTTGACGTATGTAATATCTTTATTGTATAAAACACAGAATCTCAAATACAATATTAACAGGATATTAATGCACTAAAGCGAACTTGGGTACTGAACCATAAAAAGTGTATAGTTGACGAAGTATAATCTACACCGATCCCGAACCCTATATTCAAACCGCGGACAGATAGTCTTACTTCAGATTAAAATTTGAAACATTTTGTATGGGCAAATTACAAATTTCAACACGTTAAGCGCTACGTTGAATCAGTGCAGGGTGCCTAGCTAATCAAGATGCATACCTATCGCTAAGTTAGCTATTTTCGAAAATCGACAATATTATAAAGGTTTGACGTAAGCTGATGACAGATCGCATCGACCGCTGGCAATTCCATACATTTCGAGCCGATAGAAAACAGAAACGTTACTAGCGTTTGCATCTTCCTATTGTACCTTCATCATGAGTTATAGTTTCGACACTCGCTAGAGATTCTAATGCTCTGTCCCTCTCACTGTACTACAATACTAGGGAGTACGGTAATTGTAACTCATGGTAAGGGTACTGGGCTGGGATTCTACACGGTAATAACGATATTGTCTTTGACGTGTTCCCGTATGGTCAACGTTTTGATTACTCTTATGTCATTTACAATAATGGCGACTGTGACATGAACGATTCTTAAACGCAATAGAATAGAGGCCCTGGAGCCCTAGCCAAGATGCAAATGCTCCTAACGTTTTTCTTTTCTATCGCTCAAAATGTATGGGATAACAGTCGACCACGTGGTTTATCGAAACGCGCGAGAATCGCCGTCCGTTTATAAATGAGGGGTAAATCTTCACACTGCTTCGTGGACAGATCTCCATTTAATACCTACAGAAGAGTAGTGTATCAAATTCAAAACTGGCACTTCTCCCTATCAAACGCAATCTAAGCCACACAATGCGCGACGCGCGTGACGAATGACGCGCGGCAGACGCACGGGAACCCCACGTTTTATTAAATTCTAACAGGGAAATTAGCTGTACGGGAGGTTGGGTACGAAGAAGTATGTTGATAATAATGGCTGTTACGTTATCAGTGACTACTAAATTGCTTTGGTTGCATGAAAAGGAAAGACCGTCTTAAAAGCACCTGCAACTCTAGAGCCTCTATTCTAGGCAGCAAAATAATATTGTTTTTGACATGTTATCGTATTGTCAAGTCAACGTTACGATGCCTCTTTTAATTTGTAATTAATAATAATTTTTGTTTTTGTAAGGTGAAGGCACACGAGCACTCGGGCCACCTGATGGTAAGTGGAATCTGAGACCCATAGACATTTGAATTCTCAAGACTATAATCCTAAGACCTGAAATGCGTTGCCAACCCTGAGGACTACGATGACATGCCTTTATGCTAGTAATTTCACCGGTTGTCTTATCGCTACACTGGAACACAGCAATGCGAACACTGTTGCTTGGCGGTGGGTTAATGAATAAGATCGGAACACAACACTTATTATTACTTTATTACTTTTTAATATAAATAATGTAACGTACTATTAAGTATTATTGTATTTTATAATTCATAAAAATGACCTTCTGCTGCAGTTTCTTGGCGCTTCTTCTCCGCAATGATGGTCTTGTCCGAAGCGCAAGTAGATTCACTGCATTTTACCGACGTGTAAAAGAGCCCTCATGTGGCCAATTGACTGAATAAATGATTGAATTTGAATTTGAATTCTTATTTACTTGACACTCGAGGGAATAGCAATAAACGAATTCTACGCGGAGGGAGTCGCAGGTAACAGCTAGTACGTAGTACTGCTATCGAAAAAGTACCTAATTAATAGACAGCAATAAGAAGAACCAACGATTTCTATTCGCGTATTTCATTTTACATGACCATGAAAATTTCCACGGAACTCGCGCTCCATGTAACATATCGATTTATTATTACGCGATTAACTGCGTTTCGATTCCGGTGCACTGCTCCATTGCACCAATTTGACCTTTATAGCATTGCCTTTACGTGCCTTTTTATTTTTCAAGAGGCAAAAAGTGGCTGCGAATTGTCTATCGGGGTAAGGTGAATAATATGCAGTAGAGTAAGCAATACCTCAACTTTTTTGCCTTGCGCTAAATACTTTATTAAGTCTTAGAATACTTGTTTCCAATATATAAACTGTGGAGAAATAAATACTTAAATACGTAGAAAACATCCAAGAATCGAACCCAGGACCGCTAGATTCGTAGAGAGCGAAGCGAGCGGGCCGCGCGCGATAACGGCCGGTGAGCGCCAGAACCGACTTGTTTTATTCCAAAATATGCCACACACATATACAATGCTGAAATCATTTTCAAACATTTACAATATAAAATAAAACATTGGATAATAAAGTATAAAATAAAGATCTGTGACATAAAGTATCTAGTAAGTAACACATTAAAAAACGGTGTTTTAAAAATACACCATTAAATCGTTCGATGTAAAGAATATTCAATCAAATGAAAATAAGCGAAACGTTGACTTTATACTGAAATTCGATTAAAAGTTTGTCGATATTTCAAGGGTAAACTGTTTCAGACAAAACCAGCTAACCACCCAGTGGTGCTAGACAAATTGCATTCGACAATCGTTAGCGACTATGTTTCGATTGAAAAATATATGGAATTGACATGTCACGTTACTATCTCGGTGGCTTACGTCAATTCCATACATTTATCAATCGAAACATAATCGCTTACGACTGTCGAATGCAACTTGTCTAGCATTACAGAGTACTTAGAGCCCTTCTGCTACCCGGTATCTTGTGCGATGGCCGTCCTCGGCGCGGTAAGGATCACCGCCCGCTGGCCGCGCGCCAGCGCCGAATTGAGATTTACCGCCGGACGAGCTCGGCTCACACAGATCGCGGACGTGCTCGCTTGCGTGCATGATCAGGGTGTACACCCGTGGGAAGCAACGACGGGGATTCACAGAACTGTGAAAACTTAAAAATCTGATGCGTAAATTTTCATTACAAAAACTTAAATAAAAAAAAGTTAAACGAGCGACTGAGAAATAAAATAACATTGCAATTATCAAGAAAACTGAGACTTTAAGTACAAGGGTCGTTTTCAATAGTCCATAGTTAAAGGCTTAATGAAAACCAATTCACGACCGCGTCCTTTGTGTAACGAAAGTCATACAAACTATATGGGTAACTTGTTAACACATAGGAATCAATTAAGTTTTGTTTTAATTAAAGCCCCTAACAATGTATTTTTTTAAAAACGTCCCAAAACTGTATACTTAGTATCAGCGATAAGATCGCCTGTCATTTATCTGTGTATTTTTTATCTCTGTAATATTTTTGTTTGGTGAACAATAAACTGTTTTGTATTGTATTGTTAGAGCTAAAGCTCGATACATACACATTGATCGTAGACATCAAAATATAGGACATCCTGTATGCTGAAGGGAAGGACTTTAACAGGAATTTTTGTATACCCCTACACATAAATATCGACTTTTTGCTAAGTTTCTTGGAGCTCCTTCTTCTTAGCAATATTGCTCTTTTCCGAAGCGCTAGTAGATATTACCGAAAAGTAGAACAGTCCTTATGTGGCCCACTTAACTAAATAAATTATGTGAATTTGAATTTAAAAATGATTTCCCCAGGTTTTATGTAAAACAAATGCAGATTTCAGTTGCCACTAACGGCGTACAAACATAGCAATTAAAATTGGATTACCCGATGCGCTGATAAGGTTAATTTATATTTGTTAAGAACTTGGAAAGAAACTAAAGGCATCTGGATTAGTGTAGTGTAAGAGTCGATGTTTCTTTCATAGCACAGGTGAGATTTATAAGGGTGTTTTTATTAATGTAATTGGTCGAAAATTGAATGTTTCATCATTAAACCACGAGGTCCATTACAGTTTTTATTACTTGGGTGTTTTATATGAACAAACATGAACATGAGATTAATACAATACAGTTTAACTAGACTAAATATAACATATGTTTATAGTGTATCGAAGGGTGGTGTATAAAGGGTGATGGGCAATTTTGTATGGACCCCGTCCCCCCCCTCCAACAGTAACGGGCTGCAGGTCTATATGTTCATTAGGACCCAATAAAAGACAAAATACTTATCTTCGTAGCAAAATCAATGGGATTTTTTTAATGAAAACAAAGGGCCAGGCAAGGCAAATCATCTACATACGTGTTCATTTTCAAACAAATTCAATCGTTCCATACGATAAGATTATGATTTTTCAAGAAAACCCCATACATATGGTGATCGTCGCCATAGAAAAAATACATCATATTGCCAAGATCTATAAACTGGCACATGTTTCATCACTGTTGGTGGGTGGGGACATTTTTACCCATCGTCCTTTACTTATAGATTTGCTTTTGCTGCCGAAGTACTTAAACATTTTTATACTTAAGTCCTTTCTTTCACAGGACCGTATTTTTATTTCTTTTCTATTTTTCCTATCTCTTAGCCTACATAAGGGGCGTGCACACCGGGCATGACAAATGGCGCGGCTACAGGGTGCTCCGGAGTAATTCGTTTTTAACCGCCGCACGTCAGCGCGGCCCGAATTACTGCTACAGGGTGCGCGGGTTTTGACCTGTATACGAAATAAAATTTGATCAAACTGGATGGTGAAAAGTTCATCCATAGTTAAATTTGGTTTAGACTATCAGAATGGCAAGTGGCATTTAGAATTTTAATTTTTCCGCCACCAGAACTAACGCATTGTAATAATTTAGCAGCAATATCAAATCTTTTTGTACGTAAGAACATGTAAAACATGTACAAACTACGTACATTAACAGTCATTACCGTAGATCTTCTTCATTTTATTGAAATTATAATGACGCCTTCTCTTAAACGAAGTGAATATACAAAAGGGTTAAAAGTGAAGCCTTAGTCGGAATATTAGGGAGATATTATTATTTTGAATTACACTTTAGTTTGTTGTGAAAAAACCAGCGCTACTATATTTTGTAACATATTTAGCACTATATCACCCTGTACGAGAAGGCAGATATTGAGAAATGACGGCGCATCACGCGATCGCTTCATTTGCGCTGACCGGCCAGCGGGTGCGAGTGAGACGGCGAATATTCTATTCGGTAAGTGAAAGTGATCGTGTTTGGTTGCACGGACTTCGTATTGTGACTTTGTTCGTGGACTAATTGGCAAAGGAAAGAAATTGAAGAAACTAAGTTATCAGATTTTTGTTTTCTATTAAACTCAATGATAATGAAAATAATTTGAAACTAAATCATAGCCATTCCGAAAGATATTTTAAGGCCAGTAACTCGAACACAAACATTGATAACACTTTGGTCTAGTTGGTAGTGACCCTGCCTCTGAAGCCAGTGGTCCTGGGTTCAAATCCTGGTAAGGGCAGATATTTGTGTGATGAGCGTCAGTTCCTGAGTTTTGGATGTTTTCTATGTATTTAAGTATACATTTCTCTATTTAAGTAGGTTTATCGTTGTTTAGTACCTATAGTACAAACTTAGAGCTAAGTGTTGGACTAGGTCAATTTGTGTGATATTTATTTATTTATTTATTTTAATATGCGTCACGTGTTCCAAACAATGCGAACACTGTTGCTTGGCGGGTGGTTAAAGGATAAGATGGTGGTAGCGATCCGGGTGGACCCTGCGCAGGGTCCTACCACCACTGAAATGCTCATTACTAGCACGAAAGCATGCCACTATTGAGCAATTTCTACTTAGTAGTATGTGTGTCGCAACATCGCTAAATAATGAGCATGTTCATTTCGAGTTTGCTCAACAATCGACGGACGTGCGATTTTTGGGCACGCTACCTGCAGCGCGGGGGTGTGCTTCTAGCGCGTGTGAACAAGTTTCCTTACTGAGCATGCTTATTATATTTAAAAGTACAATGCTTATTTCTAGCAAATGTACAATTTATAAGCATGCTCAATTAAGCATACTAAAAGCAAGCTTTCTAGTATGCTATTCTAGAGCATGCGTAACGCTAGTTTTACTCAATTAAGAATTCTACACGATAAAAACCTTTTTAGGGTTCCGTTGTCACACTAGGAACACAACACTTTTAGTTTCGCCATGTCCGTCCGTCCGCAACCTAGCGCAGAGACTCTTAGAACTAAAAAGCTGTAATTTTGCATGAATATGCATATTAGTCACGTCAACAAAATGGAACGAAAAAAAAATAATTTTTTTTTGGTACCTCCCCTACACGTGTCGGGGGGTTTTTTTTTTCGTCTACCCTATAGTGTGGGGCCTCGTTGAATAGGTCTTTCAAATTGTGGTAGTACTACTTACTAACCTGTGGTAGTATAAGTATCATTTAATTAACATTTTGTGTAGCGTTCAAGCAGCATCGTCGTAGCCGCGTAGCGCGTAGAGCTACGGATCTACGATCGGGCCTACACTGTCTGCGATATTTGAATTTTGCAAGTCTGTTTTGAACCAGTTACGGCATTTGGAATGGATTGGAATAAGTAATACGTATATGATTGTGTTTAAGAGCTCTTCTGATGATGAACTCAGAAGGTGGCTGCAGGAACTTCCCTGTACTTAATGTTAACCCACCTACTTAGTTTGGACCTCTGCTTTAGTCTAATTTTCTATTTTAAATCAATTGGTGCCGTCTTAGATGATTTTAGTAGGTATAAACACTTTAATCGCCTGTATCTCAATAACTAATAATGTCTACTTAGTCGCGATAGTTTTCCTTTAAAATTCGTTATATTGTGTTTTTATTTTAAAAAAATCTCTGACTTTTTGTATTTGTAGTTTTGGCTGTTGGGGGGGGGGGGGGGGGGGAGGCATTTGAATCTAACAAAAATTTGCAATTTGAAGCTCAATATTTCATAAACGGATCCCTTAATCGAAAAATTGTTTAAACAAACCTGTTATATTGTTGAAAGACCTTTTCAACAACACATAATACTATGGGGTTGACGTGAAAAAAATCAACATCCCCACGTTAAGTGTGTAGGAAGGTACAAACACTAAAAACATTATTGTTTCAAGATTTTATTTTACTACATTGTTGGCATATCTAACATATATATATTCATGCCAAATGACTGCTTTTAGTACTAATAGTCTCTGAGCTAGGCTGCGGACGGATGAACGGACGGACCGAAACTATAAGGGTTTAGGGTAGTTTGACTCTGGAATCGCAAAAAGAAAGTAAGAAAAGAAAGGTATAAACCGAAGAAAAACTTCAAAAAGAGAAATTCTACAGAATTGGTGCTTATCATTTTTTTGACAAAAACTTTTTGTAATTACATCACAAACAGCTGAAGCATTATATAGATGCAGGTTTAAAGTATGTGTAATTACATTATCTACTAAAACGGTTATAAAAACCGTTACAAAGTTCCAGCGGCCGTAAAGGCTCGGAGATAACTCAATCGGCTTTGATCGCCGGCGCGCGCACTCGCTCGCTAGGGTTGCCGGTGACACTATTATGGGTATTGACAGCCCTAGGTATAAAATATTATGGAGGTAAAATTGTCCATCCACGCAAAATGTGGTTAGAGTTCAGGGATATAGATGACATTGGAAGTTGGTGTCATTTTTGAGGATGTTTTTATAAGTATTCAACTGTCTTCAATCAATCAATCATTTGTTTTACGTAAAACTTGGTACACAGTAGGGCTAGACAAGTTGCATTCGACACTGGCTAGCGATAATGTTTCGATTGAAATATATATGGAATTGACGTTAGTACCACGTGACTATCTCGGTGCCTTACGTCAATTCCATACATTTGTCAATCGAAACATAATCGCTAACGATTGTCGAATGCAACTTGTCTGGCCCCACAGGTCTTAGTTTAATAATTAACTATCACATGTTTTGCCGACACAGTTTTTTTTTTCAATATAATTCAAAATGTATATCACATGAATCTAGAATTTATGTCCAGCTTCGAAGACATATCTATGTATGTCCAGTACATTTTAACAGCCAAGCTCTCTCGTCTCTTTTGGCCCTGTACAAGAAACTACGTCACCATTGTTCCATTTGTACGTATGCACCTACAAGAAAAACAGAAAATAAATTCACATGCTTTATGTTCGAACGTATAAAGTTAATGTGTACATCTTACCTTATCTTACTTATATTATCTTTTGTGCCACTAATTCTTCTAAACGCGGAATGACTCGCTCGCCTGTTTCGGCCTGGCTTCCCCAACCATCCTCATCGGTTGTGCGCTAGTTTGTTACTCCTTCACACAGCAAGGGCTGGACAGATTTAGATTAAATTTATAATGCTAACAGTTTATTTATTTATTTAATATAGGAAAGTTAGGTTTTAGTGGTGGTAGGACCCTTTGCAGGGTCTGTCCGGATCGCTACCACCATCTTATCCATTAACCACCCGCCAAGCAGTGTTCGCATTGTTGTGTTCCGGTATGGGGATAAGACAACCGGTGAAATTACTAGCATAGAGGCATTCCATCTTAGTCCTCAGGGTTGGCAACGCATTTGAGGTCTTAGGATTATAGTCTTGAGAATTCAAATGTCTATGGGTCTCAGATTCCACTTACCATCAGGTGGCCTGAGTGCTCGTGTGCCTTGTCCTTAACATATAAAAAAAATAAAAAAAGGAAAACCATAAACTGATAAATTACTTTAAACAAAACATAAGACACATAAAGCCAATTACAGGTTTTCACAGATAGAAAGGAAGATAAATATTTCCTTAAAGAAATTTGCATTACATGCGAGAAATCCCTCAAGCAGGAACTACATATTAAAAAAATCAAGTCCAAATGACAACAAACAGGAAAACGGGAAAAGGAAAAGAGTTACAAAATTTATCTAAACTAGAGATTTTATGGAATGTTACCGCCAATTACCATTATTTAAAATAGTCACACGTTAAATCACGTCTTACATGGGAAAGCTATTGAAAATAAAATGAATATTCTAGGACAACTTGTTCAAATTAATACTTGCCGCCTAAGAAAAGTGTTACGTCTATACAGGGTAATTTTTTAATAGGTGCACAAATTTTGATATATGCTTCGCTATTGTTAATCAATAACACATGTCGTGTTACTTTTACTCTAGCTTAAAAAATATTAGAGAGATTGCCGATTCAATGATTCCACTAACTTAACGATATTCATGGACCCTCTAATGCAGGGGTGCGAGGAGAGGGGAGTGTTGTTAAGTAAGTTAATAAATGAAATTTCAAATTTCGAATATCAATACAGTGTATCGCATACCTACAGCTTGACAACCCATGTCATCATTTCTAGTGTGGCTTTGTGTCCACACGAGAAGGTAAAAGAGAGATAATTTGCAAAAAAATAAAATTGAACTCGTTGTATTATCGTTATAATATTATATTAACGATACAAAATCATATGTTAAAATTTGTGCACTGATAAAAAAAACCCTGTATACCTTGGATTAACACATAGGTTACTTTTCATCTCGGAAAAATTGAAAGTTCCCAACAACGATCATCAAAATCAACAATGATAAATGGTAAAAATTGTTTTAGTTTGTTATTCCTTCACGCTGCAACGGCTGAACTAATTTGCATGAAATTTGAAATGGAGATAGCTTATACTTTGTATCCCGAAAAATTAGACAGTTCCCTAGGGAATAGCAATAAACGACTTCAACGTGGACGGAGTCGCACGTAAGAGGTACGTAACTGGCTGACTGACAGACAAAAGCGCATTAAAGTAAAACAGGACATTTCTCAAATCGTCCGGTACCCTCTCCACACGAATTTAACTAGCGCTTGTCCAGGGCTGGGATTCTACACGGTAATAACGATATCGTCTTTAACCTGTTTCCATACTGTCAACGTTTTGATAACTCTTATGTCATAGATAATAATGGAGACTGTGACATAATCGATGCTAAAACACGTCAAACAGAAAATAGAGGCCCTGTTTTATGTTTGATTTCTTTATTGTTTTGTTTTCAATGTATCTGATAATAAACACAATATTACAGAATATTTTTTTAGGTTATATCACAGTGACAACCCTACAACTAACACTATTATAACTCCACAGACAGCCCTAGAGCGGCCTTAGGGCTTCCCTCTGCTCCACGCACCATTGAAGACGTTAATGATATCTTGAGTGAGGATCGGACCGACGAGGTGACCCTACTGCCAGACTGGTTAACTTTGACATTTCCGCCCCTAAAACTTAAGCCAGGGCTGAGTTTCTACACGGTAAAACCGGGCAACAGCATGTCAGACCATGCTCAGTGTAGTATTCCGAAGCCGTTAAGAACATAAAAATCAACTAGTAACAACTAGTTTTCTATTTAGTCAATTAGTGCCGTCTTAGATGATTTTAGTTTGTATAAACACTTTAATCGCCTGTGTCTCAAGAACCAATGATGTCTACTTAGTCGTGATAGTTTTCCTTTAAAATTCGTTATATGTTCTTTCATATAATTTTTCTCAGATTTTTAATATTTATAGCTTTGGCTGTAGGGGCGGGGGACACTCGAGTCTAACAAAAATTAGCGCTTTAAAGCTTAATAATATTTCATGAACGGGTTACTTAATCGAAAAACATAATATAATATAGGGTTGACGAGAAAAAAAAATACGTCCCACGTTACGTGTAGGGGAGGTACCCAATTTTTTTTTTTTACATTTTATGATACCACTTTGTTGGCGTGACTAATATGCATATTCATGCCAAATTACAGTTTTCTAGTACTAAGAGTCTTTGCGCTAGGCTGCAGACGGACGGACGGACATGGCGAAACTACAAGGGTTTGGCAAGGCTATAAATCTTTCAAAACGTATGAAATTAACATTAGCGAACACTCATGACATCATGGTCGAGATTCAACCTAATTGCTTTTCACGTGTTATCATCTCTGTCGAAGTTTTAATAGAGGTAACCATGTCGAATGCTCAGGGCCTATTCTACTGCGTTATAACGATATCGCTTTTGACTTGTTTTAGAATCGTTTATGTCACAGTCGCCATTATTGTAAATGAAATAATAGTTATCAAAAAGTTGTCAATACGGAAACACGACAAAGACGATATCGTTATTACCGTGTAGAATATCATGTCCCTCCGCTCTATACTGTGAGGGACAGAACATTCGACTCTCTAGCGAGTACGGTTGTAACTCATGGTAAGGGTACGGGTACTAGTTTTTGATGACCAACACAAGTCGCATCTTTAGAATTATAGTGAATTAGTGACATAATGTTGAATTTCGACTTAGGTCTCTATAGTACTAAATTTATGACTCAAAATCGAAAGCTGAAAACGTTTGAATTAGGTCACTATAAGTCTAAAAGTACGAAGTGTAAATGAACACGACCGTTTCAGAATAACCGCGCGCGCGTCCACTGCGCGTCCGTTTGTATTAGCAGCATCGTTTGCGCCCCAGCCGCGACCAGCGCGCTCGGAACCCAGTCACAGTCGACAGAAAGTAACAGTATTTCGAGTGCGAATAATAATTATAATAATAATAATAAATCACAGGACAATTTCACACAAATTGACCTAGTCCTAAACTAAGCTCTAGGCTTGTACTATGGGTACTAGACAACGATAAACTTACTTATATAGAGAAATATATACTTAAATACATAGAAAACATCCAAGCCTCAGGAACAAATACTCGTGCTCATCGCACAAATATCTGCCCTTACCGGGATTTGAACCCAGGACCCCTAGCTTCGAAGGCAGGGTCACTACCAACTAGGCTAGCGTGTCGTCGAATATTTCAATCATACGCCACTTTTTTGAATAGCCTATTCAAAGAGATTGTTGTGAACGGGTACGTAAAATAATGTATGGGGTTCGTGTACAGATAGGTTTAAAACGGGATCGTATCGTATATATATATATATATATGTATATATACAGTTCAAAATACATATTTTTTTCTAAAATCATAAACTTTTTGGGATTGTTATAAAACAAACCTAACCTAACCTAATGGGTTGTATGCCTTTTAAAAAATACTGCAAAGTGTACTGTTTAAATTCATTTTTTTTCCAGATAGTAATACTCCAAGTGTTCATGTAATTGACTTTAATAAGTTTGAGTTGTAAAGGAATAAGTTTTTACTGCCTGCCCTGTGCTTGTGTCCTTAGCCTTTATCTCTGTCCAAGCTTGTCTGCAAGAGATTGCTATTAAGCGGTAAGACTGCATCACTACATAGTATAAAACAAAGTTGCTTTTTCTGTCCCTATATCCCTATATATGATTAAATCTTACAACTACGCAACGGATTTTGATGCGGTTTTTTTTAATAGATAAAGTGATTGAAGAGGAAGGTTTATATGTATAATACTTTAATCCGGAGCGAAGCGAGGGCGGGTCGCTAGTGTTGTATAAAACTCAACAGGACAAGCCGGTTTAGTTGAGGCCACATCGTCGATGTGTTTAGTTGCGTGCGTATTAAGTATCGAGTGACGTGAATCGACGCAATCCTAGTACCCGAGCTGCAATAGGTAACAGAAACTCCTAAAGGGGAGACTAACTATTTGTATTTATGCTGATTTGTCGCCGTTGTGGCAGCGAACCTTCCTTTGTTAGTTAAGTTAGTTTAAGTTTTCGTTGTAATTCCTAGTTGGAGACTAAAAATGAAAAGCACCAGTGTTGCTGAGTCTTATATTCATTTCACAGCACTTACTATGTACCTAACATTTTTTATAAAACAAACTTTTAATATCTTGTGTATATTCTACTGTTTTGTCTTGGTAAATTAAAAATAGAGTTAGATTTTTTTGTTACAGTTTGTCCAGAGTAATATTTTTTCAAAGCTTCCATTTTGTCGCGTATTTTGTTCTGCTTTCGCCAGAACGCGATATATTGCTCCATTAGTTGCGCCGCTATTCCACATCGTCTCTTAAGCCGCGTATCCACTAGAGGCAGGCTCAGGTCAAACGGCGTCTCAGTCGTAAACAATGCGATTGAAATACCCTTATTTCAATCGCATTGTTTACGACTCAAACGTCTAGTTAATGTGTTATTGTTAACATCAATGTAGAATAGAAACACGGGGCTTTTGACATGTTATAGTATCATCATGTTATTGTGTCATGTTGTAGTATTTATGACATAGTTAAAAACAATTTTAACTATGTCATCAAGTAAAGTACCTAAATAAGAGTTATGTAACGTTGAAAAAACGATAACATGTCCAAAACAATATTGATTTACCGACTGCACAGGGCCTCTATTCAAGTGCGTTATAACGATATCGTTTTTGACCTGTTTCCGTATTGTCAACGTTTTGATAACTCTTATGTCATTTGACGACTTCAATAAAAAAAGTGACTTTAAGATAAATTTACGATCTCAATATAAAAATGACTTATGTACAGTTCGTCCTTCTAGCTTTATACTGAACAAAAGCACTTATGTCACTGGAATAAAAATACATAATCATTTACCGGAATGTATAAAGTCGCTATGTAATGCACAGTTCAAAAATAATCTTAAGGAATGGCTACTTTGCAAATGTTTTTATAATTTAAATGATTTTTTTTCTGTAAAGTATTAATTAATAAAATTTAGATGTAAGGTTATTATTGTACGTCCGAAATGGGCAAACTGTTGGAACTATTAATCTTTTGATTTTGACATGTAATAACAATTGTACACAGTTTGACAATAAATGCTTATCTTATCTATCTTATCTTATCTTATCTTATCTTATTTACAATAATGGCGACTGTGACATAAATAATTCTGAAACGTGTCAAACACGATATCGTTTCAACGCACCTGAATAGAGGCCCTGAGCCCATGTTTAAGAAAAATTATAGACATACAATACAACTGCCGCGGTTGGGATTTAAATCGTTTTTATCTTCGTCTTCATTTATGGAAATCTGACCTTTTGTAATCTATGACTAGGAACCAAAATACAGTGCTACAGTAATAAATATTTCGGGTTTGGGTGAAGTGGGTTACCGTATGAGAGAGAGGGAAAGAGAGAAATATGTACGATCAGCGATATAAGTAGCTGCACACTTTAGTGCTTCGTCACTTTAACGTCATGTTTGAATTGAACTGCTGCACTGGAGTGAAAACGCAGCCTTTTAACTGACAGAAGAAATCATGAAATAATGACAGTTATTTGACGGAAATGAACTGAAACACAATTACACAATTTCGGTATTACAAACAGAAATTACAAATTATTCCGTTATCGTCCATGAGCGCTAGTAACACTTTTACTTTTTAGGGTATGAATTCTTAATACTTAGTTTACAGTAAAAAAATGATTAAAACTATCTTGTAGGTGAAATCCCTATGGTTTAATTTTATTTATTCAAATAGTGTCATAAAAGCTTCGTGAGTAATTTTCTAAAGGTCTAAGTAGGAAGAAAAAGTTTGGGCAAAGTGTGACAAACCTTAGTTCGTCCTTAGTCGTCACAATCGTTTTAGCTAGAGAACACCGTTAGAATACGATGATGTATAAAGCCTATTCAATAGACGAAACGATGGACGTTCGCTTGGGCGAACGGCTCGTCGTCGAACTAAAATACAAGTAGTGTTTAGGAATCACACCCCTGGTCTGTCAAAGTCCTTAAAGTGACTAGGTATGAAAACTGTGCAGTTTCTTAAAACCCACTGTAAAAGCTGTTATTTTTATGGCATATAGAAGACACACGTAGAGACCGGCCACCTGATGGTTAGTGGACTCTGATGCCCATACACGTTTGCAATCTTACGAAGACAATCTCGAGACTGCAATTGCGTTGCCAAATAGAAGACTAAGATGGAATTAATTTACGTTAGTTATTTCAGCGGGAGCGTTTCGTTTCGAAAAAGATTTTGCCCTTCCGGTTAAGTTAAGTTAGTTTTATAAAAATCCTGAGTTTCATAAATAAGCAGTCTGGTCCAATGATATGTTTGGAAAATGAATCCGTTTGACAAAATCTTTTTGACGAAACAAAGGAAACTGGAAAACAACAATGCCAATACTGCTGCTTGGTGTTAGGTTGAAGTTGTGTTACTGTCCGAGCACTGTGTGCTGGGCACGTATCTCATTCCCGCTAACTTTTGTCTCTGGCAGCCGGCGCGTGCGCGCCCTGCCTGATTTAATGTAAATTAATATTTTTGTCTTATGTCACTTCTCCCTGACGCAATTAACATATTTTGCGGACGTTTGGCCGAGTGGGAATAGAATTGTAAGTAGAAATCAAAATGTCCACGAATATGTATTTTGCAAGTAGCATCGTGTGTGGCAACTACTGGGGCACATTTTATTTGTAATTCATGGAGAAAGCAAATGAGAGAACCGGCCTCCCATAGACATTTGCATTTTCAAGACTGCAATCTTAAGTCTACGGTTCTAAGACCGCAAATCGTTGCTTACTGTGAGGACTGAGATGGAATGCCTCTATGCTAGTTATTTCACCGGTTGTCTTATCCCCACACCGGAACACAACAATGCGACCACTGCTGCGCTGCATAGCGGTGGTTTGCACCTTGAAGGTCATAAATAAGTGATGATTTCTGTCCCTTCTCGCTTTTAATTGTTTGAACATTTCGTATGACATTTCAAACGCGATGTTAAAGTGACAAGGTTCATGAATGATAACTTATCCCGGTGACTGTACCACCTTTCGGCTCCCTGGTTAAGCTTAAACATTTATCCATTGAGAAATTCACCTTTTTATTAAACATAGGTAAGGTTGTACCTTACGTATTAATACTACATATCGTATGACGTTAATTAAAATATAATTCAATTCTAAACAAGTATTTCAATTTACACAGAAGAGTTAATACTTGACACGCGAGTTAGAACTCTTTGAAAGTTGACTTAAACCCCTGAGACACGTTCTTAGTATGTTCTTGTTGTTTCTAGACAGCCTGCTAAGCCTGCTAGGGCTTAGTCGGTTGATAGACGTATTTTATGATAAAATACTGTTATAATTCGATGTTATTTCGATGTTACTTTATACATACCAGTATATTCGCCCGTGTGGTTGCCGGGTTAGAATAGCACCACTCCATGTCTTCCCGTGGATGTCGTAAGAGGCGACTAAGGGAATAAAGGCTTGAAGTACTGTTAGGCGATGGGTTTGCAACCTGTCACTAATACACTGATCAACATCTTAGCCTTATTGGCAAAATGTGGTTACAGAACTTTATTTCGTTGCTGGTAGATTCCAATTCCTACTCACAAAAATCTACCGGATTGTAGTATGGTGGGTCTCAAGAGGTAAAAACTGACCTTTTAGTTATTGAGGTCGGAAGGTGGGCACAGGATCTGCCTTTCAGTATGAAAAGGTTTATTTATAGTTATGATGGACACACCAAGTTTAGAATCGTTATTAAAGTGTCATCTTTATCAACGCTATGTTAAATACAAAAGTCGTTATTCACACGCCAATGACAGCTAAGTAAACACTAGAGCTAAATGTCAACCTTATTTCGTAGACAATCAGGTCTATTTTAACTCAGTCAGGTCTGTCAACCATGACAGATATATCCATCGTTGGCGTTTAACTAGTGGTGGGAAAAGTTTAAAAAGAAGCTAAGACGATGAGTGCGCAAAAATAAGTATCTATCTTTATTCTAACAGCTTCTAATTATCTTGAATGAACTATTTCTATTCTGTGGTTAGTTAAAGACTTGGATCCAATGCGGGTAGTTCAAAATACTAGCACAAGTTAGAGAAACTATTATAGGACCGACCGCTTACTCAGTTTGGTTAGTGAGACCACGTCGTGAAACGTCGCAGCGTCTTATTAAGTGTAGATTTATAGTTATTAGGACCCTATCGGGGCAGTGGTCCAACTGCTTTATCAAACTGATCAAAAATTTCCATTTGAACATCTGATTATCAGGGTCGACGGAGCTCCTTTTTCTGGGTGGTTTGGCCCTTCGCGCCTGCTGAAGAACCAACATAACCTAAAGCTACCTCATATATATGATGTTAATTTTGATCAATTGGACAGAGCAGTCGGACCCCTCCCCCGATACTATTGGGACTAGACATATTGTATTTATGGAGGTGTTTATCGCTATTCCCTCAGGTAATGTTTAATTTTTCAGGATTAAAAATCCTCCGTACCGGGCTATAAACTATTTCTGTGCTAAATTTCACGTCGATTGGTTGAGGCGTTAGATAAAACAAACAAAACAAACGAACAGATATACTTTCGCATTTATAATAAGGCAGTTTTAGAGCAAACTCATAAACAATTTAGGAAAAATCCTGTAACACTTCGATGTAGTTATGGTGTACACTTATACTACAGGATCCGAGTATACAACGGTCTTCACCGAACTAGTTAATGGATGAAAATTATTTAAATAATATTAAATTAAATATCTTAAAAAGTGTGGGTTGGTGTCGGCAAGTGGGTTGTCTAAAAAAAATGAGTTCAGAATATGATTAATTTTAAGTAAATATATTTTTTTTCAATTTTATAGTTTCGGTTAATATACTAATGACCTACCAATTAAAAGTATGAAGCCTATAGAATATAGAAACGTTTTTCTTGGTTGTATTCGTTATAGCCAGGACAAGGTTTGTCTGCAAAAAAAAAAAAGACAAGTCCATCGGGAATATCGGGCCGAAGATGCTGGTAAGCCGCTGGTTATTATTAATAATCACTTCACACGTCGTACAAAACAAAGTCCTTATACACAACTATGCACGATATTTAGTGTCTTAAGTCTTCATAACTTTAATAAAACAACCCGTTGCTTAAAATACCGCTACTTTACCTCTTAATAAATGATTCGTTAAATCTGCTGTCGTTTTCATCTCGCACCAAAGACCTACGTTTTACATAATGAAGCGTGATCTAAAACCCGTAACCGATCACCGTATGGCAATGACCGTAGACGGCATTGCAACATACCATTGACCGCATCACACCACGTGCAGACACGAAACTTCCTCCCGCCCTCTCCCTCACGCTGATGTAACCGCCATCTAAAAACATCGTTCCTCCTTTTCACACGCGGAAAACTGTAGGGTAGGATCCTTTGCTTCCTCAGTTTACGTCGCGCGCTTGCGACGAGCGGATGTGTTGGGGGCGGCGATTTCGCTTCGTATTTCGCGATACGTAAACCGAATTTGCATGGTGTGTGCATATAACTTTGGGTAACTTTGCCAACGCGCTGTGCCGATGTGAATCAACTTTAGCTGCAATCGTATCAATGGACGACGTTGCATTTTGTATGAAGCGCAGTATTTTAGTGCTAAAGTGAATTTTGGTATAGTGAGTGACCGTAGTTTTGTTACCGAATGATCTGTAGTGAGCTAGTGAGTGACTAGTGTGATAATTGAATAGTGCTGAGTGACATTGTTTTGTAAGTATTTATTACTTATACTGATGGTAAAAATATTGTTTAATTTGCGGATTAATTAATTTAAAAAATTTAAAAATGCATATTTTTGTAAGATTTACTACAATCGCTCGTACGTTAAAAAAAAAAAAAAAAAACCAAACACTATACACACAAGCAAGCAAGGGTACGTTTCCCACCATTATTTGACGTGGAAATCAGTGAGTGCTACAACAAAGTCACGTTTTTCGCATTTGTTAGTTTAAGTGGCGCCCAACGTGGGGCCCAACTTTACTCTGCAAACATGCACTTTACATTTGGTGCAGACGATGCATTTGTTAACCAATGAAGTTTTGAATACACGGCAGGATAATGTAAGTGCAGTGTAGGTTCTGGTACGGCTTGTCGAGAATTCTGTTCAGTTCTGGCTTAGATGTTGAAGTATGTTCATAAAAAGGATTTTATAACAACATACATACATTTTAAAATGTTACTACATGTAATTAATTAGACAAATTATGATATGTATTCGATAATCCATTTTTAACACGCATTCGTCATTATGACTTCTTGCTTTTAATTAAACTATTACTGAGAGGTGCGTTAGAACTATATCGTGTTTGAAGGGAAATTTAACTATTAAAAAAAAACTGATGATTTAGGTTTCTACCAAGACTTGAATATATAAATCACGATGGAGAATATCTTAATTTAATGCGGACAATCGCCGCAAGAGATGCAAGTTATTATGAAAATAAAAAAAAAATATGTGTTATTTCGGTACATCGTATAAGTAGTGGGGGTTGGGATCTCCTATTAAGTATATTAATTAGGTACCTGTGTCAGGAGAAACCGCTCCAAATTTTGATAATATTATTATTATCAAAATTAGGCTACTAGGGGTATTAAATAAATAATATTTAAATTAATAGTATCTCGTTAAGTATTTTCAGACAATTGTGATTCACTTTTCTGAAGACAGTAGTGTCGGAGGAACCGTCTTGTTACGGGATCCATTTGGCTAAGTAGGCACGCCTGGCAAACATTTGCAAGGTTGTTGTGTCTAGTGCCTGGGAGAAGTTTGACTAATACAAAGCTTTTAGGTCTTGAAGCGTGGCGTGGGTTACGAGTAGGTACACTTATAGGTAGTGCTTATGACGCCAGTCAGTGGGGTAGTGTCTTGTCTAATCTACCTATCTTATGTATGACGTTTCGTTTCATTTATTTCATTAGCCAAATTTTTATTACTTACATTATTATTATTGCCCCCATGTGGTCGCCGGGTTAGAACAGTGCCACTCAATGTCTTCCCGTGGATATCTTAAGAGGAGTTTAAGGGAATAAGGGCTTGTAGTACTGCTGAGCGATGGGCTTGTAACCTGTCACTAATATACTGGTAAACTTCTGGGCATGATTGTGCAAAATGTAGTGTTTGTTGTTGGTATTTCTGTAGCTATGCCTGCCTCGCTCTGGAAATGAAGGCGTGATGTTATGTATGTATGTGTGTATTTATTTGTAAGTCAATCGTTTATAATCTTTATTAAAGAGCCATAAAGTAAACGGTTTTTTGGACAAAAATGCAATTTTTACTTCTGAAAATTTGCTAAACGAAGCAGTTGGGATACGAAACATAGGATTTGGATTATTCGTCGTAAATGGTTTTGATGACTGAAAAAAATACTTCAATATTTTTTTCAAGTGGAATACGGTTATGTCTTTCATTCGACTTAAATTTATTAAGACCCTTAAAACATTTTAGACTAGTCATCCTAAAAAAAGTTATTATTTTTTGGGTTCCGTAGTGAAACATGCCAAATTACAGCTTTCTAGTACTAAGAGTCTCTGCGCTAGGCTGCGGACGGACGGACGTACATGGCGAAACTAAAGGGTTCCTAGTTTGACTACGGAACCCTTAAAAACTGCGTGTAGGTAGCATGTGCGGTGGAAATGGTTGAGCAGGGTACTTCTTGCCTCGATTCCTTAGCATTCCTCGAAGTGATCGTATAATCTGACATGCAAAAGGGACCGAGGGGCTTTTGTTACGTAAAGACTTTCATTTTCATTCACGGCCCGCTATTATGGTAACAATGAGAGTTCTCCGCAGACGTCCATGTTTTCATTATGGAGGGAAAGAGAATATAGGTCTAGAAATTTCAGGATTGCAAAGTTTAGACTTAAGCAAGATGGTTATAGATGTTATGAGGGTTTACCCCTGTTTCGCCAACACTCATTTCATAGAAGGTATCACTTTACAGAATTTCTACTTGATAGACAAGCTTTTCTAGATGCAGGAGTTTAGATTTTGTGATAGCTACAAGTCTATCCTAACCTAACCTACACTTGACACGGACAAAAATTAAGAAAATTTAACTTTTCCATTTCGTCACCAAAATAGTCATACATTTGACGACACGTTGGCCTGGTTGGGAGTGACCCTGCTTCCGAAGCCAGCGGTCCTGGGTTCAAATCCCGGTAAGGGCAGATATTTGTGTGATGAGTGCAAATATTTGTTCCTGACTCTTGGATGTTTTCTATATATATTTAAGTATGTATTTCTCTATTTAAGTATGTTTATTGTTACCTAATACGCATAGTATGTACAAGCCTAGAGCTTAGTTTGGGACTAGGTCAATTTGTGTGAGCTTGTCCCCTGAATGATTATTATTATTTAGATACGTTAATTTTCATGACGAAATGGAAAAGTTAGTCTCTTAATTATTGTCCGTATCTATGTATTTTTTTTTTTGAAAACCGCAATTAATTAATGTTTAAGATAACCTGAAAACATCAGGGTTTCAGCAGAAAATAGCTTCCGATGGAATGAAATTCGGTGAAACGCTACATTCTATGAAATGAGTGTCGGTGAAACTAGAGACAACCGTGTTATGAGATGTGTTATCTCCGTCAACTGAGTTCCGTCTGATTGGTGAAATTTCGACTGTTGTCTGTATGTTGGCGCTGCGATAATGAGTCCACACTCCTTAGCCCCTTGGCCACCGGTTAATGCTATAGCCATTCCAATGACTGAAATCGAAATTGGAAAAAAACAAAAAAACAAAAAATATTTATATGTATTTTTTCTTTATAATAGCAAGATAACATCTAAGCGTCTTATGGTCGTATTAATAAACTGATTGTGATTGTAATGCTCATCCCAAGATGCGTTAAAAATGACAATTTTCTATGGCTTCACTTTTACTTTTACGTATCTTGTGATAGGCCAAGATAATATTATTAATACGGCCGTTAGAATCGCCTATTCGAAGACGAGACTATGGAAAGGTTGATTAATGTAGAGGAGACGAAAGTTGAATGTTTTGACCGGTGTACCCTGGAGTTATATAGTCTCTGCCAACCCGATTAAGGAACAGGCGTGAAGACTTATATAGAATCTAACCATAGCATGTACCACAAAAACCGACTCATGTTTCCATACATTACTTTACGTAAACTTGACCTGTTACTACTTGATGATGATAGAAAATTATGATTTAAAGTTCATGCTAACTTTAGTACTAAATACGGACACGGAGGCGCTGTTCCAATCACCATACAAATGTTCTAGATAACGATACGTTTAATTACTAACGTAATAGAAAGAAACGTTCGTGACCGAGACATACGAAACAAACCAACAAAGTTTAACATTCATAACATTAGTAAGGATAAAGTTAATATTCTTCACCGAAAGCCCTTTAACAACACCAAACCGGACGGTTCCATTAACTCTTGCATTATATATATTACTAGCGACCCGCCAGCGGCTTCGCCCACTGGTTTTTTTTTTATATCACTTAGGGGTATGAAAAATAGATGTGGCCGATTCTCAGACCTACCCGATATACACACAAAATTTTATTAAAATCGGTCGAGCCGTTTCAGAGGAGTTCAATAACGTACACCGTGACACGAGAATTTTATATATTAGATTAGTGACCAGCCCTAATCACTCTATCTAATTAAAAAAACGGTATCAAGTCCGTTGCTCAGTTTTAAAGATCTAAGCATACATAGGGATAGACAGTGGGAAGAGACTTTGTTTTATACAATGTAGTAATGTAAATACACCGGCTGCCGCCGGAATTTCTCGGCTTACCCCTATGGGCACTGTACATTGTGCATGTGACCGGGAATCGATCGACGGAACCCGCGGAAGACATTCGATACCGAAGCCCCACTGATACATTGACTCGACGTGATATGGAGATAATGATCTTAATATTGTGTCTTGTTTATTGAAACCCAGAGCGTAGTCCAAGTTCGATCCCCGTTAATGGCATATTATTGTTGGAAGGAGCACTGGTTTTATATGTACTTATTTAAGTGTCCATTTCACTGTACTGCACATAGCATGAGGTACATACATACGCACAAACAGTCAACGTCAAAGTGAATATTTACATTTTTGCACCTTTATTACAAGCTTTTATTTTACTTGCACTGGGTTCCTATTCTACTGCGTTATAACGATATCGCGTTTGACGTGTTTTAGAATCGTTTATTTCACAGTCGCCATTATTGTAAGTGACATAAGAGTTATCAAAACGTTGAAAATACGAAAACACGTCAAAGACGATATCGTTATTACCGTGTAGAATCACAACCCTGTTCGTATGTATGTTTGTAAGTTGTCCGTTTCAATGTTGCAAGTAAATTTTGTATAATTTGTCGTTAATGGAATGAGCTGAAATTTGAACCACATTATATGTAAATCCGATGACAATGCAATATTAGGGCATCTAAGAGGTGATCTGATCGAGTCGGAAGGTGGTGACAGGATCTCCGCTTTATTAACGTAGCACCACCGCGTGGGGACTCATTAGTTTGATCTTGATGAGAAGATAATAATTTTGCAATAAACAAGTACAGTCGACACCAAAAGTTTATCCAATTGAATAAAGTAAAAAAAAAATTTTTTTTTTGACTACGACTGTACAAGATTAAACCTTCTTTTTGGACTACGTCTATTAATAAAGTTATTGACGTGAAGCAATCCTTCTGGTTTGAATTGTCCATATATTTTGGTTAATTTGGTAAATAATAATTTAGTTTTATTATAAGACAAGCCAAGCAACAGTGTTCGCATGTTGTGTTCTGGTGTGGGGATAAGACAACCGGTGAAATTACTAGCATAGAGGCATTCCATCTTAGTCCTCAGGGTTGGCAGCGCATTTGAGGTCTTAGGATTATAATCTTGAGAATTCAAATGTCTATGGGTCTCAGATTTCACTTACCATCAGGTGGCCTGAGTGCTCGTGTGCCTTCTCCTTAACATAAAAAAAAAGATCATTATTTGCAATTAATAACCTAATAGAAACCTAACCTTTGAATTATCTTAACATGTCGTTTAAGCAAAATTAAGCGCACAAGTCCACTGATTTGTCGAATTTATCAAATGACCCTTTTGTTCGCGGCCATTGTAAAAACACGCAAAATTACTTACCGAGGCGTCGTAAACGGACGTAACCGTAAAATTGTACAATTCGCTCCGCAGCCCGATATTGTCTATGGCAATAAAATAATAAAGTCTTTTTAGATTATGTTTCCTGTCTATTGCGTTAGAACTTTTTACAAATTTGAACGGGGATTACATTTCGTGTAGAATTTAAATTTATTGATATTGTATTTAGGTATAATACTCTAGTAAACTTCTTGGCCTGATTGTGCAAAATCCGGTTATAGAATTATAAACGAGTCTTTTTAGAGTTGTTGGTATACCTGTAGCTTTGCTTACCACACTCTGGGAATTAAGGCGTGATGTTATATATTTATGTACGTAGATAACCTTTTTTTTCAAGAAAACTTTATTAGATTTTAAGATTTTTTGTTTTTAAAATTTCTTTATTGATCATAAATACATTACATGTATATATCAAGACACAGTCAGGATAATACGGAACGAGTAGTTTTAATACAAGTCACAGGCTAATAAATATTACTTACTTGAGCGCCTCTTAGACCTTATGGCAATGAATGTACGATACAGTTAAAACATAAAAAGAAAAATAATGTAGTTTTGGCATGTTAACTTTGTACAGTTTACATTTTTAGCATACGATTAATTTTTATTTTTTTCATAGTTAGGGTAGGCATACGCAACTGGTGCTTGTTTATTAAGATTGATTGCCGCTAGGACAGTCAAGAGTCAGGCTCTCTATTCGATTGTTGAAATGAACTGAAAACTATCGTTATCTTCATTGCTAAGTTTTGTCTCCGTATTTGGTACTCCTTCACAAAACACAGAGAGCCAGAAATCAATCAGTTACGTTATTGTTGAGGCAGAAGACATAAAGACCCGTTTTATGTGCCTTAAAACAGTCATTTTTAAGGGAACAGCTAAATTTATATTTTTATTAAGTAATCTTGCATTTTCCCCTTTCCTACTCTACTTTTGGGGTTCAACGGTGTTTAGGGATTTCTTGGCTTACTACATTACACATCAATCATCTTGATGCTTTTAAATCGGTAGATATCGATTCGAGCGTATCTGACTCATAAAAACCAAACCAATATCAAAGTAAAGATGTAATGTAACGCTTACTGTGTAGTGTCATTTGGAATACCTAAACTAATCTCAGTAATAATGGTCAACATTTAGATATTTATAATGTTATGAAGCTAAAATTATCGTTTTGCTTTTTTATGACTTTTTTATTTGTTGCCCGCAACTCCATCCGCGTAATAGTAGTTTATCGCTATGCCTTCGAGAATGAACAAATATTCTGGGATAAAAAGTATTTTTTGACCTTTCCTAGGACTCCAGCAATCTCATAACTTTATTGTATCTCCCCTACACGTAACGTGGGGATGTTTTTTTTTCTCATCTACCCTATAGTGTGGGAAATCGTTGGATAGTTTTTTTAAAAATATTATGGGTTTGTTAAAATAGATTTTTAATTAAGTAATCCGTTTATGAAATGTTAAGCATTAAAGCGCTAATTTTTGTTAGACTCAAGTGTCCCCCCCCGGCCTACAGCCAAAACTACAAATACTAAAAATCTGAAAAAAAGCTTAAATGAAAGAACATAATAACCAATTTTAAAGGAAAAACTATCACGACTAAGTAGAAATCATTGGTTCTTGAGATACAGGCGATTAAAGTGTTTATACCTACTAAAATCATCTACGACGGCACCAATTGACTTTAAATAGAAAATTTGTGATTACTTGATGATTTTCATGTTTGTAGTATTTTACGACTTCGGAACCCTACACTGAGCATGCTCCGACATGCTCTTGCCCGGTTTTTATACTTATTTTCGGTCATTGTAAATTCAATTGTTTGGGTTTTTCTTCTGTACAATAAAGTGTCTCCATACATATTAATAAAATAAAATAAATAAAATGATTCTTTATTTAGGTATGAACCCATCAATGAATTAAATAGTTAACAATATTAATATCAAACATTCATATTTAATAATTTATAATTTAATTTAATCTAATCTAATTTATAATTTACAATTTAATTCAATTTAATTTATAATTTATAATAACGTACTTCGCTCCGAAAATAATAATAGAAATTCGTGCACGCCTTAACAATACTGTTGCCCGACCCGCTCAGCCTCGCATTAAATGACCAAAGTCTTTTCCGCAACACGGCGAAGAAGTCATCCACTCCGTTCAATTTTTTTATTACAAACACTATTACTACCTGTTACGTATATAAACAATATTAGTATGGATAAATTTCTAGTAAACATTCTACAAAGTTCTGAAGCGCTGTTTTTTTGTAAGAAAAATTAGTAAGTTTAAATGAATACTTAACAAAAATTTAAAAAAACTAATAACTTGTAAGTTAAATGTGGGTCAATAAGCCAATGTTTTGAAATAGTTTTTGAATGACCCTACCTTGGAAAAATCTTTAAGATATCCCTTTAAATCTACATAGCACGCACAGAAAGCAACTTCAAAGATACTTCGCCCAAAGCAGTGCTTGAGTATGTACCATTAGAAATAAACACAAGTACCGAAAAACCTTCTCAACCCCTCTTGTATCGATTGGAGCCGGTACACGGCATGCGTGTCGATAATCACGTCGGGAACCGAACCCGCAACGCTTAAACATTGCACACTGTCTATTAACTGGGACTTAGCTATATTCTCTAATTACCACAGGGTAGTAAACAACAAAAAGCAAGAGCATGTCGGACCCATGCTCAGTGTAGGGTTCGGACTTTCCAAAAAAAGTGTACATCGTTAAAGACAAAATTAAGAAAATGTAACTTTTCCATTTCGTCACGAAAATTAACGTATCTAAATGTATGGCTAATTTTCGTGACGAAATGGGAAAAGTTAAATTTTCTTAACTTTGTCCATAACGATGTACCTACTCTTTTTTCGGAAAACGCCCCAATACTACAAAAACATTTTTTTTAAAGTTATTTGGTAATGTCTTAAATGATTAACGTATCAACACTTTACTCCCTACAGGGGAGTCTCAGGAACTCTTAGTTGTCTAATTAGTCGTGATAGTTTTCCTTTTCAATTCATTGTGTCGTTATGTGTGTGTGTGTTTATGTGTGCGTGTGTGTTTGTGTGTGTGTTTCAATATATTTTCCAGATTTTTAGTATGGCGATGCGACAATGGCACTTTTAGATTTCAATATATCCTAAAAATGTTCACAAATCATATTAATATTATTGCTATCCAACCATATGACATATGATGTTGTAAATACATTTTTTTAATTATTTTTTCTTCAATATAGCCGTAAAATATCTATATGTATACAAAATTTCACTTTTATTTGTTAATTGTGTATGAGAAAAGTCAGTGTAACATACAGATAAACAGACAGACAGACGAAATGGCGAGACTATAGTTCCTAGCTTGACTTCGGAAACGTAAAAAAAAGGAAAAACCGGCCAAGTGCCAGCCGGACTCATGCACAAAAGGTTCCGTATTATTTTTGTATGATCCCCCGTCAATTTTGAATTTTATTTGTATTTTTTGTCAATAAAATTGCATACTCTGTAAAAATTTCAACAGTCTATCTATAACGTTTCATGTGATTCAGACCGCTTACAGACAGACAGACAGAAAGACGGACGGAGAGACGGATAGCGGTCGCTTAATAATAGGGTCTGGTTAGCACCTTTTGAGTACGGAACCGCAAAAACATAATTGTTCGATAGATTACCGCTCACATAAATTACCGCTGCTTTGATCTTCGAGTTTTAGGTAATTGAGGCAGTCAGCTAATTATAAAAGCGTTACTGTTTCTTATTTTTTCACTACACTTGTTCTTACCCAACAAGATAGTTCCCGCCGAAGAACTTACATTATGATGTTGTCTCAAATTATACGTAAAGCCGCTTTTGGTATAATGGATACCTACTCAAGAAAAAAATTACCTACGTCATCAAAAATGTTACAAAATAACATAACCTATAAAAATTAAATAAATGATTATATGTAATCTACTAACATAGCTAATAAGGAATTTTACTAACTGTTGTATAGGTAAACGTGTGATAAATAATTTTCAATTTGAATTTTCATATACCTACATTCAGCGACAAGCAATTTGAACCTAAATCTCTTTAATTAATCAAACACTATATTATTTTCGGCCCAACGACAGACTCCCGTATATGAACATCTCCAACCGTGCTGGGAAAAACACGTCCACGAAACATGTGTTGGTACCCCCCCTCTTTCGTAATCGGGTAAAAAAGGGTAAGGGGACCCAATTTCGCCTTTTGACTAAATTTTAACCTAGATAGCGATCTGCCAAAGAATTTTCCTTAACATTCAATTCCGCAATTTCAAAGGGAGGATGAGATAAGTGCGATCAATACGAAGGCTTAGAGGTTGGTAGTGCCTCTTGAACGTGAGGACGCAGGTTCGGTTTCGGATACATTCTGTATAATAGGATTAATAGGCATAGCTGCAGTTATTGAGTATGACTATGTCAGACATGTCAATATAGAAAGTCTCTAGCAGCCGTTATTTAAAAACCGGGCAAGAACACGTCGGATTATGCTCAGTGCAGGGTTTCGAAGCGGCTAAATACTACAAACATTAAAAAACAACAAGTAATAACTAATTTTCTATTTAAAGTCATTTGGTGCCACCTTGGATGATTTTAGTAGGTATAAACACTAATCGCCTGTGTCTCAAGAACTAATGACGTCTAATTAGTCGTGATGATTTTCCTTTTCAATTTGTTGTATGCGCTTTCTTTGAAGATATTTTTCTCATTTTTAGTATTTGCAGTTATGGCTGTAAGGGACACTTGTCTCTAACAAAAATTAGCGCTATAAAGCTTAATATTTCATAAACTATAGTTGGTCTACGAAATCCTAAAACATAGTTTTTATTTGCACACTAGCTTCTGCCCGCGACTGTGTCCGCATACGTTTCGATTTTCGTTATTCCCTCGTGAATTCTAACTTTCCCGGGGATGAAAAGTAGCATGTGTCAATCCAGGGTATAAGCTTTCTCCATTTAACATTTCATCCAAATCCGTTCAGCCGTTTCAGCGTGAAAGAGTAACAAACATCCACACATCCATTAGTAGGATGGGTACATGCATGGCAATAATTTAATGTAGGTACAAATCTTTTTTTTATTTTATGATCCGGAGAAGGCACACGAACACTCAGGCCACCTGATGGTAAGTGGAACCTGAGACCCATAGACATTTGAATTCACAAGACTATGATCCTAAGACCTCAAATGCGTTGCCAACCCTGAGGAATAAGATGGAATCCTCTATGCTAGTAATTTCACCGGTTGTCTAATCCCCACACCGGAACACAACAATGCGAATAAAGTTGCTTGGCGGGTGGTTAATGGATAAGATGGTGGTAGCGATCCGGACGGACCCCGCACATGGTCCTACAACCACTAAACTACTGATCTAACAACATTATCGACCAATGAGACTGTTTTAATAAACAACTTGACGACACGGTGGCCTAGTTGGGAGTGACCCTGCCTCCGAAGCCAGTGGTCCTGGGTTCAAATCCCGGTAAGGGCATGATGAGCGCGAGTATTTGTTCCTGAGTCTTGGATGTTTTATATGTATTGTTTGTCGTTGTCTAGTACCCATAGTACAAGCCTAGAGCTTAGTTTGGGACTAGGTCAATTTGTGTGAGATTTTCCTCTGATATTAATTAATTTATTTTATTTAACTTAGGCTTCCAAGACACCAAACACCGTCAATTGTTTCGGGATAAAAGGTAGCCTAAATACATCCGTTCAGCCGTGACTGAATAACTAATGTTCATCCTTCCATCCATCCAAACTTTCGTATTTTTAATAAGATTTAACTGTACTAGCGACCCGCCAGCGGCTTCGCCCGCTGCAATTATATTTTTTTTGTTTCTTTCATGTCACTTAGGGGTATGAAAAATAGATAGTTGCCGATTCTCAGACCTACTGAATATGCATATAAAACTTCATAAAAATCGGTCAAGCCGTTGCGTTACCATATTAGACACATAAATAAATCACATATTTATTAATATGGCGAGTAAGAAATTGATATTAAAATCTAACTCAACACAGGAATTTTGCCAGTAACGGTTTTTTTAGCATCCATTAGGAACAATACTTTACGTATACGCGTTTCTCTAAATAGGTACTTAATACGAATGGCACAAAACCGATTTTCCTTCTTACATTACTCAACCACCCTTTGGCCCAAGAAGTTCTAATCGATATTATTAATATCGCACGCCTAATATTTGGGTGGCTGTTCGAGCGCATTCCATAGCCCAACGGAGTCTGTAAAAAATGTACGCAATACAATTTTATGATAGACGTTTTGGCTATAAAAACATAAAAGATGGCTTATTGGTTTTCTCGTCAAATTGACTTTTATTTATTGCCTATTGTACCATCTTAAGAGAGAGTGGAAACTTTTGGGAAGCCTGCGCAGTCTGAGACCATTTAGGGAGCGACCACACTGGAGCTTAAGGGTGGGGATATTACGGTCCGTCAAAATTGACGCCATGTAATTAGTATGACCCATTCTTTTATTTACGCAACGACACCGTATTTTACATGTCGGTGTGGTCGCTCCCTTAATCGTTTTAAGTTAAATTAATTCTAGTCATGATATGAACATTCTACATTATGTCGTTTTATGTTATATAAGTTGACTGACTTTGTTGATGTTCTTAGTTTATATGCTACAAGAAATGTGAAGTGTACCTAAAACATACTTAATTATTTTCGTATAAAATCGCCAAATTATTGATAATTTGGTACATCTTGTCTTCCGACGAAGGCCTTCTTTAAAGAGTTCCATATGTCTGTCTTTTGCTGTATGAGTCCATATTAGACCTGTTTTTTTCCTGTACAATTACATAACTACACATTAAACAAAAAAACATTGTCATTTATTACAATAACAAATGTCCACGTAAACAAACAATGTCCACTGGTCATTTGGTTGCAGAATCACGTCAGCCATTAACCTTTTTTTTGCACTGGCAACCCGTTTAACAGCGAGCCTGGCAACCCGCGTGATGTCCGCCATTTTTCATTTTAACCGCGCAATTTATGCTGCTGTGGCTTAATTAGGTGTTTCGTTCGTGCAATTTTGACGTGTTTGGTGTAAATTAAACATTTGTTATCTCGGTTAGGTTTAAATTTACACACTGGAGACCTATTTGTGAATTTGTGTCGATTGTTCGCCCGCCATTTTGAAACCGCTCGCGTTCTAAGTTGTTCCTAACCTCAAAATGTCGATATAAACAACGTTTCCTTCACGCTCGGATCTCATTCACAATTCAACGCAGCTCTATACCGAATCCTACCCTCTCAAAAATGTATAACATACCGCTGCATTAACATAATCTTATGAGAATAATCCTCTATAGTGTACTTAAACCAATCCGTAACGGTTATTTTCAACTTTTTGTAATGTAAAACAATGTATATACTTAGAAAGTTGTCAGAGTGGAACTCTGGTGTTGCGGGCCTAATTACCAAACATTTTAACTTAAATTAAGTTAGGGGTAAACAGATTGCAGATTCAATCTTGAAAATTGTTAGGTGAGATTTTAATCATTTTATCTTCTTTAGCAATGTTATAAAGAGAGAGAGCGGATTTTGTAAGTTTATTTATACAACTTGGAAAAAATCTATGGGCCCTTGAGTCTGCCCTTAATCCTTTAGTTAGCTCATTTTACTGAAAATAAACATTCCTTTATTTTTTCAAGAAACAAAACTGCATTCAAAGATCTTCTAAACTTCGCTTGTCTTTCGGGAATCGAACCAACTGAAAATTAATCAATTAAACGGTGGCTGTTTCATTTTACGAATCGGTAGGACTGTTGTACAGGATAAAATTTATCCTATAAGCATTTGGCCTTTCTGTTGTATGTACGAGATACCTATGAAATTGGATATTTATTACAAGTTCTTTATTGACAATACCTAGTTCTGTTCACTTGTACAAGACTAAGGGTTACGGTAGAAAATGTGATTAGGACCAATAGAAGCATACACCATAACACTTTGCAGAGGGCTATACGAAATTAATTTCTACGT
Source organism: Acleris holmiana (assembly GCA_949316455.1). NCBI lineage: Eukaryota > Metazoa > Arthropoda > Insecta > Lepidoptera > Tortricidae > Acleris > Acleris holmiana. Next base: position 18,595,941 of record OX438777.1, read on the forward strand.
AGACTAAACTTATGTATCCGGAACGAGGGGGTCATTTCAAACAACTTATCAAGTTATCTGTTAAATTAAATATTAAGTGTTTTTTCTCTTCTTCTACGTTAAAATAATGTTTCATGTTGACATAAACATGAAGTATCATCAATAAATTCTTCGTATTGATGATAAAATAAAACTTATATCAGTTTTTAACTTTTTTTATTTCAAAATCCAAATGTTTATTAGAGAAATTTTATCCTGAATAATCTTACCGTTTCGTATAATAAAATAGGAGGGCTTATTAGGGTTCCGGAGGCGAATGGCAAAAACGGAACCCTTATAATTTCGTCATGTCCGTCTGTCCGTCTGTCCGTCTGTCCGTCCGTCCGTCCGTCTGTCCGTCTATATGTCACAGCCATTTTACTCAGAGCCTATTAGCACTAAATAAATGAAATTTGGAGGTTAGATGTATTCTATGTACCGCTATACAATGATGTAGTAAAATTGAAAAATATATGTTTAGGGGTGGTAGTTATATCAGCGTGTGGGGTATTTTTAGATAGGGCTTCCAAAATGATACAGAGGTTTTTAAGTGACTTTTTTACGTAAGTGAACAGTTGGCAAGATATACGCTTCTAAAGTCGTAAAAATTCTGTCCGGGTACGGGACTTCATTAATTTGTACTTTAAAAATATGTTATTCTCTTTGTCTGTGTCTCCCAACATTTTTATTATAGGATTAAAGGAATTAACTACATTTTAAAATCACCAATGACGCACTATCGCAACTGACATTTTAATCTATGCAGGCACCGCGTGAGCATCAGGCATGAAGACCACAACTATCTAACTCTTAAAATCAATATTATTTTTACTTAAAACATAAAAATAAAGTGTTTGATCAATATAACATCAAAACTCATTTAAATTTAAATTTAAATTCATAGCATTTATTTGACAAAAACACACTATACATAAAAACATGATCAGATTACATGCAATTTAGAAATGTTGCACTGTAGTGTGAAGACAAATTTGGCCACACACGTTGGCCTAGTTGGAAGTGACCCTGCCTCCGAAGCCAGCGGTCCTAGATTCAAAACCCGGTAAGGGCTTTGAATCTCAAAAACAAATATTCGCACTCATCACTCAAATTTCTATTTGAGTGATGAGTGCGAATATTTGTTTTTGAGACTTGGATGTTTTCTATGTTTTTTTTTCTATATAAGTATGTTTATTGTTATCTAGTACCCATTGTACAAGCCTAGAGCTTAGTTTGGGACTAGGTCAATTTGTGTGACATAGTCCCTTGATATTTATTTATTTATTTAAATAGGACTCAGCTCAGCATTCCATGTATGTATCACTCACGGGAATAGCCTCTTGTGGGAACATGATATGTGTTTTCACTATATCCTTACACTATCATACAACATTCTAAACGGAATGGTTCGATTTCATTTCGATTTTTCAATTTGTTTAGCGAAGGCACTCTAAGTAGCCTCAGAAAGTCAGATTGATACGAACTTTTCTGACCGAATACGATTTCGTGTGTTTATTTACTATATATAATTAAATTAAAAGAAAATTGCAGTCACAAACCTAATTTGACCTACGTAATCAATATTAAGCGATCCCTAAACAGATTAAAACAGATAGAACGAGTTGAAAATCACGAGCTTTTTTAATTTTGACAAATTAATGGTTCAAGACGGCTTTTCGAACGGTCAATCGATCGAGTGAAGTCATGCGAGGGAGGTTTAAAGCTACCTAATTTAGAAAGCACGTCCTAAATTGTCGCTCGAACGCTCTGACGGGACAACTTAAACTCGCTGGTTAATAATACTCCCGTCGAGTTTTATAGAGACCTCCCACCAACACAAAACAGGTTTCGCTGATATCTTTTTAAATTAAGGAGAAGGCAATGAGCACACAAGCCACAGTGAATGCGACATTAGACTTATAGAAATTTTCATTATTTAGACTACAATCAGAATACTATAATCCTAATACGCCTAATATTGGAATGCATTTATCTAAATAAATATCAGGGGACAATCTCACACAAATTGACCTAGTCCCAAATTAAGCTCTAGGATTGTACTATGGGTACTAGACAACGATAAACATACTTATATAGAAAAATAAATACTTAGATACATAGAAATATCCAAGACTCAGAAACAAATATTCACGCTCATCACACAAATATCTGCCCTTACCGGGATTTGAACCCAGGACCGCTGGCACTCCCAACTAGGCCACCGTGTCGTCGTGCTCTATGCTAATAATTTCACCGGTTGTCTTATCCCTACACCGCAACGTAAAAATGCGAACACTGAAGGACCCTGCACAAGGTTTTACCACCACTGAATATTTTTTTTTTTTAATTTATTTTCATAAAAGACACATTTATGTTTACATATGATAGTATATTGCCAAACTGCATAACAGTTTGTTGGCATTGCACTACTTGCTCTTGATACACTGTTGTGTCAAAAACATTATTATGGCCAATTTATGTTCATGCTATTATATTTAGAGACCTACAAATAACCATCACCCTGCGAGCTTTACATTATATTATGTTAATGTAATGTAGTGCGATCAGAACCAGTAAGAATGGGGAGGTATATTCTCACTGGTCCTGCTCACAATTATCCAATAATATCTTGCTAACACTTTTCTTAAACGTACTCGTTTTAACTTTTTCCACAAACAATTTTTCGGACAAGGAGTTACATATTTTAGGGATTAGATATTCAAATTCGTACTGTAAATCTTTTGTCAGTAATTTAATTTAAACCTTACTGTCTCCACATTATTTTTGGGTGGTCACAGGTCTAACCTAACCTAACCTAACCTACGTAACTCATGCTTAAGATAATCTGAAAACAGTAAAGTTTCAGCAGTAAATAGCTTTCTATGAAATGAAAATTCTGCGAAGCGATACATTCTATAAAAAGAGTTTCTGTAAAACAAGGGGACACCAATAAACACATTTAAAGCATGCGCCTTGTTTTATGTATTGACTCGACTCCTATGGTATCTTCGCTTGACTCATATTAAATCTTAACTTATATTAACAACTTGAAACTAACCCCTTGCCATTCCATAACGATATTAAGCGTTACAAACATGCCGCCAACTAAAATTAATCGTATCAATTATAACCCATATTGATGGCACTTTATAACTTGAACCAAACATGGGTAACGTTACTGCTTGTAACGATATTACTTTAATAACGGTTACGATGTTTGTGTAATTTAATTGTTGTTAATTGCGTTTAAGTTTAAATTCAACTTGCTCTTCAATATAAGTAATTTTATGATTTAAATACCTAAGTTCATAATGTTTTTATAACAGTATGCTAATGATGATTGCACCCCATTGTTTTAAAAAAACAAAGTTAACAAAGTCTGTTCTTGTTGTTTGACGACACGTTGGCCTAGTTGGAAGTGACCGTGCCTCCGAAGCCAGTGGTCCCGGGTTCAAATCCCGGTAAGGGCAAATATTTGTGTGATGAGCACGAGTATTTGTACCTGAGTCTTGGATGTTTTCCTATATATTTCTCTATCTAAGTATGTTTATCATTATCTAGTACCCATAGTACAAGCCTTGAGCTTAATTTGGGACTAGTACAATTTGTGTGACATTGTCCCGTGATATATTTATTTATTTATTTATTATATTTACCTAGGGCCCAAATAAGCCAACCAATTCAATGCGTATTTTATTTTAATTTAAATCGGTGTTTTGAGTGGTTTTGAGCTAAGCTTCATAAAAACTGGTAGGGAAAGTACGTTGCAATTAATCCCTCTCACTTATGGTAAAAATGTATTACGTCTTATAAGAATAAATCAACATAATATTTTGCTACATTTTTTGATAATGATCGAACAATAATTTCATTGAATCGTGAAGTATAGTTTGATGTAACCTACGAGTATGGATATATAATCTATACTAATATTATAAAGAGGAAATATTTGTTTGTTTGTTCGTCAATTAGTATGTTAAGTAGCATATTCGCAAAACATGACAGTTGCAAAACATTATTATTAACAAGACATCAATTAGACAGTGTCAACGGAGCTCCGCTCCCGCGGAGCTCCTATTTCTGGGTGGTTTAGCCCTCCGGGCCTGCTGTAAAGCTAACATAACCTAAACCTACCTACGATTCTATAACCTAGTTCCAGTATTTGCAAATATCATGTTTTGCGAATATGATATTCTGCGAAGTATGGTCCCTGATGAACATAGGCTACTTTTTATCCAGTGATTCAAGAGGAAGGTTTATATATAATACTTTAACCCGAAGTGAATTGAATGCGGGTCGCTATCACTACATAGTATAAAACAAAGTCGCTTTTTCTGTCCCTATATCCCTATGTATGCTTAAATCTTTAAAACTACGCAACGGGTTTTGATGCGGTTTTTTTTAATAGATAGAGTGATTGAAGAGGAAGGTTTATATGTATAATACTTTAATCCGGAGCGAAGCGAGGGCGTTTTTTTATATTTTCCAATAAATAATTTGAATTAAAATTAATTAGATTACAACCTACATCTTAATGAATTTCACGGAATATAAACACGGTAAAATATTCATCTTTTTGATGATTAAAAACTCTAAATGGTCGTAAAACAGTGGTAAACTCTTATAAATACGTTTAACACTATAAACCGCGTTTTGTGACCCTGATAAATAAATATTAGTTGATTAAAGACCTCTTATCTTAGTTTCGCAGCAAACTATCGCAGCTGAGCCAACGATCCGTCAGTTTTATGACTGCCTCGGGTTATTGGTCAGAACTTAACGCCCTTTAAAATATTCAGTGCCAACAACTACAATTTTCATGTGTATTGACCACGCCACGTGACTCGCTGGCGTTCAACGTTTTAAGACATCCAGTGCCCAGGTTTGGGATTTGTATGTAAAGTCGGCTTGATGTGGAGTTTTTGGTTTGGTGTGTATGAAGACTGCCAAAGTTGGATAAGTTGATAAGACGTTAAGCTAACTTGGAAGTGTTTTCATGACAGACGTGCGTGTAATGTTACCAGTAAATTAAAGAAGGAATGTTTTGTATAGCTTCCAATAATAAAACTCATATTTTTTTTCTAAGACTGATAGACGAATCGCGCACTTCTGTATCTTGGTAATTGAATTAGGGGTAGCGAGAAAAGTATTTTTTTATTGGTGTAAAAATACGTCATTTGATACTTGTATTGCGTTTTTTGTTCATAATGCCAGGCGCGGCCTACTTCGAAATTTAAGTTCATCGCTACAAGTACATGCTGGTTACCCATCTGACGGGTACTATTCAGGGGCTGCCACGCTGCGCATCGGATCGTACGCGCACGCTTACGTAAATCTAGGAATATATGGCAAGTGAACGTGCCGGATTCGTCTGTTTGTGTGTTGCATTGTTTCTGTTAAAATGAATAAAAAGACACCTTAAAGATATTCGAATTATTAGAGCAATACATTATCATTTTATTTTTAATCGTTGATACCCCTTACAATCGGTGACGTAGCAAATTATGACGATACCAGAGGGCCATAATGTTTTGGCTAAGAAAAAAGCGGCTTTTGTAAAGATCAAAGGAGTGAGCCTTTTGTAATTGTACTATTATTTTATTCTGTGAAATTGCTTCAACTCTAGTTCTGGTATGGCGAAGGTATTTACTACAAATATCCGTCGACAAACTCAACTGGGACATGTTAAGGGTCCCAAGATGAATTGCTATCCGATCATATCATTATGATATCAAAACTAGTTCCAAATTATACGCACTGCAAACTATCAAGTGAGGTGAACGTGCGTAGGGTAACTCTATCGACAGGGTTGCCACATCAAACGGTGTCAGATTAAGTAGCAATCTGCCACCCCTCCGTGAGGAACCTTCGATTCCGAATTATGTAGAACATATTCTAAACTTTCAATGGTTAGTGGAGTGCACTATGGTTACTGAAAAGGAAGACTTTGGTAGATTAAGAATATTTTTTATAGTGTAGAGAAGGAAATCGAGCACAACATAAGCCTAAGATTCCGCTGTCTATCTGTCTGTCTACAGGCTGTGTCCCATGAACCGTGATAGCTAGACAGTTGAAATTTTCACAGATGATGTATTTCTGTTGCCGCTATAACAACAAATAGTAAAACAATAAAATACATATTTAAGGAGGCTCTCATAGAACAAACGTGATATTTCTGCCGTTTTTTTTGCTCGATATTAATAACAACAACAGATAGACGCATGAAATATTCACAGAATATTTCGTTATATATTTATTTGAAGAACTAATAATTAAATTAAAATAAAATAAATATTTACCGTTTTTGCTCGTTCTTAATACACACACCGGTAAAAACCCGGCCGGTTTTTACCTTTGCTTTAAATGTATGGAAGTTCCAAAAAAAAACTTCTACAATTTTGTCGGCGTCATAACTATGCTTGCTATGTTTAGTATGTTTAGCTTTGTATTACCAGGAGTCTGCGAGTAAAACAGACGACAGACAGACGGATAGACGGACATAAAAATGAATAAATAATAAAAATAAAACACACTAATTGACCTAGTCCCAAACTAAGCTCTACGCTTGTACTATGGGTACTAGACAACGATAAACTTACTTATATAGAGAAATATATACTTAAATACATAGAAAACATCCAAGACTCAGGAATAAATACTCGTGCTCATCACACAAATATCTGCCCTTACCGGGATTTGAACCCAGTACCCCTAGCTTCGAAGGCAGGGTCACTACCCTACCCTACCCTACTAGGCTAACGTGTCATCAAACATGGACATGGCAAAACTATATAAAAAGGTAACCGTATTCAATACAAAGGTAATTTAACACGTAGCGTAGTATACTAGTAACACTTATGCCAGAGGTAATCCCCCAAACCCCGATAATGCTCCAAAATCACATAGCGTACGTATGTTAACACAGTGTATCACGTTAGGGCGCTCGCAGTCGTGCGTGTGAAACGCGCCGCGTGCGCCGCATACAGATGGCTCTGATTGAGATGATAATGCGACAACTATCATATTCGCGACGTGTACCTGCTCGAGATTGGTTTTATCGCTCCAGAGCTAGACCCTTAGGGTGTAACAAGTTGATGAGTTGAATTATGGCGTATCATAAATAAAATTTACTTATATGTTTGTAATTTAAACAGCCAATGTTTTGCTCGACAGATTTATTATGTTTCAATGTTTTTAATAGTCAAAATAAGTTTTTAACGCTACCCTTGGCAAAATAAAAAATAATCGTGAATTCAAACCTCTTCAGAATTTTAACCAACTTAAAAAAAATATACCAAAAAAATATTAAAAAGTGAATTTTACATCACTAAGAAAAGGGTCTGAAAAAATGGAAAATAAAGCAGACTAACTGTTGGATTAGCTAAATTACAAATGTCGGCGGACAATGATACTTACATGGAAAAATACGTACCGTAAAACCACACAACTATAGTCCTAGCTTGCAACAATGGTCCAATTTTCGTCCTTACATTATCCTTAAAATACGATAGCTATATGGTTAGACTTTAAAGCAAATTATTTTAGGCCAAACAAATAATTATATACCCAGAAATAATAGCAGTGAGCTATCATATTTTAAGGATAATGTAAGGATGAAAATTGGACCATTATTGCAGGCTAGGACTATACGAGTAGTTGTGTAGTTTTACGGTATTTAAACACATACCCCCTTATAATAAACGTTGATGAACTTGAAATAGCTTTGTCCTTATTTGTCATTGCGATAATTGAATTCGTAAGATAAGGACAAAGCATGGTATAACTATTCCAAGCTTATTCAACGTTTATTAGTTAATAATAATAATAAAGCCTCTTTATTCCAAACTTGTTACAAATTTCCCATGCAGTCTAAAACTATGTTAGGTACAATATTTTAAAATACATAACAATAGAACTAAATTGCTTAAATTTTATAGAATACTACTTTATATACATAATTCGACCAGGTAACATATAAAATTTCATGTGTAAGTAGTATTTAATTTACAATAATAAACATTAAATCCATTTAAATTCAATCACAATTCCATGTCATGCTCATTAAAATAATTCAAATTCAAATGAATTATGATTAGGAGTTAGTAAATATCCAAGTCACAGAAACACATTACATTTCTATACTATGTACCTATTCATCACAAAAATACCCTTACGAGGAACGAAACCCGGGACTGAAAGCTTCACAGGCCACTATCAAATGCACGTCACCATCATGATCATTTGAAGCAATGAATAAATATGAATAAGCATTGGTCATCTAGTTATTTGGGTCGTTCTACTTTTTTACCGACCTAACATCGTCATTTTTCTATATTTTGCGTTTTTCAACTATTGATAATTATGGTTTTAATTTTTGATTTTAAAATACGTTGCGTGAATTTTTATTTGGACTAATTAATGATTATTTCGGTGGCGATAATGTTTTTTTCTTCATGGTGGTTTTTCAGAATATACTGTGACAGAGTGGCCGTTTTCAGAGGAGACTCTGTCACGCGATTCTATGAAAAACAAACTTATAAAAAAAAACACTGAATAGAGAACTGAAAGATTATTTAGTACTTATATAGATAAATAAATGTTTGGACGTATATTCAAACACTAAAACATTAATAATCAATACTTTAACTAACAGGCAATTGTCGGTAAAAAAGGTGAATGACCCATTTCTGTAACTAACAGCGTTATCGCAAAAAAATACCATCCTTTGTTGGAGTCAGATAAAAAAAAGTTAATTTAAAGATACTTTGAATTGAAACAGTTCCCGCGCCCTTTTCACTTCAGCTGGCAACACAGCTGTTTAACGTTAAATAAATAAGTTAGTTTCGAACTATCGGTGTTCGTTCGCTCCTCGAGGGAACTTTGCCCTCCGAGTTAAAACTGAGGATATACTCGTACCTAAATGAATCTCACTGCGATACGAGCGAGACGATTACATGGTTTAGCGAATCGTACTGTTTTATTATATTTCACGAATACCCTTAATTTAATAGTGTCAAATATACTTGACGTAACATAATGATTACTTTTTGATTTTTTTTAATTGATATTTTTTATGCTGGTTCAAAATCAAACATGATTTGAATTCACGACTTTTTTATTTTTTGCCAAATTAAGGGTTAATGTAACGAACAACATTTACAGGAATCTACTATTTTGTAAATAAAATTGACAATAGACAATTTTACACACATTGACATCAAATTAAAATGAAACTAAGCAGTAGCTGTATCTATGGATATTAGAGAACGTTCAACATACTTTTCTTAACACTACTTGGATCGGAAATAGGAACATTTTTGGTTTGGTTTTGGACGTTTTCATACAAAAAAAATATATTTTGATCTATATTTTTTTTCTTCACAGTAGTTAAGAAAAGCACTTTGTCTGCCTCGGCGGAAAGTACTATTTATAGACTAGAACAGTCAAGGTCATGTATATCTATACACTTTAGTAACGTGTCTATTTAATGTCCTGTTTAAACTGCCATATGAAATTGTCACAGCGATTAAAATGATAAGGTACTAAAGTGTATACATATTTATGACCTTGACTGTACACTAGAGGGACTCAACTATGTTTCGGCCCTCTATATGAATCGTCCATAAATCGAGTAGGTACTTTCTATCTTCGTCAACAATATACTATTTAAAAAAAAATATATTTATATAGATAAACATTCAAAAACTAATATTTGACCTTAATGTGGATCGAACCCGGGACCCATAGCTTCTTAGACGCTACCAACAAGGCTAACCGCGTCGTTAAACGACTAGTGATCGTCTAATTTGTAACAGAACGTTACTCTACTACTTGACCCATGAAACACGAATCCACACGTGAGGGTAAACACATTAGAGGCGCTCAGTTACAAATAAAATAATAGTACATGTTCAGTTTCAGACAAGATGATCTCTAACCCTGAATCAATTTTTTTTATATTACTTGTCCGTCCGGAACCGGGCCGCCAAGCAGCAGTTTTCCCAATGTTGTGTTCCACTTACTAGCATCAAGTCTTCAGTTCTCAAGGTTGCCGACGCATTTGCGGTCATAGGATTGCAGTCTAAACATTATGGTCTGGAGAATGCATATGTATATGGGTCATAGATCCCACAAGTTTACCATCTTGCAGCCTGTTTGGCTAACGGCCTTCTCCATGCAATAGTAAACTGCACTCTAATCTCTATCTGTATTTTTATAGTATAATTCTGTTGCATTCAGAGTATTGTACTGAACTGTATTGAACGTAAAGTTCGTTGTGGTGAAACAATGAACGAGAACGACTGAATGAATGAACGCAGTGTGCAGTGAACGATTGAAATCATTCTCCATTCGTTAGCAATACCAGGCGAACTCTATTATTTTAAGCTCTGGAAACTTTCAAGCTCGCTCAATCAAAACTTTCACATGAATGCTGTGAAATTTATGATTTTGGAAATTTCTATTCGAGCTTTGTAAAAAAAATAACATAGCCGGTACGTGAATGTTTATGGAACACTAGTATTTCACCCAAATATTCTCATGTGATCTTAAATCATTTGAGGAATTATCGATAGAAATGGAATCTAGACATGTTGGTAACAAATAATAATTTAACAAAACCTTTTAACCTCATGAAAACAATAAAACTCTCGGTTATTAACATAAACATAAAGCCATTAAGTCGCCATTAATTGCCTTGGATTTGTAACTATAAAACGAAAAAACACGCAAAAAAAAAAAAATTTGAAATTTCAAAAACCCCCGACTAAATAAATAGTCAATGTTATTTCATTTACTTAGCGGTCCCCCGCTGTGTCAGTTTAGTTAGTGTCAGTGTTCAGTTAACTATCTACTTATGAAACAATCAGCCCTTAGGTCCGGTACTTATTATTTTTTACTTTTTAGAGGTTTTTTTACAGACTATTTATTTAGTCGGGGGTTTTTGAAATTTCTAATTATTATTTTTATTTCACGCGTTTTAAACTTCTTCATCTGTGTGTTTATTTGTGGCATCGTAGCTCCTAAACGGATAAACGAATTTGGACGCAAGTTTTTTCAAATAAAGCTACATTAATCAGGATGGTTCTTAGCGAGATTTCATGAAAATTGGTGAGTCCGTTTAAGAGAGATCAGCTCTGAAAGTAGGTGTCGCCGTTATTTTGGGGTCTTTTTACCCTCTAAAAGCTTAATATCTCAAAAACGGCTGATGCGATTTTAAAGAAAAATGTCTAAGAACCACCGCTAAAAAACCTGCTTACATTTAAAAAGAAACTGCATTCTCATCGGTTCACCCATTTAACAGCTAAGGTGCCACAGACAGTTTCATTTGCTGCCTACACTGTAACGCAATATTACTCTAAACAATAATAATTAACGATTCAATTTCCTATTGACGTGTGATGCGTATGATATTGCCAGAACGCAACCAAATTATATCGACTTCCAGACTTGCAGTTAAGGTCCTTTCCCTGCCACAAGACCTCAAACATGCTTATTAGACCAACGCACCGTTGGAAATTCTACCATGCGCCAAACAGTTAAGGTTTAAAGTTGGTGCGAAGATTGTTATAGTCCAAGAGGACATTTACAAAGCAATCGGCACGTAGGCCAAGAGTTTCGGCACACGAAACAATATCGCACAGTGTAGTTACACGTACAGTGCCACAGTAGGGTTCATTGATTAATAATAAAGACATTATTCCACATATAGGAAAATATTTGTGTAAAAAGTAAGTATTTGATGTTCTATATATTTAAGTACATATTTCTCTATATAAGTTTACTTATCGAAGTGTAGTAGTTTGGGACTAAATACATTTTCATGAGAATGTGCTTTGACATTTTTATATTCATTTATTTAAGCTTAGGTCGTTTTAATACAGCTGCAATGAATGGAATGAACGAAGTTAATGCCACCTGTAATCGTGGATGCCGTCCTTTAAAAGTAGTTCAAATTTCAAATTTTAATCGGTTTTTTCTACTAAAGGTGTGTGTTAAGGGCGCAAGAGCTGCCAAGAATGGATCACATCGGTGAAAGTATATGTTGTATTTAAAAATAAAATATATAAATTAATGACAGACAAGGCATCCGATGTTTGTCATCCGATGTTGAAAGTCCAAAAAGGACTTACACGATGATTCTACAATTGAAACGTTTTCATACCATCCTACAGAATACTCTTCTGTTAGTAATACGCTGTTCCATAAACTTCGCATTGGTAAGTGCTCACAAGCCGCAGGCCACGTATACAGCTCCGCTGCTCGGTGGCCGAAACTGGAACCTACACCGCGTACTAAACAACTTACAGGTATTAAGCGGTAGCAGTTTCATTGAGAATATTGTGAGGATGCCTTGCCATTGCTGCAGACGAGCGGAGCGGAGAGGAGTCCTCATCTTGACTCCACTTCGCTTTGCCTCAGAAGAAATAAAGACTAATTGGTAGTACCGGTGAGCCTGTACAAGTGGCTTTGTGTGACGGTAATGGCTGCTGAAATATTTTTTTTTTTTTTTTAATGATAAGGAGAAGAAGGCACACGAGCACTGAGCCACCTGATGGTAAGTGGAATCTGAGACCCATGCACATTTGAATTTTCAAGACTATAATCGTAAGACTGCATCCTAGGACCTCAAATGCGTAATAATTCATATTTATAATATAATATGCGTAGTATAATTCGTTCAGGTTTGCCTGTCACGTGGCGAAAACTCAAGTTAATGTATAGGGTTACCGTAATCTGCAACACGAGCGCATCCGTCACTTCTGTAAAATCCATACATTTTGACAGAGTTTTACAGCTGAGGCCAAAGACAACAAATTTTAGTACTCTAAGAAAACGGTCATGGATATTCCATGAAAAATTGGTTTAAAAAGGCAAGGGTTTTGGTTTCAGATCGCATAACCCTGGTAGGGTTCTCGAAAGCAACCTACAAACCCACAATTGCTCTAATTGGTTCCAGCATTTGACCGGTTTAATTTATGTAATATCTGTGGTGGAACCTGTATTGTGCAAGCCAACAACCACTTAGTGAACTGTCTGCCCAAGAATGCAATTAAACCCAGTACATAACGGTACTCCAATCCTATCTGAACTCGCCAAGTTAAATAAGGCGGAGAGCAGTTTAAAATTAACTTTCTTGGTTAACTTTCACTGGAGTTTATAGGCCTTGGATTCTTTAGGTTGTAACTGTAATTAGATTTAGTTGTGGATAATGTTTTCTCAGAACTTTAGTTATTTGGAATGGTAAACAGTTGGGGTAAAAGGCCTACTGGTTGTACTTTGACTTTGGAAATTAACTCTACTAGTATTACTGCAAGACAGTGATGTTTTGTATTTAATGTGTTTCAGAAATGATATCACAGACCACGGCTTTAAAAGATTTCTTAGATCATTTTCACAATCAACATTTTTTCAGAGTAGCAAAATTTCTTGTTCGCTTTTCTTTGTGTAGTGTTTTTCTTATAGCGTTGCAATATTCACGTTTATTTCAATTGCAGAAATTATCAGTAAATTATTTTATTAGTCACAAATATTTTTATTACCTTCTATTTATGGATTGTTTTGGCCTTTCGGGACTGATACCAAAAGTTTAGTAACCTAACCTACCTACCTACTCGTATTACTATAAGAAAGAAATTGCGGTAGGAAACATCACTAAGCATTCAATAACGCTGTATAAAAAATCGCTACATGAAGAAACGCGACTAAAATATCGATTATGATAAAATGCTACGTAATAATTCAAAATGCTGGTTGTGAAAATGATCAAACAAACCAACTTGACTGAATACCCGACTGTATGAAAAGTTCGTTTTTGATGGCAAATAAGGCTTACTTTTACATTTAAAACTATTTTTTATTCCGTGTGGTTGCCGGGTTAGAATAGTGCCACTGCCACTCCATGTCTTCCCGTGGATGTCGTGAGAGGCGACTAAGGGAATAAGGGCTTGTAGTACTGTTAGGCGATGGGCTTGCAACCTGTCACTAATACACTGGTAAACATCTTAGCCTGATTGTGCAAAATGTGGTTACAGAATTATCAACAAGTTTTTTAGAGTTGTTGGTAATTCTGTAGCTCTGCCTACCCCACTCTTGGAATAAAGGCGTGACTTTATGTATATGTATGTGTAACAATTTTTTTGATATCAACTTTATGATTTTTAATGAGTTTTACGAATAAGTATTACTGGATTACACGCAATTAATAACAACAATTAACATGCTCAATATAAATACAGTAGAAGCAGAATAATCTTCAAAACGACAAAATATGAAACAGCTGCAAATATATCGAGACCAAAGGTCAATCAGAAATTCTAAACTAATGAAATTAATTTATCGACTAATGAAAATTTATCACTTGGAAGCCTTAACAATATCTTGGAGTTCGACCGGCCTTTCACGGCCTGACTGTAGGGCCCTAAGCAAACAGCTCATGATCAGCAGGGCATATTGGCACGGCTAAATGGAAGGGCACACGGACCAGTGGGCTTTGGGCCCGTAGGGGGGGGAGCGAGTATTTTTTACTTAGTATTTAAGGGTAAAACAGTCGTAGAGAAAAATAATTGTAGGAAGCGTGATGAAACAAGGTGTAGACGTGAAATTAACAAAAAGAGGTGAAGATCCAGTGATGACATCGTAATGCTGTGTTTAATAGTTTAATAGGAATATTAGCGCATTATTAAAGCTTGCGGTCCTGTGTTCAAATCCCGGTAAGGGCAGATATTTGTGTCATTTGTTGATGAGCGCGGATATTTGTTCCCGAGTCTTGGATGTTTTCTATGTATGTAATTATGTATATTTCTATATAACTATGTTTTTCCTTGTCTAGTACCCATAGTACAAGCCTAAAGCTTAGTTTGGGAGTAAGTCAATTTGTGTGAGATTGTCCACTGATATTTATTTATTTTATTATTTTGAGGCTGTGAACACTTTAAATATTTAATGCATTTGTAGCAGTACGTCATCAGTAACAGCGATGCGATTGTTGTAAATTCAAAAAATAATAATAGTTAGCTACAAACTGACTTAGTCCCAAACAACGAGTAAGCTTTTGTCACATGCTGTGGTTACTAGAAGGCGATAAATATACTAACACAGAGAAATACATATTTGAATACAAAGAAAAGCATCCAAAAGTTCCAAGACCCGCGAAACAAATACTCGCGGTCAGCGCAGAAATATCTGCCATTACTAACTAGGCTAACCACGTCTTACCGTCCAGGTGGAACAGGTATTTAATCCAAGTACCATAAAATACTTGTTTTCAACTACACTTGGTATTAAGTTGGTGGCTATTATAGCCGCCGTCCTAAACCAATATCCGATTGCGATCGGCTCATTTGATTCCCGCAAACACAGCTTCGCCGTGTCGCTTGTTTGCGGCAATATGGCGGAAGTATTTATTCATTGGTTATTTAGTAGCCTTTGCGCTTGACGTGTCCATTCATGGAGTTAATAACAGGTTGTTCTTGATTTATATCTCAAACTAAGCTCTAGGGTTTTACTAGGTAGGCTTACTGCTTCGTCATATTACTTACTCATTTGCATTGTGTCTGCTTAGTCATAGTTTTAGTAGTAGTTTAGTGGTGGTTAACCACCATCTTAAATATCCATTAGACTACCGCTAAGCAACAGTGTTCGTATTGTTGTGTTCCGGTGTGGGGATAAGAAAACCGGTGAAATTACTAGCATAGAGGCATTCCATCTTAGTTCTCAGGGTTGGCAGCGCATTTGAGGTCATAGGATTGCAGTCTTAAGATTATAGTCTTGAGAATTTAAATGTCTAACGGGTCTCAGATTCTACGCACCGTCAGGTGGCCTGAGTGCTCATGTGCCTTTTCTTTATTATAAAGAAAATGATAATGCACAAGCAAACTCACAAATTACAAACAAATGAAAAAAATATAAAACACTTCTTTGGATTGACAAGGTCTAAATAGTTATGTAAAAAAATCATTATAGGGAAAGCTGTTGTACCCCAGGCAGTTTTATGTTCTTAGTACATACATACATAACATCACGCCTTCAGTCTCAGAGCGGGGTAGGCAGAGCTACAGAAACACCAACAACTGTAAAAAGACTTGTTGATTCTGTTACCACATTTTGCACAAGTAGGCTAAGATGTTTTACCAGTGTATTAGTGACAGGTAGCAAGCCCATCGCATAACAGTACTACTTATTCCCTTAGTCGCCTCTGATGACATCCACGGGAAGACATGGAGTGGCACTATTCTAACCCGGCAACCACGTGTTCTTAGTTTTTTGAAAAAATCGTTAGTCTTTAGAATTGCTAAGTGTATGAATATGTAAAGACATAATATTTAGACTACATTGTGTAAATTTACACGATCCTTTTGTTAGTTTAGACTGGACAGGCTGATAAAAAAAAAGAGAACTGTTCATTTTATAACACCCCCGATGTACCTTGGACATTCGTTGTTACTTACATTTATTTATTTCGTTAATTACTATCCTAAGTCGTTGAAGTAGATTTTGTTAAAGTAAAATTAACAAAGTGTCCTATATTTTATTACTGCCCTAAAAAAACTGGGTACTTTCGTTAGATCAATTAAAAACATAAGCAAACATTGTCATCAAATTTCACAAAACGAATACAAATTTTACTAGTCGTAAAAAATGCGAAATAGTAAGTATTAGAAAACTCAAGACCTATTTTAACAAACATCCAAGGAAATTGTATATACAGCCCAAGCCAATATGTTTACACTTATATAATATATGAAATTGTCTCAGTGAATGAAAGTGACAAGGTACTAGTGTAAACATATTTATGACTTCAACTGTGCCTTGGTCGGTGTCCAAGGCACAACTTATAAGTTCGGTGTCCAAGGGAGAACAAAGCCCCTTATTTAACCAAGCTTCTTAAACGCAGTTAGATCAAAAATTGTATGAAGTTACTAGATTTGACATATTGACTAACGGGCTTTTATAAAACCGGACCTTAATGTAACTTTTTTCTACACTATTAAATTTTTATTATATCTACTACACACTTAATAGGAAAACTTCAAATTAACTTCATAATTTTTGTAACAGGTTTTATTTATAATTTTGTTAATTTTCTCGACTAACATGCAGCTCTCGAGTTTTGTTACTAACCTCACTTCAATGTTCACATTTAATGATTAAAATAACAGATATATTAATGTTTAAGGAACACTGGAGATATGACTGTTATTATGAGTGTTATTATTCTTTAGACGACTGTTTTATAAAATGTGCAATGAATTAAGTGTTATTTTTTTGTGAAAATGTTTACTTAATTATTTTTTTGTATCTTTTCTTAATGTATTTGACGCTATCTGGTACATAATTATGACATAAGAAAATTAATAAAGTAGTGGTATGCAATAAGTAATATTAATCAACTAAAATCATTAGATTCTAAGCTACTGATTGGTTGTATAATAACATTAATAACTAATACAAAGACTATAACTAGATCTAAGATTATAATATTGTACGCCTCTGTGAGGTAGGATTTGGAGAACTCAAAAACTATTTAAAGAACTTCTGTAACACCCATAACCACGCAATAAATCCTTGAATTTGAATTTGAAATATCAACAACTGTCCGAGGTAAAATTATGTCCGTGGTACAATAGTTTCCCCTGCTATAAAAGTGTTGCGTGTTCTCGATTAATCTAGAGATTGCGCTTGCACTCTTTTCAGGAAGCCTACGAATATCTCATCTATCCGTAGCCTCAAACAGTAACTAGCAACAAACAGATAGGTATATCGGCTTGTTTGTCACGGGTTCCGGGAGGTCACGTGACGTCTCGTGTCATATTACCCCACTCCCGAGAGGGATCCGAAACGAGCCGGCTCAGGGTACGGCGGGACAGAGACTGCAAATATTTGAGTTTTTGCCGTGTTTTGCAGGAGTTAATATGGCGTTTAAATTGGATAATATGTCGTATAAACAGAGTATGGTTGAATTTGTATGGTTTTTGAAATGGTTGATCTTTCGCCAGATGTGAAGAATGTTGACAATTTTTTTACGACTATGTAACTATGAGAGATTCAATTCTTTCTTTTTGTAACTGAATTAAAACTGTACTACAAACTACGAGTATCACGCCTTTATTCCCAGAGTTGTGTATGTAGTCAGAGCTACAGAAATACCAACAACTACAAAAATAATTGTTGGTAATTTTGTGACCACATTTGGCATAAACATGCTAAGATTTTTACCAGTGTATTAGTGTCAGGTTGCAAGCCCATCGCCTAACAGTACTACAAGCCCTCATTCCCTTAGTCGCCTCTTACGACATTCCCGGGAAGACATGGAGTGGCACTATTCTAACACGAGCAACTTAGTATTTATTCTAATTATCTTTTTTTTTAACTACGGAATTTACACAATATATGAATTAATTATAGTGTGTTACATTGTTTTGTGAATCCCGTCTTAATTAGTATCGAGGTATTGTTTAATGTGATAGTGTGGTATTGGGCGTTAAAGCATACAACCGATGATGTCGGTGATTGGTGTCTTTATTTATTTATAATGTTCAAGTGGAAAGCCAATTGTATATATATAAATAATACAGGGTATGAGAGATGAAAGAGTGAGAATGAGCCATACAAAAATATGCTCGGCTTTATGATGCGATATTATGCAAAAATGAACATAAAACTTTTTCGAAAAAGCCTATTATTATAAAGTTACTAACCAGGAATATAATTTTCAAACAAGAACACTTTACCTGTTTCAAGCAGACGTCACATAAGTTCGGGAGATCTACACAACTTTTAATGACATGAAAAGGATCGATACAGCACGCATGAGGATAACGACTTTCTTGTTTTTGGGAGACGTATTATTATAATCTCAAATTTATTAGGATTCTGCAACTAATATTGGTGTAAAGAGTTTGAAGCGGTGACAGGAACATACAATATTAGTTTAATTGGGTCATACACACTCTTAAAAACAAAAGTTGTCTCTCCTGTGGTCAATAGTTAAGAGCTTGTGTGCATATAAGTTATGTTTTTATATGATAGGTCTATAAAGCAGTCCTGACGGTGTTTTTGCGGGAACGGGCTTAGCCAGAAAATTAGGACTTAAAAACGTTAACTTTCGGTGTGTCCACAGGAAAGATTGTAACCTAAATCTGTGTATGACCCAATTACAAATAGTGATGAGGTAATAATAATTGAAAAACTTAGTATAATAAAGTAAATCGGGATAAGACAGCCTGTTGTCTAAGAATTGTATGTCTTTGTCTTTCCTTACTTATCCTTCCTTTGTATTGCGTTCAATAAAACGTATGTGTATTGTTAATAATATATTTTTTAAATAGCGGCATAAAGAAGGCAACAGGCACAGACCACCTGATGGTCGTGGTGATGCTAAAAATATAATGGTGGGTTAATAATTTAGCCTTTAACGTAGAATAGTCTTCCAACAGCTATGAGAGATTGATCAGGCCTTGTTTCTTCTTGTTCTTCTCGGTAATGTTATCAGAGTTTGGCAAGGCGATAACAGGTCGAAAGCAATATGGTTTTATCACATAGAAATTAGAATAGAGGCCCTGTAAAAACACCCTGAAAACCACCCATATTGTGCAAATACAGACTCGTCTTACAATTGGTAGTACTTTATGCAGATCCTTCCACATCATTTCCTAGCAAAGTGCTCTATTTTTTCATATGAGGGCAAACTGTCAGTAAAATGCACGTGTTAAATGACTAACATACTCGTAGATGTGGTATTTTTGTGGTGGTGACCCTGTGCAGGGTCCGTCCGGATCGCTACCACCATCTTATCCATTAACCACCCGTCAAGCAACAGTGTTCGCATTGTTGCGTTCCGGTGTGGGGATAAGACAACCGTTGAAATTACTAGCATAGAGGTATTCCATCTTAGTCCTTAGGATTGGCAATGCATTTGAGGTCTTGAGAATTCAAGTGTCTATGGGTCTCAGATTGAACTTACCATCAGGTGGCTTGAGGGCTCGTGTGCCTTCTCCTTAACATAAAAAAAAATATGTCTTTTCCTCGTAGTCCTCCGGGGTGCAGTCTGAAGATGCAAATGTCTATGGGCCCAAGAGTCCACTTACTATTAGCTGGCACACATGTGTGCTCATCTACCTTTCCCACGATATAAATAAAAGTATATGATACAGGATGATCTCATCTCTGTCCGTACGTAAGCTGTCTTCGTCACCGCGCCTTTGAACCACGGTTGGCTCAATCCGTATTGAATTCTGCTCGTTACCGCGCGCTTTGATAATTTCTCCGCCAATTCTATGGGAAATTGAAGAAATCCTCCCTCTATCGGAATTATTGAACTTTAGCGGAAAATGGTAACCTTAGAAAAGATGTAAATCCGATTTTGTTACGAGTTTAGTAACGGTAAAGAAACGAAATATTTTTTTGGAAAATATTCAACGTCATACGTTACCTGAAAGAGCTTCTTCAAATGAATACGTTGTATTGTCATTGATTGTATCGTTTTTATATTATACTATAAAAGCATTTTATCTACATACTTAACACTTCATAGATTTACGTATTTTTAATGATTTTTAACAAAAAAAGGGTTTTTCTTTTCTGTACTCTGTTTAGTGGAAGTTGCTTGAAAATTAATCTTTATTTAATTATAATTATAATATTTGAAATGCATTTTTGGTGATAAACAACTTAATAACTACATCTAAATTAAAACTTAGAAGAAAAAAATATCCAATCTTTCTACGTTTTTGCCAGAACGACTCAATTCAAACCTGATTGAAACAATGCTTAATCAGTTCCCCATAACTCTGATCCCCGCTCTCCTCGCCTAATGCAATGATGCGATAATTGAAAAGATAGGAGAGCACAGTCGTCCAGGAGTTATACCCCATTCGGTCCTGGACACGGATAAATTGCGGTTGGGGTAATTAAAGAAACACAAATTATAGGAGATAGCATCGGTCCTGGAAGTAGGACGTTTATTGAGAAGAAAGAGTTAACTGTATAAATATAGAGGTACATGAACGAATTTTTACTTAAACTCTTTCTTAATGATTAAACCATAATGCAGTTTGATAGTTAAAAAAGAACAAAGTAAATTAAATTCGATGGACTATAAAAATACTGTTTTTCATCACGTTAATAGGAGAAAACGACCACTTGTTTTTATTTCCAGATTTATTTACTAAATCTATTCGGACATGACCTTGTAAAAGTAGATATTGACCTTAATACAAGTAAGACTAAAGGCAGGCACACCATACGGTGCTCGGGTTAAAACCAAATTTTCCCGAAGATGAAAACTTGAAAAATCGATGTTTCAACCCCAGAAACCCTATTCTAAAATACAGCCGTTTTTTAGCAGGTGACTATATACAAACAAACATATATTTATACTAGCTTCTGCCCGCAATTTCGTCCACGTGGAATCTGTCATGCATGTTTTTTTGCGCAGCGCACGCAGCGGAACTCTCAAAAGGAAAAAAAAAACCCGATTTTGAAACATTCTTCATTGGTGCTCCACTCCTACTGTCCTTAGCGTGATGATAATATAGCCTAAAATCTTTCTTAATAAATGGTCTATCTAACACAAAAATGATTTTTCAAATCGGACCAGAAGTTCCTGAGATTAGAGCGTTCGAGCAAACAAACAAACAAACTTTTCAGTTTTATAATATTAGTATAGAGATGAACATCGCTGGAATGGCTTTTCTAAAACAAAACGATCATTTTACTAATAGCGAAAGAAATAAATACACAGAAATATCTAATGAAATAAGATCCAATTGGTTTGGTTGCTGTCACGAGGATGACGGAGGTCAGCGGACAGTTGTCCTAGAGTTGGCCAAATCTGTGTAATTGGTCGAAAGTTATCCGGAAAACGGTTAAGGCGTTGGAACAATGATAAGTTATTGAATAGTTTTTGGTAAACGGCAATTAAAAGTTGTGGACCCAGAATTGTAAGATACTAAATACTAATAAATGACGACTTTTTCAACAATTTGTAGAAAGGTTATTTAATTAATGGCTCCGAAAGTACCAAAAGTAAGTAGTAAGTAAGTAGTAGACCTTAGCCTGCTTGTGCAAAATGTGATTACAGAATTATCGACAAGTCTCTTTAGAGTTGTAGGTATTTCTATAGCTCTGCCTACCGCACTCTGGGAATAAAGGAGTGTTAAAGTCCGAAAGTTAAGTTTGGAAAAATGATTCAACTCTTTTCAATGTGTGAGTTTATTGACCGTAAAATTTATTCAATACTTGAACACTACGAGTTATTCGACTACCAAAAAAACAAAAATCTCAGGTGTAGAGTTAATTATTTAGAAGTATAATTAGTAAAGAAATGTGATAATAGTGGATGTTACTTAAGTAGGAGCCTGCCGTTTGGTCAAAATATTTTTGATCAAATGTATCATTTCCCAAATTTTTCATTTGCCAAATCAATGATTATATATTTTTTAAAATTTACTGTAGTACCATCGAGTAGAACCCTGTAGGTTAGGTAGCTTTAATAAAATCCAATATATATTTATTAGTTTCAAGCAGGTTGGCAAATCAAAATTTGGGAAATTAAACATTTGCCCAAAAATATTTTGGCCTATTTAAGTCTATCATAAACTGAAATAACTTTTGAATAGTAGAAGAATATACAAAATCTATATGACATGTGTATTTGCGTTCTCTAGCAACCTGCTACATTTCATCCACCCTTCGCGTTTCATCCTGAATAGTCGTAAGAATTCGAATCGTTTCTAAGTAAAAGAGATAGTTAAATAAATGTATTAATGTTTTTTAAAATGCGAGGCTTAGGGTATCAATCCGTGATCGTAAGGAACCGAGTTGAAGCCCTATCAGTTTCCTATTGCCATGAATCAAAGAATTTCCCGACTTTTTCAAGTCCAATGCCTTACAGTGAAGGAAATCGTTGTTAGAAAACTTGTAGATTTAGTGGGGGTACACAACAATGGTTATTGCACAAAATATACTACAGGGTCGAAGTACATAATTATGATAACCCAATTATTGAACCGTCAAACCATTCAAAGCTTAAAGTAAATATCCAGCAACATCCCATTCAATCATAATGACATTTTAAAACAAATTAAATAATTCCAGAGGCGTCCAAATAAGCAGTGTTAAATAAATTCGTCACCATTTCCATTGCAATCCAGTGTACTGAGTTAATCCTGTCAATGCAGAAGAATGAAGAGTTTCAACAGTTTCAGCTCATTTTAAAAGCGTAAATTCTGGTAATGATTGTAGAATGGAGGGTTGATAATGGATGTATGTGATTAATTACGAAATGATTGCGAATTATTGTTTGATAGTGACTATTTGAATTAACTCGGTACACGTTAATGAATATGATTTGAGTAATTAACTAATAAATTTGACGATACGTTAGTCTAGTTGGTTTAATTCCCAGTAAGGGCAGTTGTGTGACGTGTGCGTGAGATTTGTTCCTGAGTCTTGGATGTTTTTTATGTATTTAACTATATCCCTATATAAGTAAGTTTATCGCTATCTAGTGCACATAAAAAAAAGCCTAGACCTTAGTTTGGGACAGGTAAATTTCTGTGAGTAAGTCCCTTATATTTTTTAAATATTTTAAATGTCATTGACTACACCCAGGTCTATATTTTCTAGGACTCTTAATTGTCAAATTTAATATAATAGGTATATGAAATGATAACCTAACTGCAGGTCTATTTCGATATTTAAAGAAGTGGTCTGAATCGGCTTAAAAATCAGTTTACGTTACTATGGATTGCGAAGGACACACCCGTCCACCCTGGGGCGTCGGGGAGTCGATTGAACATTTTAAGAGATATCAGCAGCATTATATTATTATACATATATGTAGTTTATGTAAGTTTAAGTATGTATATTGATGTATAATTACATATCTTTCTATCTATTTATGTAAGTATTTGAATGTATTAGTTTTTGTTTTTTGGGTGCTCTAAATAAATTTGTACACTTGTTTACTCGATGCACAACCTTTCACTTCTCTCAATCTCTCAAGGGTTAGCTGGAAGAAATCCCTTAAAGGGATAAGTTCGCCTTTGTACATCTTTTTATTTTTATTCATTGTATTGTTTTGGTTTTTCTTTTGTACAATAAAGTGTTTACATACATACTACATGTATTAGGTTTTTTTATCATATTGTTTGCCTTTTAAGCTGCACACATTAGTACCTTGTCACTTTAACGTTATGTTTGAACTGGTGCACTATACGTCAAAGGCGTTAAAGCGACAAGGTAACAAAGTGTGCAATTACTTATAAGGCCGACTATAAAAAGTCCCACCGAATTCAGACTTTTAAATTTGGTCTTTGGTGATAATTGCAAAGAGAACGAACACTTGCCAAATAAACAAAAAAAACATTTATGATAGAAAATTATTCTAATTCCAGGCAATAGTTAAGTATTTCATTAAGCATTTCCAGCGCCTAGTTTTCGTATGAAAGACAGAACAGTCTGTCAAACGTGTGGGTGATTCTTTACCCATACCGCGGTAACGAAGAAATACGACTGTTTGGGTAGTCTTGAATAATGTAGGCAGTAATGCGGCGGTGTAATTTGTCTGTTTGTCTGTCGAGGGACAGGCTTGACATGATGATGGCTTACATAAGTGGATGAATTAAATGAAACTAGTAGGTAGTCGTTTTTTAGTCTCCTAAAAAAAAAAACAACGGGATCTACTCACGTGTAGGGCCGTAGAGTAGTCACTCTGACTGATGGGAATTTATTCTACATTGATTTAGCCCATCTTGCTTCTATATCATAATTATATTGTTGACTTAATGGTGGCTCTAATCAATTTCCGAGTATCTATGATAATTATATAAATTCGACACAAACCAAGTAGTCATAAACTTCGTCCGCGTGGAATAGTTACTTTGGGCTAATGCTAACTTTACACACATGCCTTTATTCCCAGAGTGGGGTAGGCAGAGCAACAGATTACAACAACTCTAAACTTGTTGATAATTCTGTTACCACATTTTGCATATCAACAAATACATATCATATCGTGGACTGTCCATAGGCAGTTGCAACACCAGGATGGAATCTGTCTAATCTGCGATGCAACTACCTATTGTACATAGTTAAGGCCCTAATTGATGTCAAAGTTTAATTGAAACAAAATATTTTTCCTTTGTGTAACGAAAATTAACCATACAAGTGTATGACTCACAAAGGAAAAATATTGACATCAATTAGGTCCTTAACTATGTACAATATGTTTGTGCAACTCACCCATAATGGTAACCCACCTTTCATGCAATTTCATTTCATCGAACGCTATTTTCTGCTGAAACCATAACATTTA
The DNA here is from genome assembly GCA_949316455.1 of Acleris holmiana. Classification (NCBI taxonomy): domain Eukaryota; kingdom Metazoa; phylum Arthropoda; class Insecta; order Lepidoptera; family Tortricidae; genus Acleris; species Acleris holmiana. Next base: position 18,621,277 of record OX438777.1, read on the forward strand.
GTGGTGGTAGGACCCTGTGCAGGGTCCGTCCGGATCGCTACCACCATCTTATCCATTCGCATTGTTGTGTTCCGGTGTGGGGATAAGACAACCGGTGAAATTACTAGCATAGAGGCATTCCATCTTAGTCCTCAGGGTTGGCAACGCATTTGAGGTCTTGGGATTATAGTCTTGAGAATTCAAATGTCTATGGGTCTCAGATTCCACTTACCATCAGGTGGCCTGAGTGCTCGTGTGCCTTCTCCTTAACATAAAAAAAAACAGGGTATCTTAAACATTAATTAAGTAAGTTGAGTTTTTTTTTGTTGAGGGTTACCAACAAGTCATACATTGTAGCAAACATCTTAAATAGTCTATAGTTGTAACAGAAATACGTATAATGCTCTTTTAATTAGAGGTCCACAGCATACAAAATTACATAAATACGTACATTCCAATCCATAAAACTAAATTCCAAATACATACGTGCTAATATTTCAAACAGGTTTACATTTGTTTACTTCAGTAAGACAGTGAGTCGGATAGATATTTCAGCAACTTACATTTAAAACTTTGTGAGGCATCGTGCATTACATCAAGGCCTACAGCGTTCGACAACCCGTTGTACAGTCGACGTCATAAATATGTTTACACTTTAGTACCATGTCCCTTTCATTCACTGAGTCAATTTCATATATAATTAATAATAATAAATAATAATAATATCACGGGACAATGTCACACAAATTAAGCCCTAGGCTTGTGCTATGGGTACTAGACAACGATAAACTTACTTATATAGAGAAATATATACTTAAATACATAGAAAACATCCAAGACTCAGGAACAAATACTCGTGCTCATCACACAAATATTTGCCCTTACCGGGATTTGAACCCAGGACCCCTAGCTTCGAAGGCAGGGTCACTCCCAACTAGGCTAGCGTGTCGTCAATAGTCGGTAATATGTAATTGTTTCAGTGAATGAAAGTGACATGGTACTAAAGTGTAAACATATTTATGACGTCGACTGTACTAGTGGGTAGCTCTTGCGAGCGGAGCGTTTCGGCCCAGTGGGGTTCTGCTCTACAATTGACGTAAGTCACGTGGTACTATCTCGGTGGCTTACGTCAATTCCGTACATTTGTCGAATGCAACTTATCTAGCCCCACTGATTGGACTTGTGCAGTGATTCTCCTAACAATCAAACAATAGAGTATGTTAGATGTTTAAAATAACCTGAAAACATTAAGGTTTCAGCAGAAAATAGCATTCGATGAAATGATACGTTCGATGAAAGGTGTTCCAATGAAATGATACACACCCAAATATAAACATAAATATTTTTTTAAAATTACCAATATCATCTAATGGCAAATCGACCCGATACCATTACGTAACACAACGAATTGTACTACCGTATACATTTCACCGACATTTCTTTGTGTCATCGGTAAGTTAACCGGCCAGTTATTTATTCAAGGAGGCATTACTCGTCGCTAATGACCGTCATTACGGGTTAACTGGAGTTTAACCCTCCTTAAACCCTCTTTAAACGGTGTACGGACGTGTAATTTGATCCACAGAGTCAAAGACGTGCGTACTTATACAAAAATACACGAGTTGCTTTAAAGGGTAGGTTTACTAGGCATATACAGTCACCCGATAAAAATATTAAGCATACTTAGAACCTTGTCACTGTGAACGTAATTGTCACTATCATGCTAGTTCTTTGATGTTCAGTTTGAAGTTTATTATAACAATGCACTAAAGTGCTTAACATTATCGTTGGTGTACTGCAGGTACATACGGCCTCTACATATACTACTGGGTAAAACGTTTCTACCTTCGACTTGTTATCGTATTGTTTGTAACTCGGGGTTCAAATCCCGGTAAGGGTAGATTTGTTTGATGAGCGCTTGTATTTGTTCTGGAGTCTTGGATGTTTTATATGTATTTAAGTATAAATTTCTCGGTATAAGTATGTTTTCCGTTGCCTAGTCCCATAGTAAAAATCTAAAGCTTAGTTTGGGACTAGGTCAATTTGTGTGACATTGTCCCGTGATATGTTATTTAACTCCGACGCCATTACTGTCAAATAAATAAGAACTATCGTAACGTTGTTAAGAAGTATGGTAACATTTTACCGATAAGAATAAATGACATTTTTACTAACAGACGAATGTTTTATTTAAGATTGGCAAGCAAGTCTCACTTACTGCATTTCGACATAAAATGCGAGTAAAAGGAGGTCTTCAAAATTATACTGTCCGAACCGCGAAGACGTAACCCGCCGTAAACCTTATGTTTTATTAAACTCTGAAATCTAATTTACATTTCTTTTGTGAGGATCCCTAAAATATTCCGAAATACATCAAACATACAGAAATAAGAACAGAGCGAAATTAAATCTATGAATAATTCACCAAATAAACCCAGTTAGCGCACTTAATAAATGATCATCGTACTTTAAATTCAACCCTAGAATTATGAAGACTTCACAACTTCATTAAAGAACGAAATTGTCGGCCAAAATTCCTATTACAGTCGACATTTCCAAAGATTAAGGAGGCGAGCCCCCGATAACAAATGGCGAGCGATCTGTGACCCTCCGGAGTTATTAGGAGCCGTTTACACTCGGCGACACGATGTGGACCCGTTGTCAGACCTGTGGGCCTGTGGAGTTTAATTCGTCTATTCTATATTCCAACTTATGTATAAATAAGTAAGGTTTAAAACAAAAGTGTGTTTTGTGTGATTTGAGTCATCTTATTACTAAGCAACTTAATCCCCGGGTGGCTGTCATTTTAATAATTTCATAATAATATTTGACACTAGTTCCCGTTTGACCTCATTTGACACTAAGTCCCGTGGCAGCGTGCTCGGCCCACCGGCGCGCACACCGCACTAAGAGACGACAGGCACGGTCGCTAACCGTCGGCGTTCCATAATAACTTTGAACAAATGGTACAAAATAAAGTAGACTCACTAAAATATCTGTGACGGTATCATCGATTATGAATCATTACAAAAAATAAAAATTTGCACAAAGTTAGGATAGAAAGACGATTGCCCCACCCGTTGCCTTAAGCGTGAAATTACGAGTACTATAAGTACTTGGCTTGCCTCTCAGGTGTGTTTTTTATGTGGGCTGGCGTGTTACATGATTTTCACAGCAAAGTTTTATTAACTATCCAACAGATCTCATACATAAAAAAATGCAAATAGCAATGTAATGAGATAAGTGTGAAATATTTATTATTATTTTCATCTAGTTGAAAGGCTGTATTAATTAATCTATGCATTAATAAAATAATTAATCACCGGTGTGTGAAGTTTCTTCTAAATGTTTATAGAGGATGTAATTTTAGATCATCACGAGTATCATATCTGCCTAAGAACGTCCACTATATCTATTTTACCATAATGTTGCATTAATTAAAATTAAAGTGATTAGAATATAACTATGTAACAAAATAATTATACACGACAAAAGTAAAAAAAAAAACACTACGTTGAGTGTATACGAGCCCTTACAGCGAACCTGCGCAAAATCTAAAACAGTCAATTTGGCCGCACAAAAGGATGGCCCGGCTATACAAGAGCAATCTAAACTAATATAGGCTCCGAACGCGTTTCTAATTGTGCCATTAAAAGGGCTATTTTGTTTAATTGAATTATTATTCCTTCCAGGCAAATGGGGGTTCCGTGAAACAACCATAATGGAGCGGAGAGAGGAGCTTCACAGGCATGGATGCAGTATTGCGAAGCAGACAATCCTAACCACCCATCCGAGCGGCCTTCAGACCAGGGTCTCGGTGGAACTGGCTAACTTTGACGCGTTATGCATGCATTCTGAATGCAAGAGCCCAGCGAAAAGACCAATGTGGGAGAACAGCCCCTTTCTTTCTAGGCGTGGCATTTTAGGGGGGGTTTCGGCTCATGCCACGCCGGTGTTAGGAAGGAGGAGTGATGCCGTGAATGAGGGGAGACTGTCGCAGCAATGCACTCCTGTGATGAGGAGACGGGAGGTGATAGATAGCCCGGGGGGCTCTCCATTGCCGGTGAGGAGGGGGGAGAGTGAGGATGCCGAAGAGGGGAGTGATATGGATAACAGCGTCATCAGCGGCTGGTTGAAGTTCCGAGACAACAAGCGGGTGAGTTATCTAAATACTTTTTCCTTTTAAAGTTTTATGTTCTTGATTTTAAGATTAAGTTTAATCCATCTCGGAAAGGAAAACAAAAAAGCGAAAGAACTGTCTATCTATCTTATCTACTAATAGAGATCAATCGGTTTGTCTATGTTGAGTAAAGCGAATCTAGATGGATGGAAGTCCATCTCCTTCTTCAGTGTAGCCATCATATTGGATTTTAATTGGTTATTTTTTTAATCAAATTATATTCCATTCCGACAACAGTGTAGTTGGGCCTCTATTCAACTGGGTTATAACGATATGGTTTTTGATCTGTTTCCGTATTGTCAACGTTTTGATAACTTTTATGTCATTTACAATAATGGCGACTGTGACATAAGCGATTCTTAAACGTGTCAAACACGATATCGTTTTAACGCACCTGAATAGAGGCCCTGGTGTGTTCACTTGCAAGATTTTGAAGATTTAAATCTTATTGGTAAACATCACCTAAAGACCGTCATCAATAACTGTTTCACTCTAATTTGGAGTAATAGAATGAGACGCTCGTACTGTGGACGGGCAATTAATGCTCATAAAATTGTCCGTGTAAGGAAAACTTAAAGGTTGTATTAAAATTTGAACGAATGAATACGTTTTAATATCTCCTCGATATTATTGATGATGTTTTCAGTCCGATCGGGAAACTTTTGTGTCCCGACACTCCAGACTTATTGTACTGCGCAAACGTTTCATTTAATGGTACCTTGGCGATTCAGGGCAAGTAGTTTATGCTCTGTTTACGATTAAGTCAAGGAAGACATTCTGTTTAAAGATGTTACGCGACTTTGTAGTTAGAAAAGAGAGCTCGAAGTTAGGTTAAATACAGTTTGTTGAGGCTCTTTAGTTTTATTGGTGACTTCTTGGTTACGTTGACGATAGCATTTCCAAATAGCAATAATATGTATTCTACATGGTGTTAATGCGTTTCGAAAAAAAACAATGGGAATTAGAAATGTATTAACATATATAGGTAGATTGGGTGACGAGCGCTGATAAAGATTAGCGAGTGCATGTTGACACATACTAAAGCAAGCACAAAGTTTAAGTGATTTCAGCCATATTATTTGTTTTTCCTTAATGAAATGTCCTTATTTCGCTGTGTGCTAACAACTTACTGTAACTACTGTTAGCGACTATGCCTAGACGAGTTTATATTCGAAGAGAGTTCGCGGAGGTATTGCAGAGGGCGCTTGAGACAAGAGGGCCGCAACTGGGCTAAGGGCTTTCCACCTGCTCAGGGAAGGGAGTGTCGATAGTTCGCATATCGATATCGATAAAACATGGGATCGTGGATTGTATACACTGTCTGTAAGACAGATTTTAACGATTTGATTTATTGCGTTACTAAGACGTAGTTCCGTAGAACACCTATCAATTTTGACAATTTAGGTTGTGTACGTATAAACGCATAAGTAGAAACGCATAGTTAGTGTGCCAATGAAAACGTTATTTCTTAGTAAATTACACATTATCACGTTTTTCTAAAAGAAACAGCTTGTTCTTACAAGATTCTACGGTGGCGTGAAAAATTCTACACTTCCAGTCGTTTTAAAACTAGGTTCATTTTAAACCAGATCACACGTCTCTTACCTTAACCAGGACTATTTCGATGACTTAGACGATATTAAACTCATATTTTAATTTATCGACAAAACAATCGACACCGCTCGCCCCTAGCATCAACATCAAAGTAATAGGTATAAGCATTCGCGGCGCAAACGCGTAAAACTGGAAGCCACTCAAACGCAGCCTCATTACTTCCTTCCGTATTCAAAGAGTAAGGCGTACGAATTTAAATTAAATATTCAGAAATTGTAATGCAACATAATTTACTTACGTTTGTCGATATTATAAATAATACGTCGCTGCTATCGTGTTTGGAGCAGTCATGGACCAACATAATGTGGCAAAAAAGGATTCAAAATAACATTCATACATACATAATGTCACGCCTTCATTCCCAGAGTGGGGTAGGCAGAGCTAAAAAAATCGGTCGAGCCATATCAAATGTTAAGTCAATGGAAGTAAAAAACGGTAAGGTTTTTTTAAATTACATTTGCATAGATCTATAAAGTAAAAAAAAATCAAAAAACATATATAATAAGATTACGAATCACAAAAATATATCACATGTCATTAATCAAATAAACAAAAAAACATTCCCTAAAAAAATACCTGTAAATAAACAATGTTGACATATTGCCACACATTCGCCAAGACCGGGACAAATGCGTAGACAATTCGCGCTATCAGAAGATGTCCCGGGCACCGCGTAAATCATGCGGCCCCTAGCGGGCGGGGGCAAGACACGGGCGCTGATTGGTGGGTTCGCCGGCAGTAGGGTGACCACATCCATCTCAATTGTGGATGACGTAAGGCGTTTTATTTGGGATCTGAGTGATCATGTCGTAATGGGTTCCATTATGTATTGTATTATATTGTACAAGTTACGCTTGAGTAGTTGATTAAAAGTATAAAAAAATATCCAGACGTTGGTTCAGTGTTAACACTAATTAAGCTTACAGGGCATTCGAACGCTTATTATAACTGTTTTTCTTCTTAGTTATAATAAAGTGTTTTAATTCAATAGTATCTAGGCCAGTCATAAGTTTAGATTCGATTCAAATTCAAATAATCATTTTATTTAATTGAAAATGTCATTTTTGCTTGCTAGATTATATTACATCATTGTGTGATATATTTGTAACTGCAAAGAGATTTTGTTTTTTATCGAAATTGGCGTAGTGGTTGACTGGTAAATATCATTTAAGGCATAATTCCGCCATGTGAATTGCTTATCATAAAATTAAATAATAGATCATTATTTTTATTAATATTCAACGCATTTTGAAAACTAAAACTTAAACCAAGTTTGATCTAAAACGCCGCCAACCCAATTCGTCGGACGTTGAGCGTGGATGCGATCACGCCGTGTAGGCACACATTTTTAACAACACAAAGGAACGCGTCCATTTCTCAGCAAATTGGCTGTCGGTGTGATCGAACGCTAATGGCGATACTGCGGGGTTATTTTATATCAAAACAGCGTTCGTATCGACGTCAGTGGGGTTACACAAGTTGCATTCGACAATTGTAAGCGATTATATTTCGATTGAAAAATGTATGGAATTGACGTAAGGCACGGAGATAGTAACACGTGACTATGTCTGTGGCTTACGTCAATTCCATACATTTGTCTAGAGAAAAGTAATCGCTAATGATTGTCGAATGCAACTCGTCTAGCCCCACTGGTTTGCTCAAAGTCAATCGTTAGCGATTATGTTTCGATAGAAAAATGTATGGAATTGACAAGACACCGAGATAGTCACGGGGTATTACTTATCTCGGTGGTTTAACGAATATATCGAAAGAGCGTTGGTATCGACGTTAGGTTTGCTTTAAGCGTACAGACTGTGGGGCTAGTCAAGTTGCATTCGACCATCGCTAGCGCTTATGTTTCGATTGAAAAATGTATGGAATTGACTTAAGCCACCGAGATAGTCACGTGGTACTATCTCAGTGGCTTACGTCAATTCCATACATTATTCAATCGAAACATAATCGCTAACGATTGTCGAATGCAACTTGTATAGTCCCACTTTTTAAACGTAGTACCTACACCCTTGGTCAATGGTTAAAAGTAGCCCGCGTTTTCTTTTGAAACTTATTAATTAAGTATTAATTTTCAATTTTAATAATACTAGAAGACGTACAATATTAAAGAGTGTTGAACATGTGTAAAACATTATAATTTCGTTTCGAAGTAGCTATTTGCGTATGAAAACTGAAGGTAGATAAAGTCGGGTTTTACAATGTTTTATTTTTCCACGGAGTTTCCCTTAGCGTCAATAAATAGGAATAATTTTTCAGATAGATAAACAACTTTCTATATAAAAGATGTAAATGCACCTTTTAAAGTTAGTAGTTTATATGAAAAACGCATAGGTGCGTGTTTTTTATGTTAAGGAGAAAACACACGAGCACTCAGGCCACCTGATGGTAAGTGGAATCTGAGACCCATAGACATTTGAATTCTCAAGACTATAATCCCAAGACCTCAAATGCGTTGCCAACCCTGATGACTAAGATGGAATGCCTCTATGCTAGTAATTTCACCGGTTGTCTTATCCCCACACCGGAACACAACAATGCGAACACTGTTGCTTGGCGGGTGGTTAATGGATAAAATGGTGGTAGCGGTCCGGACGGACCCTGCACAGGGTCCTACCACCACTAAGTCGATATAGTTTTAATATGTGAATAAGAATGACCAAAATACAATGCAGTATCATGATGGTGAAAAAGGTGGTAACAGAATCTTCAATTTGTTTAACATAGACCTACCAGTTCGGACTCAATACTTTGTAAAATGTTCAAAAATGTAGAGCTTGCAATAAAATTTGTGCGATAGTATTAATACGATACAATCAGTCCTATTCAAATCACCTCCTTAATTTATTACGTAAACCAGTACCTATATTTATATATCACGGTCACGTCATAAAAAAAAAGTCAAAACAAAAATGGGTAGGGTCCAAACACTTGGGTATGCTAACTAACGGAATTTTCTATGAAAACGTTGTGCGACAAAAATTATAATCATTCGCACCTTCGGTAGAACAAGGGCACAATTGCCCTTTTAGTCACATTGTTCATTGTGCCCTTTGTTGTAGTGTACAAGGGCATAATTGCCTCTTTAGTCATATTGTATATCTTGCCCTTGTTCTACCGAAGGTGCGAATGATTATAATCCATATCCCATTCGGATCCCATTCGTCGCACGACGGAACTTTTTTCCCGTTCGTTATTTGTATGTTTAACTTCGCTCAACTGTGGTCCTGCTTTGTACTGCAAATATTATTTTGTGTACTGGATTCGATGTTAACGCAACGTTAATGCGTTAGCTAATAACACCACACACTCTCTATTCGTTTGATTAAGCGCTTCGCAAGCAAAATGTATGGCGGTAAATATAAGTAAACACTAAACAAAAATTCCGATGAATCCAGATAAAGCTGGTTTAAAATACAATGACTCGAGCAGAAAGCAAGGTTTCCGTCATTAAAATATGACACGCGAATCTTATTTTAATGAATCAATTTTAAAAGATCAGCACACAAAAAATTGCAAAAGTAATAATATTAAATCGTTTCTGTAATAAAACGTTGCTGGAAATGACAATAAAAACAACTTCAAATTAAATTTTAGAATTTATATTTGACCATCCAATCATCATGGCCAAATCTTGACGAAATTTAAATCCAAAAACCGGGCAAGAGCATGTCGGACCATGCAGAGTAGGGTTCCGAAGCCGTTACTACACATGCAAAAAACAACAAGTCCTATTTTTTTATTTAATGTAATTTGGTGCCGTCTTGGATGATTTTATAAGACCGGCAATATTTTTGAAAGACCTATCCAATGACACCTAACACTATGGGGTAGATGAAATAACGAAAATACATCCCCACGTTACGTGTAGGGGAGGAACACTAAAAAAAATATTTAAGATTTCATTCTACCATTTTGTTGGCGTGACTGATACGAGTATGAATGTTGCCAAATTACAGCTGTCTAGTACTAAGAGTTTCTGAGCGAGGCTGCGGACGGACGGACGGACATGGCGAAACTATAAGGGTATATGGGCGGCGAACCTTTTTGTTGTAATTATATTAGCCTAGATAATAAGGTAACATTAGTTTTAATGTATTGTTCATATTATATATTTAAAATATGTTTGATTTATATCCTGATTAATGTTTCCAGTATGTTAATACTTAGGTAATTTAATTGCGTAATGTAATGTATAAATAATAATAATATTTAAATGTTAGTTTTTGTATTTACTATGTCTTTTTATAATGTAATGAATTAGTTAGAAGTAAATCAATTGTGAATGACGTCACTTGTTATGCTCGAACAGAGTGGCGTGACCAGGGTGGTGGTAGGAATAGTGGGGTTGTTTGTCACTTAGTTTTATAAGTCCGGACGCTGGTTTGAGCAGGACATTCCTACTACAACCGCGGTATAAGTTGTTACTCTGCCCAAATTAAATAAAAAAGTCACTATTACATTAAAATAGTTTTCCTTCATACATCAACATGGAACCCAGTGACCCAAACGGTGGAAATCCGCCGACAGCAGCGGTGGGATCACAATCCCCTATACTTGGAGCCTCCTCAAATGCGGAATTACGCCCGGAACCTATATTCTCTATGGAGCAAGTGATGAGTTTGTTGACAAGTGTGACAAAACAGGCAGCCGCGAGCGCGGTTACAGCGGCAATTTCTGTCACTCCTATGCCACGTGATCGCAGCAATTTCTACCTGCCGCCTTTTGATCCAGACGTCCGATCACACGATATTAGAGACTGGTGTGCGAATGTTGACGAAACCATTACTACCTTCAACATTTCACCCCAAGAAGCACGCATGAAAGCTATTCTCCAACTGAAAGGACGAGCTAAGATGTGGGCTGACACCTGGTCCCTACAATCTACGACATGGCAACATGTGAAAGAAGATTTAATCCGGACATTTGGGAAGGAGTTTCGTTATGCTGACGACGTTCAAAAATGGCGTAGCTACACATCGGATCAAGCTGCCAGCTACGCTGAGTACGCTACTACCGGTTGGACACTCTTCAAGCGAGTCCGGCCTGAGGCTTCAGATGCTGAGATAGTCGACGCTTTAATAACAGGTATTTATCCTGAACATATTAGATCGGAATTGTTAAGAACCACACCTGACTCTTTGCCCAAGCTAGTTTCAGTTTTAAAAACTTATCGTAAACGGAAATTTGATAGTGTAGAAAAATCGAATAACAGTTACATTAAGAGGCCACGTGCTGTACACGTGGCCTGTACACTGTACGCGTGAAACATCTGCTAAGAAGACCATCTTAGATCACGTCTGTAGTAGTTTAAGTGAAGATTTATACAAGCTAACACTGATTGATGCGCCGTTGTCTGACCACAAACAAATTACTTTAGAACTCTTCAAACGAACTCATCCCGCAAAACAACGATGTCAATACAAAGCCATAGATTATGAAGGATTATACGAAAGTGTCCAAAAAGCCAATGTAAAGGCAATAAACTCATATTGTGATTTGGAATATTTCATTAGGCAGCACATAGACAATAATAGAGTAACGAAAACAAAAATTATGAATCTGCCCAAGGAAGAATGGATCAATAAAGAAATAATAGATGGAATAACGGAAAGAAATATTTTATGGAAAGAACAAAAAGTGAATGAAGACAAAAAGAACCAGTTTATTGCTGTAAGAAATAAAGTTGGTGCTTTGATCAAGCACACTAAAGAATCATACTACCTTGACGCCTTCAAACATTGTGAGGGAGACTCTAAAAAAATGTGGGACTTGATCAATGCACTATCTAAAAACAAATGGAAAGATATCTGTGTTCCACCCAAACTCGTAGTAGACTCTCAAACAGTAGATGACGGTAATAAGGTTTGCAAAATCTTCAACGAGTTCTTCTCAACTATTGGAATACAATTATCTAAACAAATTCAACAAATAACCGAAGATACAACTAAATACATACACACATATATACACGATAAGCCTACATCAGAAATAAATTCATTAAAACCTTGTTCCATAGACGAAGTAACTAATATAATTAACGGTCTGAATGCTAATACTAGTACGGGTATCGATGAAATAAGTACAAAATCGATAAAATGTATTGCTAAGCCTATAGTAGAAAGTCTTACTTATGCGATAAATCAAAATCTTAGTACCGGCGAGTTTCCTAACAGCCTAAAAATAGCGAGAGTGACACCTATTTTCAAATCGGGTAGTACAAAGAGCCCTGAAAACTATCGACCAATATCTGTGCTTCCTGTGATATCCAAGATCTACGAAAAAGTACTGTACAGCCGCCTTGATGAACACCTTACTAATATAAACTTTCTAACATCCCAACAGTACGGTTTTAGAAACAAATCAAACACTTTATCTGCAGCAATGGACCTAATTACAAAAATAAAAGTGAATATTGATGACAAAAACTTTGGCTTAGGGGTTTTCATAGATTTAAAAAAGGCGTTTGATACTGTTAGCCACACTTTGCTCTTACAGAAACTTTGGAACTTGGGTATCACAGGTACCGCACATAAGATATTTAAATCTTACCTTACTGATAGACAACAACTTGTTAAGATAGGGGACAACAGCAGTAACCCGACTTTGGTATCATGTGGAATCCCTCAGGGATCGATTTTAGGCCCGTTGCTTTTCTCTATATATATTAACAATGTGACAACGATTGGACTATCAGGACACATAACTTTATACGCGGATGACACTTGTCTTTTCTATTTCGGCCGTAATTTGGAAGATCTTATCCATCAAGCACAAAACGATCTTAATCTCTTTAACTGCTGGTGTCAATCTAATCTACTTACTATTAATACAAAGAAAACCGCATACATGATATTTAAAGCTAAAAATAAAATCGTCCCGTCACACATCAACCTTACAATTAGTAGCCAACCACTAAATCTTTCCCATCATGAAAAATATCTTGGGCTGCACTTAGATGACAAATTAAGCTGGAAAGATCATATACAACATGTTCGATCTAAGTTATCCTCTGTCACAGGCATACTACGAAGAATTGCATCTTGCATCCCTCACAAAGCGCGCTTGACAATATATAACTCGCTAATTAAATCACACTTAGATTATTTGATCGAGATATGGGGAAGTGCTGCCAAAACAAACCTGCTAAAGCTACAAAGATCTCAAAATAAATCAATAAAAACACTATTTAAATATGACTATAGAATGAACACTCAATTACTGTATAAGAAAGTAGAACTATTAAACTTAAAGCAACTATACACCTACACAACATGCATTTTTATAAGAAAGATTCTAACAAGTAAAATACATTCAGACATCTATTTCACACAACGAAAATTCAAACACTGTTTAAGAAATACAAATAAGTTAGAACTGCGAAAAAATAGAACCGGTTACGGTAAAAGTAGCATAATGTATGAGGGGGCTCGGATGTATAATGAATTACCAAACAATGTGAAAGATTGTGAGTCCCTCAGTGTATTTAAAACCAAATTGAAAGAACACATATATAAAACTGTATAACAAATCTCTAGCGATCACGCTAAACATGTCTTAATTATAAGGAATTCTAGTATGTAAGCTCATTTTAAGTGAACTGTATTGTTCTTATGAGTAAATAAAGCATCTCTAAACCTAAACCTATCTTATAACTGTTAGGAATGCTTGTAAAGAAAGGATGGACGAGCGATCTCTTCAGGACAAAATTCGATTTGATAAAGGCAAAGCTCAGATCAAACATTTCAAGGTTGGAGATTTTGTATTAATGCGTATTCACGAACGTCACACTACAAAATTAGGACCTAAATTCGAGGGTCCGATGGAAATTTTGGAAATTTTACCTAATGATCGTTATAAATTAAAACACGTCAATTTACGAGGATGTTCTGAAAAGATCGCCAGCCACGACTATTTAAGACCTGCTCCCACAGGACAAGCAGATCCGTTTGACGATAGTGATGAAACTCCCGTATGGGCGAATGATGTGACAGATGAGACCGTGGTGGTAGGAATAGTGGGGTTGTTTGTCACTTAGTTTTATAAGTCCGGACGCTGGTTTGAGCAGGACATTCCTACTACAACCGCGGTATAAGTTGTTACTCTGCCCAAATTAAATAAAAAAGTCACTATTACATTAAAATAGTTTTCCTTCATACATCAACATGGAACCCAGTGACCCAAACGGTGGAAATCCGCCGACAGGTACTTAGACTACGGAAGCCTTAAAAGGGATAATTCATATCAGTTGCCAGTGTGCAAAATAATACAGATGAATTGAGAACCCTCTTTTTCTGAATTGGGTTAAATATTTCATTTGGTAAAACTGAAAAGCAGCTGAAAAAGTTAAAAAATCATCTCAATTTAATGTTATTTGTTTTGAAACCCCATGAAATTGAACAACTGAAATTTACTATCATTCGTACTATTATTCCGCGTCACCTCTTGGGAATAGAAGCGGAAAATTATATTTGTGGAGTACTGTGGCGAATGTTATTGCTTCGGGTTTGTTACCATCATTAATGTACGAGTATGTACCCACTCAATAGTATGAAAGATAGAAGTGAAAACATTTATTTGCAACAATCACACATCAAATAGGTAACATAAAAGATGGAAAAGAGACAACAGTAAAGTGATAGTTGTCGCTAAACGGTCCCAACACAGCATGTGCTGGCTGTGAAGCCAACGATGATCTTCCGTTGGGACCGCTCGGTGAAAACACGGAAGGTGACACAGGCATTACTGTTAATGAAACAAATTAAACAAAAGCAGAAAAAAAATATAAACAACAATAAAACCGAAACGAGTTTGACGACACGCTAGCCTAGTTGGTAGTGACCCTGCCTTCGAAGCTAGGGGTTCTGGGTTCAAATCCCGGTAAGGGCAGATATTTGTGTGATGAGTACGAGTATTTGTTCCTGAGTCTTGGATGTTTTCTATGTATTTAAGTATATATTTCTCTATATTAGTACTATACTACACTAAGTAAGTTTATCGTTGTCTAGTACCCATAGTACAAGCCTAGAGCTTAGTTTGGGACCGGGATTGTTTATAAGAACAGGCAGCGCTCAGGTGGCAACCGCAGGAACTAATGCCACACTGTTCACACAGTGGTTCTACTATACGCATATACAGTGTGTAAATAAAATACGAGCTAACATTTAAACCAGACGTAGGTTAGCTATACAAGTCATGTAGATGTGGAATTTCATCAATAACTCTAATACATAGAGCGCAATTCATTTTTCAAGGTCTCATCGAGCAGCAATGTACTTGAAACTTGTCAGTTAAAACGAAGATGTAAGTGACAGTTAATTGCAGGGTTATTTGGATATTTCAAATACATTGCGTGGCGAATTAATTAGTATGAAAAATATACAACTTATGTTAACAATACACACGTTTTATGTTAAATAGGATGCATATTATTAGTTAGTTATTTGTATTAGCATATATACCTATACATACATATTATCACATCTTCATTCCCAGAGTGGGGTAGGCGAGCTGCAGAAATACCAACAACTACAACAAGAGTTGTTGGCAATTCTGTGACCGAATTTTGCACAAACAGGCTAAGATGTTTAGCAGTGTATTAGTGATTTGTATTAGATATAATAAAATACCTAGTTAGCCTTCTAATATTGCCGTGCCCTTGCAAGGCGTCACATGAATACCTATTGTTTGTTATACCTTATTACTTGTGATGTGATGCAATAAAGTTTTTTTGTTTTTGATTTTGATTGATATTAACCGTCGTTAAAATATTTGCTCGTATTGGATTTTCATACTGTATTGTATGCTGTATGAATGTATGTATGTAAACACTTTATCGTACAGTCGGCTTTATAAGTAGTTGCTCGCTTTTGTACCTCTTCACTTTAACGCTTATGACAGATTAGTGCGCAGTTCAAATATAACGTTAAAGTGACGAAGCACTAAAGTGTGACGACCATGCAAAAGAAGAAACAAAAACAATACAATGAAGATAAAAAATAATGTACAGAGGCCTTAACGAATCTCTTGTAACCCCGAGAAGTGAAAGGTTGCGCTTAGAGGTAGGCAGGAGGTAGTCTTTGTTTAAGGTGGCGTCACTGATCGGATCATCACGTTTCCTTCACATGAGTTTCTTTTAATTATGTGGTAACGGAGAGCGTTGCAGATTCATTTGGCGAACGTTATCGTTATCGAAACAGTGGGGCTAGTCAAGTTGCATTCGACAACCGTTAGCGATTATGTTTCGATTGAATAATTTATGGAATTGACGTAAGCCACTGAGATACTACCACGTGACTACCTCGGTGGCTTATGTCAATTCAATACATTTTTCAATAGAAACTTAAGCGCTAACGGTTGTCGAATGCAACTTGACTAGCCCCACAGAGGCCCGAGCCAAGATGCGTACGCAACTAGCGTTTCTATTCGTTTTGTTTTTAAACCAATCGCTTCACTGGTAGATCACGTAATATGAAAAGTCACGTGATCTACCAGTGAAGCGATTGGTTTAAAACAAAACGAATTGAACCGCTAGTTAGCGAACGCATCTTGGCTAGGGCCTTTGTAAATGGCGTTATTACAAAAACTTAAACATCCGTTAAACACTTGTTTAGTAGATGTCAATCCATAGAAATAGGTCACTTTAGACATGTCTGAGGCATGTCTAAGTTTTTTATGATAACAGCGTGTATGTTTATTTATGTATAATACTCTCTGAAAGATCCTTTAGGGTCCCGTACCCAAAGGGTGTCAAAGCGACCCTAGGCCTACGTTTTCCGTCCGTCCGTCTGCCTGTCCTTCAGCGGGATGTATCTCATGAACCGTAATAGTTACACAGTTGAATTTTACGTCATCAAAATAAAATAAAGTATATAGTTAAATGGGACCCCAATACAAGAATGGTAGGCATGTAAAACTTTGTGCGTGAATCTGAATCACACTTGTCAAATTTTGGTTCAGTCAATTATCTAGGATAGGTATTCTCTTTCTCATAATACTACTAGGTACCCCTCTTAAATCAGACGTTTCAAATTACACGAGGACTTGATCATTAAATCAATAATAATCTGTACAAAAAAATTGTCTTCTCAAAATAAACAACACATACATATTCCCTCATTTCGTTCAAACTTTAACCATCGTATAACTCATAAACAGGGCGGTAAATGAAAATGCTTTTTTAATTGGTTTCCATTGATCAGTTAATCCGGTATCGCCTCCGCCCAGCCGGACTGGTATCCGCTGGGGCGTGTAACCAACTCCTGAGTTAATATTCTCTTTCTCGCTCGTTCGCTGGCTAAATATGCCAGCTGACATAACTAGAACCCTGCTCTCGTAAGCATTATTGTCGTTAGGTATCTATTATATTTGAAGCCCGGGAAAATCTCCTTAAAGATTTCCCTCGCGCCTGGCCCCCAAGGCCTATAGTGTCTTAACTCCCAGAATAACTTAAAAAAAAACATACATAACGTCACGCCTTCATTCCCAGAGTGAGGTAGGCAGAGCTACAGAAATACCATCAACTTTAAGGCAGTCAGGCTAAGATGTTTACCAGTGTATTAGTGACAGGTTGCCTATCGCTTAACAGTACTACAAGCCTTTATTCCCTTAGTCGCCTCTCACGACATCCACGGGAAGACATGGAGTGGCACTATTCTAACCCGGCAACCACATGGGTGTTAAAAAATATGACTTATAAAATATCTTACCTATAAAGACAAATTAATAATTATATTTTTTACAATTCCCTAACGTAACTAACGAAATTTTGCTATTTGGAACCGCGCACCGCGAAAGCACTCACAGCCGGTACCGACTACAGGCACTGCAACATTACAAACAGATTTGATTTTAAACAACAACAATTATTGTACTCGTAAATAACCTCACCTATATGTAGTTACAGGTCAAATGTTAAACAAGAATTGTTCAAAATAATAACCAAATTTTATAGCTTAAACTACAGTCGTAAACAATCAATTTAGGCTGTGTTCACGCCGCTTTTGTCACTTTACGTTCAAATAGCCTTTACCTTTGTATAAACTAGAGTCAAATTTGTAATGTAAAGTTTCTTACCAATTAAAACACTCGCATATCAAGCGATTCATTAACTCACCCAATCACAGACCCTCACATACATACTTGATACACTCGTCATACATTACACGCACTCACTTTCACACTTGCCTTCAATAAGCGAACCTATTTACCTACCTAATTTTGTAAAAAAATTACTGTATTAAACCAAATTCTAAGATATCGAAGTTTTAATTTATTTCTTCCAGTTCCTGTAAGGAAAAGGCTGTCTTTCACTAATTTGCTTACATAAATAAGCATACACAACGTGTTACAAAATAATCCGTAAAAAAGAAATAACAAAAACAGTGTCAACCCTTATTAAATAACGTCAGTTAATCCGGTTTTTTCAGTTTTTTTTTATCTTAGGTATACAGTATACTAGAGTTGACACTACTTTCGTAATTTCTTTTTCACGGATTATTTTATAACACGTGGATTATTTATACGTTCAACTATAAAACTATTAATTCGCCTACTAAAGCGATACTTAAAGTAATAGCTAAATTTGACACACGTCAATAAAACAAATTCCCATATAAAAGGCATTCGGTTTAACTATGCCGTAT
Source organism: Acleris holmiana (assembly GCA_949316455.1). Classification (NCBI taxonomy): domain Eukaryota; kingdom Metazoa; phylum Arthropoda; class Insecta; order Lepidoptera; family Tortricidae; genus Acleris; species Acleris holmiana. The sequence goes on from OX438777.1 coordinate 18,639,706, forward strand.
CATCCCATCTCTCGCATCCCAAATTAAGCGTTACAATGGACCCATTTCCCATTTATTGGCACTTCTCTTTAAAGTTGACATCCGTTTAAACGAAACTCAAGCCTTATAAGAATAAGGCTCAAGTTCGAGGCATTAAATATTTACCGTATCCGCTTTTTATTCCGTTGAATTATCCTGAGGTGTTATTCTTTTAACGGTTTCTTGTCGAACAGTCTGATTTTTAAGCTATGTATTAAATTCAGAATGCATGCTCTAAAATATTGTTTGTACGCTCGGACAACTTAAACCAGCCAGTTTATAAATCGTCCATTGAGTTGTTAGGGCCTTTTTATAAATATCAATTATATTATAAATGAACTAGTTCAAAACTTTTAAGGTTTGAATTAACCATTCTAACAAACACGAATTGATTTACATACATACATAACATCACGCCTTCATTCCCAGAATGGGGGTAAGGAGAGCTACAGAAATACCAACAACTCTAAAAAGACTTGTTTATAATTCTGTTTGTTGTTGCCAAACAGCTACAAGCCCTAAATTAATTAATAACTCATTAAAGTAGACCAAAAAGTTTTATTCCTTCTGCCACGTTTTAACAGACTTTGCTTAAACCCTGCGTTAATAAATATTTTACATCTCAGAAGCATAATGATAATGATAAATGATAAAATGACAATAACCACTTACTCTGATGCGAGCTGATCTACGATGATATACAAAATCAAATTAACCTAAAACTTGTGAAATGTCCCGAATACTTCCCGGTTTACAGCCGGCCGTAAACTGAGCACTTATCTTCAGCAAGCAAGCTGAATTTAAGTAAACCAATAAACGCAATAAAAACATTTACAACGTCGTATCAAAGTTTTAAATTTACGCTCGCCGTTATGTTAAATGATAGAAAAACAGTAAGCTACCTAACTTTTAAAGTGATAAAACGAATACAATAGATTTTATTTAACACGGTGACATTTAATTGAAAAATTAACTATAAAACAAGTAAATTTTCATCTTTTGTTTTCTTTTTGGACTTGTCGTTAGTGGTGGTGGTAGTACAAATTGCTTATCTATCTTATTGTAAACCTATCGATAAGCACTGCAGCAGTACTCGCAATATAATGTTTTGGTCGGGGTCAAGACTACCGGTGACACCGTATTGGCAAAGCATTTGCATTCATTTGCAATTATTGTCTTGAGAATGTCTATGGATCTCAGATCCCACATACCTTAGGTGGCCTGTGTGTTTTTGTGCTTTCTCCTTGCTATAAAAGAAAATTATTTATTCAACCCGCTAATTTTGAGAGCCATAGCGGTCTTCCATGTTTTTTTGGCGATAATTTACGATTTATAACTCATAATTATAAGTATACATGTCAATTAGATTTTATCCTTGCTGTCAGCATAGGAGTGTTGCCAACGTCCTTGACACAGTTTCAATATTAAAATGATAACTTTTTTTATGACATATTAACACAAAAATATATTTCGGTTTGAGTGAATTTTGGTAATGTCCTAATCATAACACAAACTCATGCACTCAAACAGCAATTCATGTAGATAACTCGCCTTTGTACTTTCTGTTTTATCTTCACTGTATTAATTATTTTTTTCTTTTTGTACAATAAAGTGTTTACTTACATACATATTCTCCTGTTTTAAATCTGTGTACTGTGCTAAGAGTTGCTCATTAAGCCGAATCCGGCCGGTGTCGCTAAGTTGATTATTGCCGGACGGCGAGCGGCTCAGACGCTGTCTTCAAATATTTATCACTAAAACAGCTCATTAATATCACTAAATAAAAAGCCTGTGCCTCGAATACATGATATTTGAGACTATATTTTATAAAACGTGTACGTCCAAGTAATTTATACCCTGACGCGCCATGAAAACGGACGGACGGAAAATTAACGGACCGTAATTTATTTGATTCCTGGGCCACTATGGAACAATATAAACTGGGCGGTTGCGAAGCCGTATAAGTACTACAAACACAAAAAAAGATGAAACGACGACACGGTGGCCTCGTTGAGAGTGACCCTACTGGGTTCAAATCCAGGTAAGGGCAGATATTTGTGTGATGAGCGCGATTATTTGTTCCTGAGTCTTGGATGTTTTCTATGTATTTAAGTATGTATTTCTCTGTATAAGTATGTTTATCATTGTCTGGTACCCATAGTACAAACCTAAAGCTTAGTTTGGGACTAGGTCAATTGTGTGACATTGTCTTCCGACATTTATTTATTTACAAATGGCCTGAATGTGTAAAATGTGGTTACAGAATTATAAACAAGTCTTTATAGAGTTGTTGGTATTTCCTTAGTTCTGCCTACCCCACTCTGGTAATGAAGTTATGTATGTATTTATTTATTTAACTTTAGCTATTAGCCACTTTAAATTTAATAATGATTTTTAGTACATATTTACTTGTAAATCTTGTAATACTAACCAAGTAAACACTTTAAGCGAAGCCAAGGACCCGAATAAATCTTCCGTTTATTTTTATTCAGCAAAAACACCGCAAAACAGATCAGAAAAACATCCCCATCAGGAAATAAGGATATTAAAAGTCGGGCCGCGGTATTACGGGCTCGGTATTGCCGGCAGTATTTATGAAAAGTCATTAGCCGCATCATTCTCGCGGATTATTTCAATAATTCCGGAAAAAAAACGGATAATTCATTCCGGGCAGTGCCTTGGTCTAGTTTATAAGCGAAATGGTGGAGGATTTTGGATTTAATTTTTAATGAATAACAATTTTAACATAGTTAACAGGGAATTGTACTTAGATAATTGTACACTATCTACAATGACTATCTAAGATAAAAGTCAAGACTGTTGGCTGAGCACGCTGCCACGGGACACTTTTTGACATAGGGTCGGAACTTTTATTCATCTATTCCATATTCCAACATAAGTACAAAGAACTAAGCCTTTAAAATAAAAGTGTGTTTTGTGTGATTTGAGTAATTTTATTACGAAGCAACTTAATCACCGGGTGGCTGTCTTTTTAATAATATAATAATAATATTTGACACTAGTTCCTGTTTGACGTCATTTGACACTAAGTCCCATGGCAGCGTGCTCGGCCCACTGGTGTTTGGAAAAGAGTATTGTTTCCATGAGAGCCTAACAACATGTTCAAAAAATAAACACGTCAACTATGAAAGTACTTGAGTGACACACAATCTCTCTTGACACAACCTGCGAACGAATAAACAAGTCTAACAAAAAGCAAGTTTTAAAGCCAGACTGCATGTTTTGATAATGTCGTCTATATATGTTAGTTACCATTTATATATTTTTTGTGCCGATATATTGTTTTTGTTTAAATGTAACTTGTACCCAGTGGCACTTGTGACGTTAAGATGAATCTAACGACACCTCGCTTGTTGAAATCGCCCCACCCATACAACCTCTACGAGGGAACATAGAGTCAAAACCAATAACACTCATATTGCACTTTGCCGCAGTCTAATAAAAATACACCCACTTAACTTGTAATTATTAATAAAACTCTGACGCGACCCCTTAGGCTCACCGATTAATAATTCGTCAACTAATTAACAAGCGGATTGTTCAAGTGGAAGACCTAAGAAAGAACCATGGCTCAAAAAGCCGGCATCTTCTGAATTACGTCTTATCCCGTCGTTTCTCCCACCTCAGAATGTTCGCTCGCTTGGTATTTCCCGGCGCTAAACGGTTTCCGAGCTACTCGTGTGATATTGTTTTTGTTTTCGTGTCTGAGGACGAAATTACATTGGAGCTGTGTACTGACTGGTGCCATGAGCTTGTTGTACTAGGGCTTTATTCTACGCGGTATAAGTGGGTCATACACACTCTTAAAAACAAAAGATGTCTCTCTTGTGTGCATATAATTTATGTTTTTATATGATAGGTCTAAAGCAGTCTTGACGGCTTTTTTGCGGGCATGAGCTTAGCCAGAAAATTAAGCTTTAAAAACGTTAACTTTCCGTGTGTCCACAGGAAAAACGGTAACCTAAATCTGTGTATGACCCAAATATTTAACTTTGGTCGTGTAATAGCTCTTATTTACTAATAGTGTAATGTAGAAATTTCCGTATCTAGAAATTGGCTGGAAAACGTCTGAACAGGACTTAAATTAAGCCACACGACACTTTCCAACTTGTATTATTATAGTTGCTAGTAGAATTTTGTTAATACCCGAGTTTTTGGGGTCATTTCAAATAGTTATCATACATTTCATGTTAGTATAATCCGTTCAGTTCAGTTCAGTTCAGTTCTGCAGGGTAAAATCATGCTTTTGCCATGTTACTGTGTTGTTTTAAACTCGGCCGCCATTACTGTCAAGTAAATAAGAGCTATCGTAGCGTTGACAATACGATAACATGCCAAGGCCATATGGTTTTAGCCAGGAGAATAGAAGCCCAGTTATTGCTATAGTTAAAAAAACCTTTCTACCAAAAAAAAAAGCGGTACAGCGGTTTTTAAGTAATTGAAGAATGTACATAAAAAAAGTTGGTTAAGTGCGAGTCGGACTCGCGCACCGAGGGTTCAGTACAAACTTATTAGAATGTAAAGTTGTATTGACGCACAAATTAGAATTTGCTCCATGCATCGACATGTGCAGGTCGCGATTATTTTACGAACTGCAAATAAATTAGCGATCCCAATTATTTTTTAAATATGGCGCAACATATTAAAGTTTTTTTGTTTTTTTCCTTTACCTGAGCTGTAAGACCTAGAATACTGAAATTTGGCAGAAGGGATCTTGCCAAATTTCAGGACTCTTGGTCTATGGGAAGTACCCTATACATTTTAATTCCCTTGAGAGTGTCGAAGTATCCATTTTGTGCGGCATAAACGGCCGTATCTTTTCTTTTAATTTATCTTTATAAGTAGATATTTTCACAGCTTCAAGGGACTGTAGACGTGAGTATAAAGTTTTAATTTCCACTCGATACCTCAACGCGTTTCTGAGATATATATAAATATATATATATATATATATATATTATATTAGGGACAGACAGACGGGCGGACAACAAAGTGATCCTGTGTGATCTGTGCAGGGTCCATCCGGATAGCCATCACCATCCATTAACCACCCGCCAAACAACAGTGTTCCATTGTTGTGTTACGGTGTGGGGATAAGACAACCGGATAGAGGCATTCCATCTTAGTCCTAAGGGTTGGCAACCCACTTGAGGTCTTAGGAATATAGTCTTGAGAATTCAAATGTCTATGGGTCTCAGATTGCCTGACGTTCGTGTGCCTTCTCCTTGACATAAAAAAAACCTATAAGGGTTCCGTTTATTCCTTTTGAGGTACAGAACTACAAAAGATTCCAATTATTTGAGAACCTTCCCTTTTTTGTAGTCGGTTAAAATACGATCACATGTCAAAACCTTGAGGATTAATTTGGAATGACTAATGTAAGTTATCAAAATGTCACCGGGTGTCGTATCCCCGCGTATCAAACACAAAATAAGTTAAAATTACGAGTGTTTTTACTACCTGTTGCAATTTGAACGAAAATGGTTTATTTTAGACTAACTCCCTTCACCTCGAGTATCTACCTATACCTTCACATCGTCAGTACTTGGTACATTGAAGCCTCAACATTTTCACCCAATATGTAAACCCTTTATAAAACTTCAATGTAACGCAAACCGGAAGGTTTTAACGCTTCTTAAAGTTGCGGTTCCCTTTATTGCTCCCCGAAGATTGAAGTCGCAGCGTGCGAGTTAATAATTTACTAGTACTTTTTATGGGTTCGAGGAACAAACATAAAAGGTTTTATTTTTAATGAAGTCTCTAGAGAATTCACAAAGTGCGTATCTTTACAAAGATAATAAGACGTCAAACATGTTATTGTACTTAATACGCCATTAGTAAAACTGAAGTGACAATTGGAAATAGTTTTCGTGTCGACGACGAGTTATAAACGAGAAATTGATTCAAATTTAAAACGTTTTTTGTAGTCTGTTAGAAGACATATTATCCTATCAAAAACGTAAATGTGAAAAAAGACCCGGTTCGTAAACAGTTTCGCTAAAAAATTAAGTAAGTTCTAAATAGGAGACAAGTTCCTACAAAGCTTCTTAGTTCCAAGGCCATGATAAGAGCTATAATATTTTGAATCAGATGTTTTCATTTTTGAATGTAAAAAAATTCCTACGTTTTACAATCACGTGATGTAACCAAAAAATATTCAAGATTTATTTTACAACTCTATTGGCGTAATTTATACAACGTGTCAACCCTAGTATACTGTATACCTAAGATACTGAACTGACGTTATTTAATAAGGGTTGACACTACTTTTGTAATTTCTTTTTTACGGATTATTTTGTAACACGTTGTATTTACAGCAATAGCTTTTTAGTGTTGTTTTTTGTGAGTAAGACCGTGGCCAGACGGAAAAACGGACATCTGTCGACGAAACTAATTAATAAGGGTTCTTTGTTCTACGGAACTCTAAAAATGAGCATATAATTTTCCCAAAATCCTCCTCTTTTGATGCTGTGATTACTTTTCATCTGATGACCCGCTAGCTCACTTGTCCCCCATTATAAAAGGTCCACTAAAAGTATTTAAAATAAACCTTAACTAAAACAAAAAAACAAAAAAAAAAAAAACAAAATATATTTATTTACCAAAAAACACAGTTAATGCAGGTTTTACAGTATAGCAGTGACTCCCACACTAGGCGTAGCCTGTATCGTGGGAATCCAAACATTACGAGAGTATCGAGGACAGTGCGGCAAAACTAACAAAAACATGCAGTATAAAACACGACAAAAAAAGAAAAACTTAAGTAGGTATTCTTCTTTAGAAAGTACAAAACAGGAAATTTCATTTTATTACAAACTATAATTAATATTAGTTATTATTGTGTGTGGAGTGTAGGTAGGGGATAGTGTAAGTGTAAATGTGTAATAAGTATGTATAAGTGGGAAAGAGAAGGAGTAGGAGAGGCGGCAGCCCTGCGCGAGAGATCAACTCTTGGGATCAGTCGGCAGCTATAGATGCCGACCACTGACGCTTACCTCAACGCTTCTTCGACCTGATTGTAATTCCAAGATAGCAAGAGACTCCGTATTTTATTAGTAGCCTCGGCAACACGGCAGCGCTTTATGTCGCATTTACTTAGAATTACATTATAAATGTGGGGGAAAATGAAAGCTTTATAGCGTTTAGCAAATGAGGTTTTAAATGCTGGAGTAGGTACTTTAAATACTCTTTTTTTAAGCATGTCAGGATAAGTCGGCAAATTCAAAGTCTGCCTATGCATAAAGGTAGCAACTCGCATCAGAAATAGTCTACGGACACTTAAGACTTGTGCTTCCCTAAACAGATCCTCTGTAGAGAACCGCCGGGGTTTCCGAAGGGATACCTTTAATACCGCTCTTTGTGCTCTCTCCAGGGGTATCATTGCCGATTTTGAGCAGGCTCCCCAAGCGAGGATGCAGTAGTTTAAGATAGGCTGGCAAAGTGCGAGATAGACCAGTTTCATCAGTTGCCAGTCGGCGGAATTTCTTAATAACTTCATTGTGTAAATGAGTTTACGCACTCTGGCAGCTGCCATCACAATATGCATCTTGAAATTAAGATTTTCGTCCAACATGACACCCAGGTACCTTATGGAACTAACTCTACCAATATTACTACAACTACAGCTAGGCTCGAGGGTCGGCGGAGTAATACAGTTAGGTGCGTGAATTTTAAGGCTTGTCAACGGAATAGTGGGACAAGACGAAGCCGTTTTATGGAAGCATAGAAATTGAGTTTTGGACGCATTAAGCGTGAGGAGATTCAGATTTAACCAGGAAGTAACACTCTTCAAACCCGCCAATGCTCCATCTTGTGAAAGCTCCTGGCTAAGGATTCCTGGGTTTCATTTAAATGGGATAAAATAGAACCAGCTAGTTCAGACCCTACTGAAGCAAAAAAGTCATTACATTTTTCTAAAGCCTCTTTGGGTGAAGGCCCATCATTGAGAAGATTTTCTGAACGAGAGACTCTGGTTGACTTGTGAGTGATTTTATTTATGGAATTCCATAGCTTACGGGGGGTATCTTTGTTTTGGATCAGGTCGTTCCTATCATAATCTGACTTTTGCTTTCTTAATATGGTGATATAAAAATTCCTGTACCGCGTAAACACGAGTTTTTTTAAATTATTTTTAGGATCTTTGCGGGCTTCCCGATGCAGCTTATCTTTATGTTTGGAGCACCTCAGTAGGCCAGGGGTCATCCAAGGCTGGACAGTACACTCAGAACGACTAAGTTTTACTATTTTGGAGTGATTGGACACGGCTTTCATGATCGACGTGGAAAATAGATCCGTGGCCGAGTCAAGATTAGAGCTACATGTAATAGGAGTCCAGTTCATGGATTTTAACTCAAGCCTTATCGAGTCAAAATCAATAATTGTTTTAAAGCGTTTTGGTTTGTTTGGCTTTTCTGACTGGAGCGCGATTCCCACCACTAATCGCACATTCATGGATACCTTCACGTTCATCTACTAATGTAATAGCAGAGACTAAGAAACGCCAGATGTTGTGCACCGGTCTAAATATACATCTTTCACTTCATCAATCTCATCATGTACATACGTACTACGTACGTCGATTTTGGGTGTTTTTCATTTTACCAATGGAATTTCATGTATAAAATAAATAAATACAACAAGCATATAATTTAAATTCTCAACAAAATATTCGTCAGTCAGTAAAAAATGTTTGATTACCAGCCTCTTTAAATATTCAAAACGCCTGTTTTTATTGCAAATTTGCGGTATCAGTCTTAATATTTACTTAAATCACATTTTTAAGTGTTCCATCCCGCTATCTTGGCGTATTTTGAACCTAATTCTGTTGTAATAAGGGCGAGGGTGGTCGCACTTGTAACGTGGGCTCCTAGAACGTCCTCGGGAGACCATGGCGGTATTGTTTTGTCTCTGGTATGAAATATTTATGAGGCTCCAGAGGGCTTGGGTCGGGACAGAGAGAACTGAGAAAAACTACAGTAAGATTCATGATTCAATATTGCTGTCTAGAAAATTCTAGCATTTGTTATTTTAATTTACTGATGTATTAGCTAGATAATTTGGTATTTTTTTCATGCAAGTTGTAACGATTTTAGTAACTGTCATAAAATATTTTTGTTATGGCTTGTACTGGCAACCCTGTCTTTAAGTGGGCTCTAAAGTCCATAGTCATTTTAAATACCAAGATTGCTTAATCTGTTATTTATTGGAGTTTACTGCCTATGGTCAAAACTGTTTCGATTTATAAAACATTTCGTCAAAATATGGTGTTATTATTCAAATGAAAGTATGTGAGAGTGTGTGCGTATCACGGTAAGTAAGTATGCTTATTCCTCCGTCAGAACTAAACAGCTGGTCATGTTTGGTTAAATTTGGAACGTATATAGCTAATTATAATCTAGATAAACACATACACTATGTATTTATTAATTTATTAGACAAACCATCAAAGTACACAATTTAACATTTAAAAAAGTCAATAATTGAGGGAGCAAGGCCTGCCTGTACCTATATAATAGGGCTGACATTCTACACTGCAAAAACGATATTGCCTTTGACGCGTTTTCGTATTGCTGACGTTTTAATAACTTTTATTTACTTGACGAGCTAGCTGAGCGGAAGAAATGAGAGGAATAGCAGAGTATAACATACTAGTATAGCATTTTAATAATAATTTCATTACCATATTGAAAGCTTAAAAATCTTTCATTTCAATGATCAAGGAGGGTTGAGTTATTCCAGTATACGTATCACTCTTCAGTTAGTTTTGTTATTACGTCTCTTTGTTATCTTTTCCTGCCATAATAAGCAACAAAAGAAGTTATAAAATCTTACGTTAAGTGCATTATTTTATTATAAACGTCACTTTGTCGAAAGGGGACGCACTCGCGCACTCGACGGGTAAAGCGAGTAAGCTGAGAATGCACGTCCTTAATGTTGTTGGAACGCTCTGATGGGACAACTCCAACTTGCCGGTTAATAATTGGTAATTCGAATTCAAGAGAGAGTGGTTAAAGGACCTGAAGTCAATAACAATAATTGAGTCTGTTCCAGGTTATTGTCGAAAGTGCTCTCTGGCGATGGCTAAATACACTCTCGAGCAAGCGGCCGCCGGCGCACGACAAACGCTAGTTTTCCCGACAGTACCGCCGCACAAACAGCTGTGCTTGACTCGCTTTGGCGCGCGACAATGCTTGGACAATGTTTAAGCTTGGACTATCTCAATATTGAACGAATTTGGTATTGTAATTTTTTTTCACAACTGTTTATTACGATCCCTAGATTGGCCATCTATTCTAATGGGTAGAATCATATGGTTTTTGACACGTTATCGTATTGTTCTTAACTCAGCCGCCATTATTGTCAAATAAATAAGAGCTATCGCAACGTTGACTGCGATTACGAAGTCCTAGTCCCATACTATAATGTCAAGGCTTGTACTTACTATGGATACGTGTCAATAATAATATCTAGCATACTTATAAAGAAAAATGTGTCGAAAACATACTCTCTGGAACAAATAAACGCGTTAATTAAACAATAATTTTCCCATACCGCGAATTAAAGCCGGGACCGCTCGCATCATAGGCAGGATCACTATTAGAATAAACAAAAAAAAAAAATTATGCCTGTACGCTCGTTTGCCTTCTAGATGCCACAAAAAATAATTTCTTGTAAAATGGTAGGCATTAATGATAGGGATGGGTAGGTCAGTCCAACTGAATTCGGGTTTTGGTTAAAAATATAGTGGGACGCCGACTTCAGTCGGACTGACTTAACCTAACATTTTAAAAGAAGTTATTTCTTGCTTTTTGAAGACGGTTTTTATTTATTTCAAGCATTTTTTTATTTCGTACCTTTTAGTGATCATAATCCATCTGAATAAATATTTTGTTAAGCAATGGCTAATAGTATGAGTTGTGTTAACTTATGTTGTAGTAAATAAGGTAAAATTTGCATGCCTATACTTATGGTAAAACATGTGAACTTCTCATAAACTGAAACACCTTTTTTTTGTACCATGTTTTTAGCAAATAAATGATTATTATTATTATTATTATTATTATAATAATACTGTTATGACAATGTCGTCCACGTATATTTATTCCTATAATATTTGAGGAGTTCCCTTGATTTCTCCAAGATCCCTTCATCAGCGGATCTTGACTTGCTGGAAATGGGGCCAACAAGAAAATATACCCAATCGAAAAAAAAAATTCAAATCCGTTCAGCACTCTTTGTGTAATCGGGAAACATACATAAAAATAAAAAAAACCCGACGAATTAAGAACCTCTTCCTTTTTTGAAGGCGGTTAATGAAATAAATACATAAAGTAAGAGGTTTTAATCATCAAATCAAACTTTGATGTTAACTTACTTAGGTTTACATTATATCTAAAATTAGACAACACTGATCTGAGTTGGCCCCAATGTTTGCCTAAATGTCTTATGTTGTTAAAGTGGGACAGAAAGAGGAGCTTAAATATCTTGGAAGATTGATTTTCATAATCCTAAAATTGTAGTAAAAACATTTAAAAATATTTTTCACTAGTAAATTAAATTCCCATTAAAGTAACAACAAAATAAAGTTTTCACCCATGTAAATCTTTTCAACAATGGTATATTGCTATTTCTACTAAACCATTTTTTGCGAATGTTTTTTTTTTTTTTCAACAGTGTACAAAGGTATGACAAATAGTTCCTATTAATGTTGGTGGGTTGCCAATAATTACTAGTAGCTATAGACTCGTTTGTCGAAACATTTCATTAGTTTTATTGGCTTTTTAGAGTTCCGTAGTCAAACTAGGAACGTTTCGCCATGTCCGTCCTTCCGTCCGTCCGCAGCCTAGCTCATAGACTCTTGGTACTAGAACGCTGTAATTTGACGTAATTTGGCAAAAAATAAAAAGTCGTGAATTCAAACCCTATTTGCTTTTGAACCAGCATAAAAAAATATCAATCAAAAAAAAAGAAAAAGTGAAGATTACGTTATGTTAAGTATATTGTATTGTATGCTATCAAATTAAGGGTTAAACATATTAGTCACGCCAACAAAAGTGGTAAAATAAAATCTTGAATAAAAATATTTGTTAGGACCTTCCCTACACATAACGTGGGGTGTATTTTTTTCTCGTCTAACCCATTGTGCGTGGTACCGTTGGATAGGTCTTCGGAAAATATTATCACCGAAAGTTAGATGGCCTAGCATTTAAAAATAAATTTAAGTCTTTCAACTTTTTATGGTAAAGTATTTCCCCCCCTATCTCTGTTCCCCTTGCATCTTCTAACTACCGGCAAAATAGTTTTCTTATTCGTGCGAGTAGAAATATAAACGAACTGTCAAGGAAGGTTGACATTGATGTGTTTAACATCAATACCCAAACTATGAGACGTACCTTAACAAATAGTTACTTTGAGTGAGCATGCCCCTCTTATTTTGTGCCTTTTCTCCGTTATTATATCTTAATTAATTGTATTTAGTTATTATTAATACCAAATCTTTAGTCGGTGCACCAATAATGACTTCATGCGATGTAGAACAACTACTGCTACTGTATTGCTATTGGTGAGAACCTGTAATTGGCTTTCTGAATTTATGCAAGTTTCTAATGTATTTGTGTTAGCTGTTGGTTTTCCTTAAATAAATAAATAAATAAATAAAAAAGTAAAGACACAGGCCACCTGTGGACCTATAAATGGACTCTGAAGCCTATTGCGGTACAATATTGCAGTATTTCGATGACAATCCCAAGACTGCCAAGGCATTGCCAATCCTACAGATTTAAATAATGACTCTAGTCTGTGCTAGTAAATTCGCTTGATTTAAGTCTGATATAGGTGAAACACTTACGTAAATGATCTATTGTATTGAGTTTTGACACATCTGTATAGACCGTTTATCATTCTATATTCAAAATTTGACATCAGCTCTATATTACTCGTACTTTAATACACAACTACATAAAACAGAGCCTCTATTCTATTGCGTTAAAACGATATTGTATTTAACGTGTTTAAGTATCGTTCATAACTCGGCCGCCATTACTGTCAAGTGCATAAGAGTTATCAAAACGGTGACGATACGGAAACACGTCAAAGACGATATCGTTTTAACGCAGTAGAATAGAGGCCCCGGTCTGGTCAATTACTTAAGTTTTTCACCTCTAATGAAGACTTAATTAAAATTTATCCCTTTTGTTAAAATTATTTTATGGCGTGACAAAATTACAGGAATACAAATGATTCAAAATATCTAAACCTTTATTATAAAAAGACCTCTGTCTTTGAAAATCCTTTCCACCACAACTATGTAAAATCAAAGGCCCATAGTGAACATAAACCCTTTTCTAAGTAATAAACAACATCACACAGCTCAATAGAACCAGTTCACTCGACCCTTAACTAACCACTGACCCACTGCAACCTTCCAGAACCAGTATAATAAAAACCCTGCTTCCCAACACTTAGATAGAAACACTGTCTCAATTTAAAATAGACAGTACGAAACATACCACCAAAATGTCATGGTCTCGATGTCCTTAGAAATTCCGCTTCAAACCATTTCAAGTCAAATTGGGTACTTGTTTCCTGCCAGTATGCAAAATACCAGTATCACCTGAGCTCTGTTAGTGCTGTTCATGCTTCGCATCACAGGTTAAATTATATTGGAGGTATGCCACCAGTGTAACAAGAGATTTGTTGGTACGGGGTTTGTTGGAAATCAGAGGTCTTTTTATAGTTTTTTTCTAAACAAGATGGCGTCTAGTGACATATTGAGGAGTGCTTGCGATCGACAGTGATGTAGCGAGTAGGAACATTCGCACTTTAGTTGAGGCGTGATGGTGAATTTTAAGTTTTTTGCTTGTAAATGGCAATAGGCGAAGCATGGCAGTTACAGATTAGGTATTTCGTGATTGCCATGTCAGTGGGAGCATCTCGTTACTTTATGGATAAGTGGGGGTACTCAAGTAGCGCAGACGCTAGCTGTGAATGTGGAGAACCCTTGCAAACCATGTTTTGAATGTAGTTAATTTTATGTTTTTAGTTAGAACTTATTTGTATGAACTGATCCTAAAGAAATTTGTAAACTTGCCTACTCGATGCACAACCTTTCACTTTTCTCAATCCCTCAAGGGTTAGCTGGAAGAGATCCCTTAAAGGGATAAGTTCGCCTTTGTACATTATTTTCTGGTATCTTCATTGTATTATTATTTTTTTATTTTTTTTCTGTATTATTTTGTACAATAAAGTGTTTATAAACATACATACATACACCTCACAAACTGTCCCGCGTGCCCGACCACCTGCTCGCGTGAGGACTTACTTGTCAGTAACCAGAGGGCTACCACGGTAGCCGCTTTCTGGGCAAGTAAGATTTAGCCCGAGTTCTTGCCGACACGAAAGAAGAAGAAGAAGAAGTGTTTATTTACATCTTGCAGTTGCTCTAATTTCAAGAATGGGAATTCTTCATGATTGGAAAGTTAATCAAATAAGTTTGCTTTATTTATAACATGTTTAAGACCATTATGCCTTATTTGTCTTCTCAGGATAAAAGTTATATTTAGTTCAATTCTTAGTATGCAAAAAATAGTTTTTTGTTTGTTTCTTTCGTCTTTACCGTTCAATACCCTACCCAATTGCTGTCTAATTTGGCATGGGGTTAAAATCAGGGGGACAAAATAAATGTCATGGGACAATCTTCACACAAATTGAACTAGTCCCAAACAAAATCTAGGCTTGTACTATGGGTACTAGACAACGATAAACATACTTGTATAGAGAAATACATAGAAAACATCCAAGACTCAGGAACAAATATTCGCACTCATCACACAAATATCTGCCCTTACCGGGATTCGAACCCGAGACCGCTGGCTTCGTCGGTCACACCCAACTAGGCCACTTTGTCGTCAGTTTATAATATATGTATGGCTGGCATTTATGGGCGTTTTGCTCTCACATACTAGGTTTTTTATACAATTGAGGAGGAAAACCCTTACCCTTTAATCACCGACACTAATTTCATAGAATTACTTGACTGAATTTTCATTTCACAGACAGGCATTCCATGAGCAGGAATTATAATTTTATTGTGGTCACAGATCTAACCCATGCTTAAGATAACCTAAAAACAAAAAGGTTTCAGCAGAAATTTGCTGTCGCTGAAATGAGATTCGGTGAAACGACCGATTCGATGAAACGAGTGTCGGTGATTCATGGGGATCCCAGAAAACCAGCTCACAGGCCACTGAGGTCTGAGATCCAAAGAAGTTTTCTATTTCAACGTTCGACCACAAATAAGTTTTCAACCCTAAGGACTAAGATGGACCTCTGTCATTTCAATAGTTGTCTTATCTCCATACTGCACAATAATGCAAACACTGATGCTTGGCGAGAGATAAAAAGATGATGGTAGTCCGATCTGGATGGACCCTACTCAAAGTCCTACCACCACTGAAACTATGGGTGTCTTGTTATAACATGCTAAGTTAAAGTAAGACAGCAATCGTTGTCGGCCACACACGGCTGTTGATTATTCACCAGCACCTTTAATGAAATGTCATGTACATACAAAGGAATATAGGGCTAAGATTATATTCCAGAAAACCTTATTGCTATTGAAATGTTATCGTATCGTCAACGTTACGTCAGCTGTTACTTACTTTTTTTATGTTAAGGATAAGGCACACGAGCACTCAGACCACCTGATGGTAAGTGGAATCTGAGACCCATAGACATTTTAATTCTCAAGACTGTAATACTAAGACCTCAAATGCGTTGCCAATACCTGAGGACCAAGATGGAATGCCTCTATGCTAGTAATTTCACCGGTTGTCTCATCCCCACACCGAAACACAACAATGCGAACACTGTTACTTGGCGGTAGGTTAATGGATAAGATGGTGGTAGCGATCCGGACGGACCCTGCACAGGGTCCTACCACCACAAACTACTTGACAGTAATGACAGCTTTGTTGAAAACAATACGATAACACAAAAGCAATATTGTTTTACCTAGTAGTATAGAAAGCCCCCTTAATGACATGAACGATATTGTCATGAACAAAGGAATACAGAAACAAAGCAGTGAACATTGATTAGCGAGGTGTTCCGACGGTGCTACAAACGCCAAACGTAGCGCGCTACGGCGTAGGAGCTCGTAGCACTGTAAATAATTTTTCATTAGGGTCATGTGGGTTACTTTACACGTGGAATTGTATTTGTATCGCTTTAACTTTTATTCTATCTATTATGTCCTCTTCAGCTCCACCACAATATGAACGTAATTTTCAATGGGAATTTGAATCTACCAGCAAAGGAATAAAGTTTATTTACCTTTGCGCTTAAATGTCATTTTCAATGTTAAAATAAATAAAAACGAGCTTTACACTAATTTCAAGTTTTTTTTTTTACTATAACACCCGTACGTTAACCAGAATGTATTAACATAAAAACCTTTCTTGAGAAAATATCTAAATGATGGTGAAAGGCACATCAAAATCCGTTACATATTAGAAGTTAGCAGACATACAAACAGACGGAAAGACAAAACGACAGACAGACGCTGAAAGTCTCTTTGTTATATATTATGCAAATAAACCTCCTGTAACAAATAATACAGCTAAAAATAAGCAAATAAATAATTATCGGCGAAAATCTTACACAAATTGCCTTAGTCCCAAACTAAGCTCTAAGATACGTTGCGCTGTGTAGGAGGAGTTAGCGAATACGTTGCTACATTGCTGACTTTGTTATTAAACTTACATGACCAAATACTGGGTTCCCGGGGGAAAAATGTACCAGTGCTAATAATTCTTTATATATCGACTAAGTTTATCAATAACGATAAAAAGCCATTTATAACATCATTATTATAACATTTATAACTAATGGCAAGCTTTGAATTTCTTTTTATGATGTAACCTTACCTTTTTTATTTACACTTATCGCAACTATAAACAAACGGTATCTGACATTGACTCTGGACTCGAGTCACTTTTGACAACCATTGAAATTACATTAAATATCGTTTATCTTCATGAAAAGCTGAACATTCAAATATAGAAGTAAAGGTACGACTTATTTTTGCAAGAAATTTAAAATCCGTATTAATATGTCACGAAAAAAGTTGTCGATAAACTTTGTCGATATTTAATGAATCACTAGCACTAGTACATTTTTCGCCCCCGTCAACCCGGTATTTCTGCATGACTGACTGACGGACTGACTGATTGACAGATAATGTACAGCCTTAACTGCTGAAACTAGGGACTTGAAATTCGGAGAGAATATTCCTTGGATACCCTAGGGGTGCAATAGGGAAGATTTTTCGGAAATGTGCTCCCGATGGAAAGAAATATAGGAAGGTGGTGGGATACTAATTCTACGCGAATAAAGTCGCAAATTATAGTGTTAAATAAGGGTACGTTCTATTTTATCGAAATACCTTTAAAGGAATGTATAATTTCGCAGATTTTTCGTTTCATCGAATGGCATCTCTCACCGTCGTTGTATCATCACTCTTACTTTATTTTAAGTATTTTTAAGTAACTATTTAGTTAGATGATATTTGTACAATACTAACCATCTGTTTTACAATCGACCAGTAAAGCATATTTGACAGATAAATAAAGTAGACAAAGTCAACAACCATGTATGAATGTGGAAGAAGCGAAGGCGCTTTGTCAGGATCGTAGCAGGTGGAAAAAAACGGTCTCTGCCTACCCCTCTGAGAAACAAGCGTCATTTATGTATGTATGTATGTATTGTAAGCACTAAGGTATAACTTTATAGTATGTACCCGACATTATATTGATTATTTTGTCTATAGTCACTATCAAAGCCTTCTTTGTAAACACTCCTGGATATAATTCCTTGTTTTTGATTAGCAAGCAGCTATCTTTATAAACACCAAGATAGCTGTCAGATTGGTTTAAAAAGGTGATTACAAAATTATAACTTTGTAACGGACGGTTGTATTTTTCTCTAAGAGATTAAAACATTGCAAATCAGAGGAAGTCTTGTTTAATTTCAAGAAAATAGGATTAATCCTTCATCTCAGAAGTGGGATGTGAAAGATTCACCGCTTATTTTGCTCGGAAAAGATATATATTTTCGCAAATACTTCAGAAAAGCATACATCGACCGAAGATATAACTAACTTGTCTAGACGCGATGGAGCATGACGACTCGCAGGAACGTAATTACGGCAACAACAATGGAAAAAAATCGCGTTCGCGTAAAAGGAAACGCAGCCATCGAAGCGGGAAAAGGTCTTCAAGCCTACGTAAACGCGAGCACCACCATGGGCGTAGCGTTAGAACACGGACGCCTACTGTATCACTCGAACAACAAACTGGAGACGAGGTACGGAACGACTGTGCTGACGGCGATGGACGGAGAAGCAGATCACGTGAGCGTCACCACCAGCATTCACAACGCAGATATAGAAGGAGCAGGAGTCACCGTCGCCGCACTTCGACGAGCAGCGAAGGACGGAAGAGCAGGTCACGAGAGCGCCGGCAGCAAGACTCGCGGCGCAGCTGCAGGCAAGAACATCGTGCTGACAGAAGGAGAAGTAAGACGAAGGGTGATGACGTGAGTAATTTAGATATTGATTCTACTAATGTAGTAAAAATTTTATCGGAATTAGTTAAGTCCTTAACGAACAAACGATCAGAGGGGAACAAGTTCCCAGTTTTGGGTAATGTAATACCCGAATTTGATCCCATGGTGAAGGGTCAGACGATACACATTTGGTTGAAAAAGGTTGAGGAATGTGCCAAACTATATAAATGGGGGGATGATCAGATTATTCATTATGCTTTGCCAAAGTTGGCGGGTGTTGCTCGTACTTGGTATCAGGCTCTCCCTACTATGTCGTTTTCGTGGCCCGAGTGGAAAAACAAACTCATTGACTCTTTTCCTTCCTTTGACGACTATGCTGAACTTTTAACCGAAATGTTGTCCAAAAGAGTAAGATATAATGAATCACTAGAATTATATTTTTATGAGAAAATTAATTTGCTACATCGTTGCGAAATAACAGGCAAACGAGCCGTTGACTGTTTGCTGTACGGAATAGAGGACCGTTCTCTGAGGCTAGGGGCCAAGGCCGCCAAGTGTCAGGAGCCTGAACAGGTCCTAGAGTACTTCCAGTCTATAAGACAACAGTCACGTGAACAACTGTTCCGAGCACCAATCAGTCGGGGGCTCATAAAACGACTGAACCACAAGCTGGCGCGACCACGGCTGCTGTGACTTGCTTCAATTGCAATGAACCTGGTCACTACAGTTTTAAGTGCGCGAAGAAAATACTTAAGTGTACACTTTGCAATCGATTAGGTCATACCAATACAAATTGTACTAAACAATTAAATGATTCTACCAGTAAACATGAAAACAATACAAATGAGAAAAATGTGATGCAATTAAATTTAGATACTAACTTTAATGATGACAAGTATAAATTAAAGTTAAAAATTAATGGCAGTATAATTAATGGTTATGTGGATTTGGGAAGTCAGTGTACACTGTTACGTTACAGCGAGGCTTTGAAATTGGGTATTAATTGGGTAACTGATAACTTACCCTTCTTGCGTGGTATAGGAAATAATATTGTTTTACCGATTGGTATAGCTGACGTGATCATTGAAATACAGGGTATTTCGGAGAGGTTAGCGGTCCTTGTGGTAGATGATAGCGTCATTAAATACCCTATTTTGATCGGTCATACTTTTACGGAAAAACCTGGGATTATAATTACTAAGACTTGTGACTCGTTAATTTTTGAACGTGACCTTAATACAAAACTAAACCTTATATTGCAAAATGATATAGTAATTCCTCCAAAGGAAATGGTTGTTGCGCCTGTTAAGTGCAATGTAGAGTATTCTGGTATGGTTTACGTGCATGGTACGTTGCGCGGTACACCGGACCATACATTTTATTTAATGCCGGGTGAGTACAGTATTGAACGTGGATGCAGTGGAGTACTATTACAAAATGTTTCAGATAATAGTATCAAACTCGAAGGAGGTTCATTGATTACACGCGCTATGCGTACGAATTATTCGTTAAACATTAATTATTTGAATTTCGATGGGCCTGACGTTGAGAATAGTTTTAATTATGGAAATGAATTGACGGAAAGTGAACTAAATCAGCTGAAAGACTTATTAACTAGGTACGAATCATGTTTTTCAAATAATTTAAAAGATCTCGGACTTACCAATGTAGTGCAGATGGATATAGAACTAACGGACGATAAACCAGTCGTGTATCGCCCTTACAGGCTTTCCTATGCAGAACGAGAACGAGTTCGATCAATGGTACAGGAAATGCTCGACGCGGATATTGTTTGTGAATCTAGCTCTCCTTACGCAAGTCCTATTCTTCTTGTGAAAAAGAAAACAGGCGAACAGAGACTTTGCGTGGATTACCGTGCATTAAACAGAAAAACAAGAAAAGAGCATTACCCTTTACCATTGATCGATGATCAGTTGGATATGTTATCCGGTCATTCGGTATTCATTACGCTGGACTTAGCTTCCGGTTATTATCAGATACCCATTACGGAGGCTTCTCAGGATAAAACTTCCTTCGTCACGCCTGATGGACAGTATCAATTTAAACGCATGCCTTTCGGGTTAGCAAACGCGCCATCTGTGTTCCAACGAGCAATGAATAAAATACTTACCAAGTCAAAGCTTAAATACGCGTTAGTGTACATGGATGACGTGTTGATCCCAGCGCACTCATTTGATGAGGGTCTTTGTCGATTGGAAGAAGTTCTAAGCCTTCTCCGAGAAGCTGGCTTAACACTAAAGTTACAAAAATGTCACTTCTTTTATACGGAAATAGATTTTCTGGGGTTTAGAGTAAATAGTGAAGGTATACGACCAGGCTCAAAGAAAACTATTGCAATATCAAGTTTCCCAAAACCCGAGAATGTTCACGATTTAAGACGATTCCTCGGCCTAACCAGTTTCTTTAGGCGTTTTGTTAAAAGCTTCGCTCTTATAGCGTGTCCACTCACTGACCTTCTCAAAGCTAAGTTTGAATGGAAGTGGGAGGAGAAGCACACGAAAGCGTTCGAAACTTTAAAACAGAAATTGATTGAGCGCCCTATACTAGCCTTGTACGATGCTAAGCTAGAAACGGAGCTACATACCGACGCGTCAAAGCACGGGGTAGCAGGTATCCTTATGCAGCGTGGAACAGACGGATTGCTCAGACCCGTAGCGTACTACAGTCGGAAAACAACGGCGGATGAACAAAAGATGCATTCTTTTGAACTCGAAACGTTGGCTGTTATATCATCACTAAGCAGATTTCGGGTATATCTATTAGGCATTCGGTTTAAGATAGTTACCGACTGTGGTGCGCTGCGGACCACTCTTACGAAGAGAGATCTAGTTCCACGAATCTCTCGGTGGTGGGTGCAGTTCCAGGAGTACGACTGTGAGATCGAATACAGAGCGGGAACGCAAATGGCACATGTGGATGCTCTTAGTCGTGGTCCTGTTACTGAGCCCACCCCCGAGGATGACTCTCACATTATCGACGTTTTGCAAATTGACGTAAAGGATTGGATATCGACAGTTCAAAGTAATGATGATGACATTAAGAGAATTAAAGAGGTATTGCAGGACAAAAATACAAAAATTGCAGCCGACATTCTTAAAAATTACCAGCTGAAAGGGGGTTACGTGTATAAAATATGTGAGGACGGAATACGTTGGGTAGTCCCAAAATCAGTTAGATGGCAAGTCTTGCGTATGAACCATGACGATGTGGGGCATTTTGGTTACGATAAGACGTTGAGTAGGATCCGCGGCATATTTTGGTTCTCGAAGATGCGACGTTTTACCAAAAAGTACGTAGAGTCTTGTTTGCAATGTGCGCACCATAAGAGACCTGGAGGTTGTAGGGAAGGTATGCTCCACCCGATACCAAAATTGGAGATACCCTTCCACACCCTTCATGCGGACCATCTGGGACCGTTCGTTCGTTCTAGGAGAGGCAACATGTATATTTTGGTAATAATAGACGCATTTACCAAATTTATTAACATCAAAGCAGTTAGAGATACCAAAACCACAACAGCTATTCGAGCCTTTAACGAACATTTTAGCTACTTTGGAACACCGACCCGCTTAATTACTGATTGAGGATCGTGTTTCACCAGTTCGAAATTTAAATCTTTTACAGAAAATTTGGGTATAAAGCATATACTAAATGCAGTGGCGACTCCTAGAGCGAACGGACAGGTAGAACGGTATAACCGGACTATCACCGAGGCGTTAAGTACAAAATGTCATGGTCAAAGCGATAGTACCTGGGACGAGCATATAGGTAGTGTGCAATTGGGGATTAACACAACTTTAAACAAAGCAACTGGCAAAAGCCCTTCGGAACTATTGTTCGGATTTAAGTTGGTTAATTTATCAGAAAACATATTAGGAAACATAATTAATGAAACGATTGAACCCCTTACCGACCACGGATTACGGGATTTAAGATCGGCAGCTAGTGACAAAATACATAAGCAACAAGAGGCATCAAAAAGAGAGTTCGATAAGCATAGAAAACCTGGGACTAAATACAATTTAGGGGACCTGGTGAGGATTGAGAGAACTGTATTTGATAAGGATCATGTAGGCAAGTCTAAAAAGTTAACACCTAAATTTCATGGACCGTATCGTATAAAGAAAATATTGCCCAACGACAGATTTGTTGTCGAAGATACACCACTAGTAAGAAAGGGCAACAAACTATATGAAAACATAGTACTCGTAGCTCTGGACAAGATTCATCCTTGGTTAAATTTTAAGACATTAGATAGCGCGGGCAGCGAAAGCGACGGTAGCGATGGTGCCGATACGAGTGATGATTAAATGTGTATGTAATATGACCATATATTAAAATCAGTGGTACAAACATTGAATGTGATTTATGTATGAGATTTAATCTGTATTGAATAGATTATTTGTATGCATTGGTTATGAGTAGTCAGTGCTGTTTGAGGTGTCACGCACAGATGATTGCAGATCATAACAGACAATGCTTTAGTAAAATGTAAATATTTGTTATTAAATTGTGTGGGTGTAGGTTATGAGCGATCTGTGTAAAGTGCGTTGCATCAATGATCGCAGATCATAACAGACTGCACCCATAATATTTGTTATGTGATTGAATGTATTGACTGTAGGTTATGAGCGATCAGTGCGGTAGGATATCGCATAGATGATAGCAGATCATAACAGACTACGAAATAATAATTTATGTAAATACGCTTGGTAGGTTTTGAGCAATCAGTGCGAGGTGACGAGCATTGCATAGATGATTGCAGATCGAAACAGACTACCTTATAATTATACTTATACTTTACTTATTGTGAATTCAAATTGTAAAATGAAATGTATTGTATTGATTGTCATGTAATGGGTCATAAGCGACTTGTGCTTAACTAAAAATAATTGATAACATAATGTTACCACTCAAATCTTATGCATATCATATACATTACAGTCGCAGATTATGACATGACAGACTACTACATGGCGTCTGATAGCTAAGTTTTAATAGTGATCAATGTTGTTAAAAATTAAATGTTTTTCTTAGTCATATTAATCAAAACAATGTAAAGTGAGAGGACTCACTTAGGATAAAGGATGGCCGAGTTGTAAGCACTAAGGTATAACTTTATAGTATGTACCCGACATTATATTGATTATTTTGTCTATAGTCACTATCAAAGCCTTCTTTGTAAACACTCCTGGATATAATTCCTTGTTTTTGATTAGCAAGCAGCTATCTTTATAAACACCAAGATAGCTGTCAGATTGGTTTAAAAAGGTGATTACAAAATTATAACTTTGTAACGGACGGTTGTATTTTTCTCTAAGAGATTAAAACATTGCAAATCAGAGGAAGTCTTGTTTAATTTCAAGAAAATAGGATTAATCCTTCAGTATGTACAAAGTCAACATTAAATGGCAGATAAATTACTCGTTGATTGTGAAACAGGCACTTAATATATGAATTGATAGTTTTAATGTTTCTTAATCTGGATTTTATATAAAGGAAATAAAACTATGGGCGTAAAATAGAAACCGATCAACGTCGTTTTAGTATAAAAATAATTAAATTAAATAAGCCAAGGTAGTCTACAGGGTGTAACCAAAGGAGGATCAAACAAAGCTAGCCCAAAAAATACTAATTTGCAATAATAAAAAACATGATCATACATACATACATACATAACATTACGCCTTCAATAGCCACAAGCAAGCAGAGCTAGAGAAATGCCAACAATTCTTAAAATCTTGTTGGTAATTCTCTATCCATATTTTGCACAATCAGGCTAAGATTATACGATCATATTTTGTTATACATACATACATACATACGATCACGCCTTCATTCCCAGAGTGGGGTAGGCAGAGCTATAGAATTACCAGCAACTCTAAAAACACTTGTTGGTATTTCTGTAACCACATTTTGCACAAACAGGCTAAGATGTTTTCTAGTGTATTAGTAACAGGTTGCACGCCCATCGCCTAACAGTAATACAAGCCCTTATTCCCTTAGTCGCCTCTTACGACATCCACGGGAAGACATGGAGTGGCACTATTCTAACCCGGAAACCACACGGTAGTTAGCGTCGCGAGTGTCACTTGGAACTTTTGTTTAAAAATAAACTATGATACGGATTAAAAAATATATACCTATCATTTGGCCATATAAAGTCGACAGCACAAAAACATGCAATGGGTTTTTGAAACTAGTGTATTATTTAACTTGTTACAATCTATTCCAAAATACGTTCCAAATTCAACCGCAAAATTTCAGTACACTCGCGTTTAAAACGAACCGTCAACAACCGGCGTAAATCACTGTTCATTCGAGCCGGTGTTGCATAATGCACCTTAATACGGTGGGGTAAGGTGGGTTAGGCCTGGCAGGGTCGCAACAAAGTCGCAGAGTGATATGCCTTGAACAAATGAATTATTTATTCAGTGAAGGAATTAACATATCTATCAAGAGAGCGGCGTGGATGAACGAAAGTTCGAGGAGGTATATACAAAAATGTGGGTACTAACCACAAAAACAGTTCAATTGGCAGGTTGTAAGGTAAAATCAAGAAATGCTAAGTAGCGATTAAAAAGCAAAGATGTTGTGTGTAATACACATTTTTGGTTATCTGTCATAACGTTTAATTATCGTTCTCACCTGTTTCAATTGCCCGAAATTTTATAAGTTATGCATTTCTATTCTAAAAGTTTTCGAACAAATAAAACAGAAGAAATATTTGACTTACCATTACCAAACTTACATTAACCATTTTGACTTATTTTTGTGTTACCATTTTTTTATTATGTTTTATATCAACGGCCTCTGGTCCGGATAAAAGCAAAATTAAGTGTTGATAGTGGAAGAGTTGGAAAGGGTAGGGAGTAATTTTTTTTGTGTCTATTTCAGTAAATCTCTACACACAATATCATAAAAGTATGGTAGAATTATTATGAACAAAAAAGTATAGGGTATGAAAGTGGAGGGATGGAAGAGACGAAGTAGGCCAAGGAAAAGGTGGAGGGAGTGTGTTGGAGACAATATGAAGAGGAAGGAAGTAAGAGATGACGATTGTCAGGGAGGTATGGAAGAAAAAGACATGCTGCGCCGACTCCAAGTAAATGGGATACATACATACATACATAACGTCACGCCTTTATTCCCAGAGTGGGGTAGGCAGAGAAACAGAATACCAACAATTCTAAACTTGTTGATAATTCTGTAACCACATTTTGCATAGTCAGGCTAAAATGTTTACTAGTGTATTAGTGACAGGTTGCAAGCCCATCGCCTAACAGTACTACAAGCCTTTATTCCCTAAGTCGCCTCTCACGACATCCACGGAAGACATGGAGTGGCACTATTCTTACCCGACAACCACACAGGCTAAATGGGATAAGGGCAAGAAAATGATGATGATAGAATTATTATAAATTATTATATGTATATTATTTTAATTTTCTGATTCATTAAATACAGGGACAGGGATTCTATAAAATGTGACACCAGATTTTACTACCTGTATCACAACACATACAAAAACGATCTCTATTTTTTGCAGTTCAGTTGTTGTTAAGGAAAACTTTTTT
Source organism: Acleris holmiana (assembly GCA_949316455.1). NCBI lineage: Eukaryota > Metazoa > Arthropoda > Insecta > Lepidoptera > Tortricidae > Acleris > Acleris holmiana. Next base: position 18,665,907 of record OX438777.1, read on the forward strand.
TTGTTATAATCGTAGTTATACAAGCCTCCTCCACGTGTTCGCGCCTCCGCTCCCTTAATCCGCCCATTGCAAACCGGCGGTTTTCCCAAATTGAAATTTGCTGTTGTCAGACAGTACGAGTAACGTATAATGGAGTGCCGCGTGTCTCTGCGCATCTTGGCTGAACAAAAGGATTGCTAATTTCAAGTGGGCTTACTTCTTAAAGGGTGTTTGAGTTATTTAAAGATATAAAGTGGACTATCATTTATTTATAACGTTATTTTATTTTCATAAAATCCCTAAATATATAGGAACGATCTCAATTAAATTAACCTGTTCAAACTGTGCTCTCGCGTAATGTCAATTGTCCATAAATGGTGAACTGTACCATTAAATACCAAACATAACAACACGCCTCCATTCCCAGGGTAGGCAGAGCAGGCAGGAGGCAGTAATACCCAAAACTCTAAAATGACTTGTTTATAATTCTGTAACCACATTTTGTACAGCCAGTCCAAGAATTTTACTGTGAATCCTAAAAAATAATGATAAATCTCAAGGGAGAATCTCACACACATTGACCTAGTCCCATACTAAGCTTCTAGGCAACGATATAAATACTTATATAAAGAAATAAAGACTTGAAAACATGGAAAACATCCAAGACGCAGAAAATATCCTCCTGAATACTTAAAATCTCTTTTTAAATTTCTGGGTTCTACCCACATCCGTCAGCTACGATCCACTGAAAACCTCACACTTTCCATCCCTCCTCACCGCACAGGTTTCATGTCCAACTCCTTCGCCCTTCAGGCAGCACGACTTTGGAACGACCTTCCCCTTAAAACGAAGAAAGCTCCGAACAAGTTTGCCTTTAAAAAGAAAGTTCGCAAATTTCTTTGCAGGTAGAATTGACATCATCTTGGTTTTCTGATTGCTTTATCTGTTTTGTTTTTTGCTTATATGTATATACATATTATGTATGTATTTATTTATTAGTGTATTTAATGTATTTATATTTATGTAGCATATTGATATTATGTAAGCGTATATGTTTATGTAAGTATATAGTATATAGTTAAGTCAGAATCTATGTTGCACCGCCACTACAATCTCTGCTTTGCCTAAAGGTTAACTGGTAGAGAATGCCTTACGGCATTAAGTTCGCCTTTTGCATATTAAGTGTATTCTTTTTTGTGCAATAAAGATTAAATAAATAATACATACATACATAACGTCACGCCTTCATTCCCAGAGTGGGGTAGGCGGAGCTGCAGAAATACCAACAACTCTAAACAGACTTGTTGATAATTCTGTAAGCACATTTTGCACAATCAGGCCAAGAAGTTTACTAGTGTATTAGTGACAGGTTGCAAGCCCATCGCCTAACAGCACTACAAGCCTTTATTCCCTAAGTCGCCTCTTACGACATCCACGGGAAGACATGGAGTGGCACTATTCTAACCCGGCATCCACACGGGTAAATAAATAAATAATAAATAAATAAAATATACTCATGTTCACCAGACGAATATTTTCCCATACCGGGAATCGATCCCGGGAGCTCTAGTTTCGTAGATAGAGTCACTAGCATCTATAGAAATAGAAACATAAATGTTTTTTAATATAAAACCATAAGGTATCGCATGTTCAGCCGTGGGGCATGCAAAGTTTAAAAGACGTAAATGTTTGACTCTATACACTTAATTTAATAGAAGTCGCCCGCGACTTTGAACGCGTATAATTAAGTTTCCGCTACTCCCCCTCAATATAATCACAATTTAATAGTATCGTCTATATATGTCAAATACCTCGTTTATCACTATTCCCTTGAAAACTGTTCAATTTTGCAAAATACAAAGTATTTCATGTCCTTAGTTATCTCCATACCAAATTGCATCTAAATCGGTTCAGTAGTTCTTGAGATTAGCGCGTTCAAACAAAGAAACTCTTCAGCTTCATTATTGTAAAGATTACCAAGTAACTACATCGGTTCATGACAATGAATCTAAAGAAAAAAACAAAAGTTATTATATGTCTAAAAATTCTCGCAAGTTATAAAATAAAACATCTATGAATTAGCCATTACAGTAATTTTTGTTAGGGAGTCTACGTAACTCGATTGGGATTTTGTAACTAGTAACTAGGCTAAAGCATCGTCTATGTTATAGCTAATTTAAATAGCAATAATAATATTCAATATTTCTATAGACCTTTGACACAATGTAACATCTATATAACTTTATCGCTTGATACAGGTAGCAGAACAAATACGGATAATCCAACCCCGTACAATTTGCATCGCACTCTACGAGCAAACGTAGCTAGCATTGCTAACGGGCTGGCATGATCTAGGATGTACTAAATAATATAATAGATCGGGAATGTAAAATTGAAACACAGAAGTGGCATTTATAGTGTCATTTGCTATTTTAATTTGAAATCTTAGCTCGATGATGAATGTGCGACCTTGTAATAAACGCTTGGTTATTCTTATAATTTTTGCAAACTCAACTTCAAGCAACTTATAAGAGAAAAAAAAACGGTGAACGAAAAATAATATGACGTAACTACGACAAAAAATGTAAGACACCGTCTTGGATTACAGTCGTGAGTCATAAATATCTTTCTATCCAATAAAGCGCACCTTCCCTTCATCCTGCATCAAATGAAACTGTAACAAACCAATTTATTCGTCTACAATATCACCCATGCGTCGGCAACGTAAAGCCAATTACACACTTCCAATTTCAATATTGCGTAAAAATAATCCTAAAGGATCATTAAAGCGATCCCCCTGTATGTAGGGGGCCTATAGGGCCGTTTCTGAGGGGCCCTAGCTGCCATATTGGGACAAACGTCATAATTTAGATATGGGGTGTGTGTAATTAGGCCTGCTTTTACAGCATTGTGGAACGTACCTTTGTGACAGGGTGTGATATAGATTATATTCTGTGTTTTGTTTGGTGTCGCTTGGTGGAGTATGAAGGAGATATCTACAAAGCTAAATGTTTGCTATGCAGAACTTAGTGATACCTAAACTTTTGCAACTTTTGAAGTAATCTACGGCGAAAGAAAACATTAAAATAGGTCTGAAAAAACCTAAATACGACCTAAATAATATCAATAAAAAGACCGTGTGGTTGCCGGGTTAGAATAGTGTCACTCCATGTATTCCCGTGGATGTCGTAAGAGGCGACTAAGGGAATAAGGGCTTGTAGTACTGTTAGGCGATGGGCTTGCAACCTGTCACTAATACACTGGTAAACATCTTAGCCCACTTGTGCAAAATGTGGTTACAGAATTATCAACAAGTCTTTTTAGAGTTGTTGGTATTCTGTAGCTCTGCCTACCCCACTCTGGGAATGAAGGCGTGATGTTATGTATGTATGCAGTTTTTGCAATAAAGAAATACTGGTACTCGTTATTAAAATGTTCGACATTTGCACCAAAACACAGTTGCACGTTGTTTTTTCCAAAAGAGCTAATTTACGCATGCATGCACTTCCCATCAAAATGTTGTAATATTCCGCTACAATAACTTAGAACAGTCCAGTTTTTATAACCCTTTTGTGGTTGTAATTCCTCTTTGTCAACATGCTGTATTATTTTCAGTCGTATTTTTCCGGTAAAACCTCATCAGATTGAACAATGCTCGGGTCATCCCGTTTACCATTCCTATATTGTGACGGCTGTCATTTGGACCTCTTATGCTTTTGTCGTCGGCGGCCATTGTTAAAATTTTACCAATATAATTTTACAGTTCCCGCCTACTTTATATCTACTGAACAGGGTTGCTTTTTGAATGAGTTAAGCGGTGACAGGTTGGTTTGTGGATGACGTTTGACCGTTGTCAGCGCTGAAAGCGATGGAAAGCGGGTTGACCGCGACAATGGTTGGATTGCGAAGGATTTTCTGGGGTGTTTCATTCATTGATGTTGTGTGTAGGTTTGTATATATTGTCATAACCCTATTTCTTGTTTCGCGAGGGTTATGAATGTGTTGTGAAGAATAATTAATGATCCATTAAGTAAAAGAAGAGAATAGATTGCGTTTAAAACATCGCTTAAGTATTAATAGAATATTAAATACAATACTTTTTAAATTAAAACCGGGCAACCCTACACTGCGCATGGTCCGACATGCTCTTGCGCAGTTTTTTGATTATAAGTAAAGAACCTAAACAAATGAAGAATAGTGCATTTCGGCCGTAGGCAACTCCTCGGCTCATCCAAACTTCTGACAGATGTAATTAATCTCGAATAAGCTCCTGCGCCGCTCGTATTGTCCGATCCAGTCACTTAGCCCGTTAGCGATCGAGTTGCCAAGTGAGGGCCAAGTTTGTTTAATAGCCGCATAGTGTGGGCACAAGAAGGCTAACGATGTTATAGCGATATTGAGGTCGGATTGTTTGGTCATTCTGTTTTTTTTTTTTTTTTTTTTTTTTTTTTATGTTAAGGAGAAGGCACACGAGTACTCAGGCCACCTGATGGTAAGTGAAATCTGAGACCCATAGATATTTGAATTCTCAAGATTATAATCCTAAGACCTCAAATGCGCTGCCAACCCTGAGGACTAAGATGGAATGCCTCTATGCTAGTAATTTCACCGGTTGTCTTATCCCCACACCGGAACACAACAATGCGAACACTGCTGCTTGGCGGATGGTTAATGGATAAGATGGTGGTAGCGATCCGGACGGACCCTGCACAGGGTCCTACCACCACTACACTGTGACTTTGAAGTGTGATATAAAATTAAAAGTTATTATTGGGACTAACGACGACACGGTGGCCTAGTTGGGAGTGACCCTGCCTCCGAAGCCAGCGGTCCTGGGTTCAAATCCCGGTAAGGGCAGATATTTGTGTGATGAGCGCGAATATTTGTTCCTGAGTCTTGGATGTTTTCTATGTATTTAGGTATTTATTTCTCTATATAAGTATGTTTATCGTTGTCTAGTACCCATAGTACAAGCCTAGAGCTTAGTTTGGGACTAGGTCACTTTGTGTGAGATTGTCCCCTGATATTTATTTATTTATTTATTTTAATAAGTCTTTGTGTACTTCTTCATTTCCCTTCGTTCACGGTGACAACATCACCATTGGATAAAATTATTCCCCACAATATTTTATTACCAAAAGCCGAATTTAGTTGGACTCACCTTTTTATATCCTACCATTTTAAAAGAAGGTAATTCTTGCGATTTTGAGGGCTTTTTTTAAACACACATAACATGTTACACAAGCAGACAGACCATCTAATGGTACATAAGAAAGATCTGTGACCACACACATTTGCATTCTCAAGACTACGGCTTTAAGACTGGAAATACGTACCTAAACAAAGGTCGATGTCATGCATGTTGTATCGTAGCCTCCCAATAGCCCCGTGGTCTACTAGTAACTCAGTTAGTATCTATCCAGCTGTTAGCTTCAAATTAGTAACCGTCTAGGGAGGCGAGCGCTTGATCGAACTACACGTCTATCATAGCGGCTCGAATATCATGCCAATTTGTACTTTATTACCTTCACCGCAGGGTACACGCACGTGACGTATGAGTAATTATAGCTGTGATGGACCGAGGCTTTTCAGGCTGATTGAAATTGTTTTCGGAAACTCGGTGATTCTTCACTGACGTTTCCTTATTAGTTTTATCTCGGAAGTAATATAAATTTCACTTCAATCGTGATGTGTTGTGACAACTGGACAGAAATATTAATGTTTAAATTAGATAACTCCCAGTAAGTGTATAATTATATATAAATAAAAAATAGTATCACTAGACAATGTCACACAAATTGACCTAGTACAGTCAAGTTCAAAAGTATGTATACACTTTAGTACCTTGTCACTTTAATCGCTTGGATAATTTCATATGGCAGTTTAAACATGACGTTAAATAGACAAGGTACTAAAATGTATACATACTTTTGAACTTGACTGTACCAAACTAACCTCTAGGCTTGTACTATGTGTACTATATAAAAATAAAGTTACTTATAAAGAGAAATATATGCTTAAATAAATAGAAAACATCCAAGACTTAGGACTTGTGCTCACCACAGAAATATTTTCCCTTAAAAGGATTAGCCCGTGTGGTTGCCGGGTTAGAATAGTGCCACTCCATGTCTTCCCGTGGATGTCGTAAGAGGCGACTCAGGGAATAAGGGCTTGTAGTATTGTTAGGCGATGGGCTTGCAACCTGTCACTAATACACTAGTAAACTTCTTGGCCTGATTGTGCAAAATGTGGTTACAGAATTATCAACAAGTCTTTTTAGAGTTGTTGGTATTTCTGTAACCACATTTTGGGAATACCCCACTCTGGGAATGAAGGCGTGATGTTATGTATGTATGTATGTAAAAGGATTTGAACCCGGGGGAACCAGCTTCGAAGGGAGGGTCACTACCAACTAGGCCAACGTGTCGCCAATTATGCATGAAGATTGTTTCACAATGAAATTTTTATGAATTGTACAATTAATAATAATAGTAATTGTGATGCTTCGTGAATTCAAATTAGGAGTAGCAATAATTTTGTGTTCAGACTGACCATCACAACCTGAACAGGGCGGTCGGATTAACTTGATATTCTGCATAATTATGCTAATCCGATGACAATACAATAACACGGTGTCCTCGAGTTGGTATGAAAGTGGAGACGAAAGGTGGCATAGAAACAACTACACCCAAAAATTCCATTAAAAAACTAGGCGCGTGCGTCTATCGGCCCGTAGTATTAGTTAAAGGGCGTGAAATAATAAACGCGTAGATTTAAATAAACGTAAATTATGTGCTACATTATAAAAATATTGATTGTGTGTTGTGTATGATTGAGATGTGAGGCAACTTATGCTTTCCAAGCTTAAACAAGTTCTGAAGCAGTGGCTGGTTTTATTAAATTACGACGACACTAAGAAGCACACACAATCACACACGCACACACACACACACACCTGCCTGCCTAAATTGATTTTAAATGTTACTTTAGTATATTTTACTTTATTAAATAATACAATACAATACAAAACACTTTATTGTACACTAAACAAAAATATTGCTGAGAAAAAGCACAATTTAAAAAAGACCCAGGTAAAAAACATGCGGTGTTATCGTTAATTAGCGATCTCTTCGAGACAACCTTGGAAGGGATAAGGTGTCAAATTAAAACATGTTAAGTACAGTAATGCGGACTAGTTGCGAACAGTAATAAAAAACTATGCTAGCTATAAAACATAGTATAGCTATAAATATACGCTTACCAAATTAATGAAAAGATAATCAAGTACATACTAATACAAATAAATAATACATGATAATGACTTACATAAATAAATAGAAAATAGTAAATAAACAGATTATTAAATATCAATACATCCACATCAGGGAAATAATAGAAAGACAGCCACACGCCAGAAAAACTCCCTTTACAAGAAAATAGTAAGAGAAATGAACTGAGACAGTATAATAATGACTGCGAGTAATAATATACGTGTACGAAATGTGGTGACAAATTCTGTCACGTATGTACGTACGTATATTAATACACTAGAAAACATCTTAGACTGTTTGTGCAAAATGTGGTTACAAAAATACTAACAAGTCTTTTTAGAGTTGTTAGTATTTCCGTAGCTCTGCCTACCCCACTGTGGGAATGAAGGCGTGATGTTATGTATGTAAATAATATGCCTAACTAGTTTGTGATCCGCCAGAAACTGATGTTTTGTATTTATCCCTTTATAAGACCCCAGTTATAAAGTAATGCTAGGTGAAAGTTAAATAAAGCCCCATGTTTGACACTTCCTACAAATCATTCTAAAGAAAGTTATTTTTCATGTAAATACAGAAGAATATGTATCATATTCTGTACCTAGTACTTAAGGTTGAAATTCTAAATAAATATATGTAGTCACTAAATCGCCTGTGTCTTATAAAGGGTTATTGTGATTTTTCGTAACCTGTACTAATATTATAAAGAGGAAAGATTTGTTTGTTTGTTTCGAAAAGGCTCCGAAACTCGCGCGTCGCTATTAATAAATAAATTGAACTGAATTGAGTTTGCATGAACGTTGCGGTCTCGAACATCGTGACAACATTAACGAAGATTTTTCTTCCTTTAATAATTTAGACATCTTCATTATACAATCTAGACCGTAACATTTCAAAGTTAAATCCTCACACTTGAACACTCAGGCATCGCTATAAATACTGTATGAGTCCCGCTCCGGTCTTGAGTCCCGGGTACGGGTACTTGAGTTTGAGTGTAAGTCTCCTGCATTCAGAGACGCTTCGGTGCTCTCTTGATAATAAAAATAAATTGTATTGCTACGTGTATGGCTTGTAATTTCTACAATTTCAGACTCTGTTGGTTTAAGTGAGTACAGATTTACTGGTTAGGATAATTTAAGTTAAAATGGCGTGAGATTTGTTCTTGTGTTTTATCTTTTTGTTTTCTTGTAGCTCATCGTATATATGAAAATTGTGATATTCAGTTGAACTGTTCAATTATTTCATGTTATTATTAATGGTAGAGTGATGTTGTTGAAAGAATATATTTTTTCTTTTTATATGTTTTTATTTAATTTAATGTGCGTGTAAAGATCAAAGCTTAAAAATGTTAAACCAGCAATGTTTTTCTTATTTCTTATAGTGTGGTATTATCCTGAGTCCTCCGATTTTCGGTCTTGAGATTGCAATTTTAAAATAATAGATATCCCACTTGTCATTAATTAAGCTGTGTGATTAACAGGGCTCGGAACCGGTTAAAAAAAAACGATTAACACCGGTTTATTTCGGTTTTGCTCCGAATTTTTCCAGGGAACGCGAACGTTTTAAGAACTTTATTTTTAACCTATAACCTAACCTTGTATATAGTGCGTGACGTGCGTCTGGTCAAACTGGTTTTTTTTAGCTCGATACCGGTCAACTCGTAAAGAACTTTATTTAAACGGCAAGTACATGATAACGGTTGGAAAATGTAACTGGTACGCGAACCCTGGTGATTAAAGCATGCCTTTCCACATCATGAAAAAATACACTTCCAAATGGGTAAGTACTTTTAATAGGTCAGTGGGAAGTTACCAATGGTACCCCAATCGTGCCCAGCCCTACTAAACCCAAACACCCACTACACGTGGTATTTCTAAATTGTATAAATTACAACGTTGCCGCTCAAAATGACTGTATTTTGAATATTTAAGCGGCAATATATCTCGAATATTCGTAGAAAATTACTACACTTCTTATTCACGTGAAAGTATAATAACATTGGGTAGTAACATCTGGTGGTACACGTTCGGCCACGAGAAAGTGTACACTTTAATGGACTTCTTTGCGTTCGCTTCAGGCTTAAGTCAGTGCGTTGGGTTTTAAACAAAGAAGGTCTTATAGACATTGAGTTCGCAATTAGAAATAATGTTTTAGTAGAAAGAATTCATAAAGATTAGAAAATAATAGGGGTGCTGATATTATTATTTATGTCGAATCTGTTTTCATTCACTTTAAGATCTTTTATATAAGAATATGATGTGTTTCTAAACAAGTAAGTAAAGCTTCTCATAATATTTCTGCGCCATGTATGAGTATAAACAAAACAGCCAGTTATAATATAATGATGATTAAGCTTTGTTTTAAAAGTTTATTCTCGCCATCTATCTATTGATCTGCTTTTGCTCCGGATTTTCTTTTTCTTTTCTGAAAAATTTGACGATTCCCATGGGAATAACGATTTAAGCTGTCATGTTCTACAAGGACCAAGATAAGCTAGGACAAATTATGGTTATAAAAATGTTTTAAAAACCAAAAAACCGCATTCAAAAACGCAAAAAATAACTTCTTTTAAAATGTATGTGTTTGTTTTTGTGGTGGTAGGACCCTGTGCAGGGTCCGTCCGGATCGCTACCACCATCTTATCCATTAACCACCCGCCAAGCAACAGTGTTCGCATTGTTGTGTTCCGGTGTGGGGATAAGACAACCGGTGAAATTACTAGCATAGAGGCATTCCATCTTAGTCCTCAGGGTTGGCAACGCATTTGAGGTCTTAGGATTATAGTCCTGAGAATTCAAATGTCTATGGGTCTCAGATTCCACTTACCATCAGGTGGCCTGAGTGCTCGTGTGCCTTCTCATTAACATAAAAAAAATAAAAAATCTTCGTTGTAGTCGCTCAACTATCTTAATCAAGATATCTTATCACCATCTCCTCCTTTTTTGAAGTCGGTTTAAAATACAATTACTTCTTAACCTTTTTTATTAAATAAATAATGTGAAAGGTAAGTATTAGTTTCCGTGGCCTGTAGTGTTCATTTCTGATTGTTTCTACATTGTTCGGCCATATTATACAGTTTCAGTTCGGCCTGTTTGAACAGTACCCCGTAATTTTGTTATAAAACTTTGATTTTCCCGATAATATCACAATGTCGGCTGAAATGTTTAGCTTTTGATTGTTACATGGCAAGTTAATATCACCGTGGATGGTGCCTTTATGCTATGAAAGTGAAGTTGTATTTTGCCAAACATTTGCTTATATTAGACTGAAATATTGCGTGAACTGACTAAAATAGTAGCGTTATTAACGTATTCATAAAATATAATTTAATTGATACACAAATTGTCCTGGCCTCCAGCTTAGCAGCAGCCTTGTGCCTTGTGTGGATAGGTACAGGGCCACTATTCAACTGCGTTATAACGATATCGTTTTTGACCTGTTTCCGTATTGTCAACGTTTTGATAACTCTTATGTCATTTACAATAATGGCGACTGTGACATAAACGATTCTTAAACGTGTCAAACACGATATCGTTTTACTGCACCTGAATAGAGGCCCTGTAAACCTGGTAGGCGCCTATTCCTAAGCGTAATACTTTACGCACTTTCAACTAAGCTACGCAGAATAAGTAGTGTTTCTTGTATTTATTCTTTTATTTATTTCAACGATTAAATATACATTACTTCACATGTGAATGCCAACGCGGTCCGTTGGAGACCCTCGAGCGCCCCCCTGAAAGCCACCGTCGGGCATTCCATATTTCGAAATCTTTTTTATTCAAAAGATTTCGAGACATTTCGACATAACAAAATAGAAAAAAGAAAACAATGAAAGGAGTATGTACTGCTACATCCTTCTTTCATTACAGTACTATAGACAACGCTATATAGACTATAATATAAATCGATATTTAAATACGTTGATAACATACTAGACTAGGAGAAAAGTAATCGTGTCCCTGAAAATAATCCTTTTGCCTTTACCTGGGACTAAACCTAGGTAAACCACGTCGCCAAGTAAGTAGATAATCTATTATTTCTGGGTTTATATTGAGAAAACTAAAAACTTCCTGGATTTCCTAACGTTTACCAACATCTTTGATTACACTGTAGTTCCGATTTCTTCATATAAATGTAAATACGTGAGGGCGGGAATTACCCCCACAATGGGGTTTGATTTTCACTGCGGGGGACGGTGAGAATTTTTATCGGTTTTTTTTGGGTTCCGTTTTTGGCAAGTTTGGTTTTTAGTTAGGATAAAGAGTAAATATAAACCCCCTTTTTATGTTCGGAGGAGTTTTTTTTTAAATAAAATGTTCACGGTAGTGTTGTGTCATAAAAAGTTGCAGAAAAGTTTATACATTTAATTTCGTCTCAAGTTGCGTGCTATCACTTTCTCCCTTGGTGAATTAGAAATTGATAAAATGTGCCTTGGGATATTTAGAGCTAAATAAACGTTAGTGCAACTGTTTGTCAGTGGTAGAGCCACTTATTATCTAGTGACTCTAGAAAGTATGGTGCTAGGATTATCGTTCTTGAAGATGCGTTTTGCCTAGATTAGCCTTCGAAGCTGCGGGCCTGGGTTCAATTCCTGGCATGGGAAAATATTAGTGCGATGATCGCGAGTATTTGTACCTGAGAATCGGATGTTAGGTATTTATCTATTTTAAGTATAGGTACATATACCTATCTCTATTTAAGTAGGTTTTAGTACCCATAATACAAGCCTAGAGCATAGTTTGGGACTGTTTCAATTTGTGTGAGATTATCAACCGATATTCATTTCTTTGTTATGTCGATTGTGTTACAAACGCCAATATATTAACTGAGACTGTAACTTTAATATACATTGCCGCATTGGCTATCAATTATTGATTTGGACAAAAATGTTAGCATTATTACAAAAAAAAAAAAAACTGATGGCAATGTTATCCTATGTATGCCTTTCAGGTTCGGGTAAATTCGGTCTGATTTGCATACGAGCGTATGAAAGAGAAGAAGAAACCTGAAGGTTGTTCTATGAGCTATTTGCACTGTTTCTAGATTTATCACTACATAGTATAAAACAAAGGCGCTTCCCGCTGTCTGTCCCTATGTATGCTTAAATCTTTAAAACTACGCAACGGATTTTGATGCGGTTTTTTTTAATAGATAGAGTGATTGAAGAGGATGGTTTATATGTATAATACTTTAATCCGGAGCGAAGCGAGGGCGGGTCGCTAGTTTCAGTATAATAGAAACTTTCCTCCATGAATATTACAAGTTGCATGCTACGAGTATTTTCTCGTCCATTGCCTTTGTTCCACTGGCTGTTTCGAGCTAGGCAGGCAGATGATTGGACTAAATCCTATAAAGCCTTTGAAGCCTTATTTGGCACAGACGAAATGTAATAAAGAAATTGAAAAATATGAGGATTAGATGTTTTCAGGAGAAATAAGAATGTTTACTGCTACTAACTTGTTTATCTATTTTGTTACTAGCGAAGGGCTGGTATACGATAAATTTTACGGCAAATATTGCTGTCTTATACTTAGTTCGTATCTTAGAGCAACCCCATAGTTGCCGGACACATATTGCCCTAAAAAAATGCTGGTCAAAACGGGCCTTAAGATGGTATGTGGTCACCGTCTATTAGACGTTAGCAATGTTGGGGGCACAGCCATGTTGTAGCCTTCCAATTAATATTTAATACGTCCGCAGAATCGGTAAGACTAAAATCTCAACCTCGTGAGACCCAGTGTTCTATAAGAGGTACATAATCAAAGCAATTTGGTTTAAACTATACTTTAATGACCATAAAGTTCATGTGAATTTAAGAACAAAGGTAACTGAACTTTATTTCCTTGATAGTAGATTCAAATTGCTACTCACAAAAATCTATTTGTTGGTGGGCCGCTTCACGAGGTTAAAATTTCCTGTCTTGCCAATCCTGAGGCTTGGTCCTCAGGGTTGAAGGATAACAAGTGAAATGGCTAACGAGTAACCTACCGGAACACGAAAATGTGAGTATGCTTGGCGGTTTAAGCCAAGGATAGAATGGTAACAATCTGGCCGTTCTAGGCACTGGATGAGTTAAAAGTAGGGTATTTGTGTACTAATAGATGTTATGCATTCTTTTCTATAATAAATTACCCGACGCAGTTTTAAAGTTACCATTTTCAACACTTTGAATTACTTGACAAAGTCGTTAATGTCTACAGCTTATTATAGGGTCGAGGATTATCTTACAGACAAAAATGCTTGGCCTAAGATACCTAACGTAACAACTTACCTATCTAGTCTAAAGGACATAGTTTCTGTAGGAGAACGTATCGAAACTTTATTTATTGTTTTATTTCATTTAGCTTTTCACTGTCATGGGTACGTATAAATATTATTATTACCTTATATATTTGCTCTTATGTTTACTAGAATCTTTGACACGTTTGTCTGCTTAACTACGCATGATATATTATATATTATAAAACATTAATTCTTTATACTATCATGCTATAAGTTCTATCATTGTCATAGGTCATAAGCAATATTTAAAAAAAAAAAAACTGTTGTTGAGTTTAATTTGACGCTTCTTCTTAATTTTGACGTGTAAAAGTGCCCGTGCGATACTTACTGAATAAACAACTTTTACCTTTCTTTAACCCTCTGCAACTGTGGTGACTTTTTTAGAAACATTCTACTGAGGTGGAGTCTGTCAGACGTCATTTTTGATAAATCATAGAAAAAATACTAATGGGTCAATGATAAGTATTGTTTATTAAGTGTATAGCATGATTATTTAATTTTCATGTGGAAATTATAATAAGCATGTATATGGGCTACTAAATAAAAAAAATACATTAACTGGAACACGGTAAAAAAATGTGGAGTTTTTAACATAGGTTAGTTTATAATGCCCCGAGTCTTTAGGAGAGGTTGCTGAGCGATACAGACCAATTTCACGCTATAAAGCGATTTTTTTGGCGGTGTCTGATAGACGTCACGCCAGTCGCAGAGGGTTAACACTATGCCCAATGTAAATTGTATTAAGAAATTCTGTAACGGGTACGTTGGGTAACTTATTAGGAACGAAATAAAACTGAATCAAAATTCTTTTAACTATGTTTATTACTCTTGTGTTTAAAAAAATATCACGGAACCTACAACGAAAGGAAGCTCGCACTTGCCTCATTTTGCAAGCGTTGCAAAGAAAAGTCAATTGGCACCTATTGTCAACTTGGAACACATTTCATCCTACTTCCACTTGCACTTTGGCTATATTGCCGTTTCATTTTCGGATGCAGTTTTAGAAAGTCTTATTTATTTGGTGCCCAAATAATTGATTTCAATCAAAAGCCGACCCTATATGGAGCCACTACTCGATGTTAAATGATTGTTTAATGCAATAAGGGTTGAATCTAGGGTGGTAATGATGAAAAATAGTGTAAGTGATAATGAAATAGAATCAATCTGTATATATTCCATTTAATTTTGTTTATTTAGTTTTTTGTTAAGGGGAACTAAGGGAAGTATTTAGGTTATTTTTTTGACAATAATATTTTTCTTACTAGGACTAAGTTAACTTTGACTAGATTTTATTAAATATTTAGTTTTACACATTTGAAGAGTTAAATATTCATTTCTTGATTTACCCTAAGATAGTTTCGTTAAAATAAGTACTTTAAAGTTGTAAAACTTGCTGTGTTATAACATATTAAATGTAAATGTGATATTGCTAAAGCAATAAAAAATACACAAAGTAAAATTAATGCAACAAAAATGCATTTGGTTACAAAAGGCAAGGTAAGATAAGATTTGGGTTAGGGCAGATATTTGTGTGATGAGCGCGAATATTTGTTCCTTGGTCTTGAATGTTTTCTGGGTGAATCAACTTTTAAGGTACTCCCCAATTTTCGACATGTCTCACTATGTCACCTTAATTTGGTAGAATGCATTTTTTTTTTGATGTAGTCAATATATTGAATAAATCAGACAATTAAACTTACTTTCTAGCTGACAATTTTAAAAATTCTTCTGTGATTTACACAAATATATCAGGTAACGCAGGGGACGACGTTGTCCCCGGGTTTTGTATGAAAAACGTGCATTTTCCACTGCGTTACCATGTTTTTACAAAATTATTGAATTCGTTTATGATTATGAATAGTGAAATCCGAAAATCTGATTATCTAATTTTAACATGTGTAAATCATTATCAATCTCACATATTCTAGTAAATTTTTATTAGCGTGTAGAAAAGGAGGACTTTAAAAGTTGATTCACCCTTCTATATATTTCAGTACGTATTTCTCTATATACGTAAGTATATCGTTGTCTAGTACCCATAGTACAAGTCTAGAGCTTAGTTTTGGAATTAAATCAATTTGCGTGACATTTCCACTGATATTTATTTATTTTTAGAAGTAGCTGTGTAAGTTATACTACAATATTTTAATATAAAAGCTTACATACAATAAACGTCACTATTCCTAAGAATTACATCCCCTTCTCGCTAAATTGTCATTATTGGCGAGGGGATGACAATCATTCCCCTCATCCCGCCCGTCCCCCACACACCCTAGATAGCGGAAATAATCGACGCCTGATTGAAATTACTAGTTTTTAACTAACAAAAGTTATGTCAAAGGAAAACTGCCCTTGTGTGTGCAATATTAATACAGAACCCATACTGATAGATGTCCATACAAAATTGACTCCATATAGAGTTTTTGGATTTGTGAATCACAAAGAGATACAATGACGTTTTATCTTCCTCAAGTTTTAAAAAAACCTGACAGTGGTTTTACTACACATGCTTAGTATTAACTGACAGTTTAAACTGTTCAGTGAAAACTAACAGTTGAAACTGATTGTGAGTAGCCACCATTATTTTAGAATCTATAATTATCGTTTAATTTCTCTGCATTTTCTAAAGATCACAAACGATGTTTCAGTAAGTTAGAAATGTAGAGTTGTTTTTCGTTCATTTTTTATTGTGTCATTGACAATGGGTGACGAAGAATCATCAATGATTAGCCTTTGTGCGTTTTCAGCACATTTGGCACAATTATTTTAATAGAATGGGGGCCCAAATTGTCATAAATTATAGGCGATTGCGCCGGAGTTGACTGCATATGCATAATGGTGGGTAATGACTCAGTATTAATGTTATTGAATTATGCCCATTAGTGATGTGCTGACTATAGCGGACTTCTCGGTGTTTTATTGATATAAATGATAATGATCAATATAATAGTGAAACTTGGGGAAAACTAGGGTGATGATAGATATAGAGGGCGGTTAATCGTTATCTTTTATTTCTTAGTTATATAATATTACAAATGAGAAAGTAGAGTATCCATTTATTGACACAGAAACGAAACGGTTTACAGTAACCAAATGTAAAGTGATTTTATTTAATAAGTTGATTTAATATCGAATACAATTTTCTGACATTAAAATATATTAAGTGTAATAAGATATTTATTGACTAAGGAGTATGACAAGCGGAACTTTTTAAAAAAAGCAAATGAGGGTTCAAGAATTTGTTCAGCTTACGGCGAACGGTTGTGCGAGGTTTTTTTTTGGGATATAGAGACCGTGTGGGATAAACTTTGTACGGAGATACACTTAGAGGAAATTAACTACAACTAACCTTAATACAATACAATACACAATACAAAACACTTTATTGTCCACCAAACAAAAACATTACACAGAATTTTCACAATTTAGAAGACCCAGGTAAACAACAGGCGGTCTTATCGCTGATTAGCGATCTCTTCCAGACAACCTTAGAAGGGATAAGGTGTCAAGTTAAAACAATTTACACAGTAGGTGGTGCAGACCAATTTCGAACATTAACAAGGAACTATGCTAGCTATAAAATACAATATACCTATAAATACACGCTTACCAAACTAATAAATAGATAATCAAATATATATTAATACAAACTAATACATTATAATGACTTACATGAATAAATAGATAGTAATAAATAAATACATACATAAATGTCAATACATCCACATCAAGGAAAAAAAAACAGCCACACGACAGAAATGCATAGTGAGAGAAATGTGCTGAGACAATACAATTAAGACTGCGACAAAAAGTGCTCAAGGAGAAGTTTCTTAAATACAGGTAAAGATTTAGCCTGCCGCAGCTCCACAGGGAGGGAGTTCCACAGACGGACAGCCTGAAAAGTAAAGGAATTGTTGTAGAATTTAGATGATGAGGAGGGTACAGTTAAAATACAATTTTGGGAGCAACGAATCGACGTAAAAAAGTTAAAACGCTCCTTGAGGTAACGCGGGGTTGCAGGGAAAAACAGAACACAGTAGAGGAGATTAAGGATATGAAAGTACCGGCGAAAACGGATAGGAAGCCACTTGAGTTGCGAACGAAAATTAGAGACGTGGTCATATTTGCGTAAACCAAATATAATACCTAGTTTTACTAATATATTTTTTATCTGTGCCGTTGCGTCGATAAAGGGCCCCACTCTAAATATGATGCCGAGGCGAGGCGAACCACGGCGCTAATTTTCAGTGAGCACTTTACCACGGACGAATATAGTATTTGTGTGTCTTTGTTCCATCGTAACGGTTTAATCCTTTAACTGATTGGCACTTACCAACCAAATACGGATAAAGGATGTCTTCGGTGTGCTTGCCAGGGTAACAAAAGCTTGTAGTACTGTTAGGCGATGGGCTTGCAACCTGTCACTAATACACTGGTAAACATCTTAGCCTATTTGTGCAAAGAAGTTTTTTTAGAGTTTTTGATATTTCTGATAAGTCTGTCTTCCCCACTCTGGGAATAAAGGCGTAATGTTATGTATGTATGTTTGTATGGATACAGGATGCAGTGGAAAAAAGCTAGCAAGAGTTATAAAAGCATCTTAGACTAATTAATTAGTAATTTTGAAATTGAATAGCAAATAATACAACTTCAATACTCAGCAATCAGTTTCAATGCACTTTAAAAGGCAAGAAGTATATTATGGCAGCAATACAGCTTTTTCTATTTCGAAATCTAATGAAATATCCCGAGAAATCCCCGGGGGCATATTCATACAAATACAAGTCTATCCACAAGTTAGTTCCTAAATGAAAATCATGAAAACGTTTTATATTTCATTGAGTTTCTTTACTGTAAAATGTGTGTCAATATCACACAAATATTACAATTAACGAAATATTTCTGAACTCCATTTGTTTGAGTATTTATTTGTTCAAATAAATAATAATGGAGTTGTTCCCTTGCCTATCACTTTTCAACTCGACGCCCCTAATATTAACCGGAAAATTCGAGCTGTCTCGTCAGAGCGTACAAAAAACATTTTAAGTCTTACATTAGGTAGCTTGATGCGACATAGAACTCACCTCTCTGTTTAATAAAGCCACGTGATCTGATTGGGTTACATTCATTGAACCTCCTAAGGCCTCTCGTACAAAAAAAATACATAATACGTTCATTAGAAAATAGACCTATTGCAAAGGAAGTAAAATAGGTTTTCCTTTGTTTTTATGAGGGACAATCAAACTAGAAAATTGACTCTATTGCATTTGTAATAGGTTCATATTCCATTGGCAAATTTCGTTGTATGGTGGATCTTGGAGGTTATCATCGACATTGCACAGTTGCAGATAAAACCATAAAAACGCCAACTCACCAGAACCTGTATAAAGTGACGATTTCACCATTCCATTATCAGACTGAGGTTAATAAGCGAAACCGTCTCCCCCCGACCTTACCGACGTCTGAAATAAATCGGATTACACTGGACACTGACGGAGTTGCAAAGGTCTAAAGATTGTTATGTGTGGTATAATTTTAAACTTGAATGATCTCTAAAATTTATTTGCAGCTCCTGCCTAGTATATAAGGCTCATACTCACTCTTAAAAACAAAATTAGTTTCTCCTGTGGTCAATAGTTAAGAGCTTGTGTGCATATAAGTTATGTTTTTATATGATAGGTCTAAAGCAGTCCTGACGGCGTTTTTGCGGGAATGGGCCAGAAAATTAGGCCTTAAAAACGTTAACTTTCGGTGTGTCCACAGGAAAGACGATAACCTAAATCTGTGTATGACCCATAAGTCCTATTATAACCGACTTCAAAAAAGAAAGGAGATTCTAATTATAAATTTAATTATTAAATATAATAAAAAATAATAAAAATAATTATTAAATAATAATAATTATTTAATTTTTTTTTTTTTTTTTATTTTTTTTTTTTTATTTTAATTATTCTTATTATTTTTGGTGATCACGCAAAGACCGCTGGACCGACTTGATTTTTATTTTGTTCAATTGGGTATACTTTCTAGAGTTGGTCCCATTTCCAGCACGTCAAGATCTGATGATGGGATCTTGGACAAATCAAAGGAACTCCTCAAATATCACAGGAATAAAAATACATGGATGACATAACAGTAAACAACTAAAATTGTTTTCATAAAGCAAGAAAAAACTTCTTTAAAAATGGTCAGTCCAACTGAATTCGGCGTCCCATTATATTTTTAACCAGTTGGACTGACCTATTACCTATAATTTTAAAAGAAGTTTATAACACTGCTTTTATAGGTACCGGAGATAGCGGCTAGCTGCAATTTAGTAGTCAAAGCATTATATACTCTATTGGTAACCACATTAAATTTAAAATGCCGATAATCATAGATTTGCTGTTAGACCCCTTCTCTGGTATCACAGCATAAAAGATGAAGTAAATACTTACGGCTGGTACTAAAATGTGTTTAATTAACTTGTACTTCAAATAATACGTGTATTTTACTTTGAAAGTGGTATTTGTATCATAATAGAAGTGTTATTTCAAGAAAACAAGTAACAAAAGCAATCTCTGGAAAATACTTGGTGGAATTCCAAATTGCTCGTCAAAAAGTCTTTTAATAAAAATATGGCGGAGGAGTAAAATTTACGTGGGCAGTATTTAGATTGCGTGGGACGAAACACAAATCTTATTAAGTGAGTGCAGAAAAAGTGCTCATTCGCCAACAAATTGACTGTCTGATGTTATTTTTAATAGCCTGTAATAAAAAACTAATCAAACAAAACCCAACTTTATATTCACACCCCCAAAGTTCACACGCTCGTGCACTTATTCGCATTTGTCTACACGTATCGTTTGAATCGCATCCTTATTTGGTACTGTCACGGAAAAAATACAAAAACTCCCGCGAGGTAATGCCGGGGGAAAAAGTGCTCTTTTGTAAGGGAGTGTTTTTTTTCGACGCGAAGCGACAATCCCGTCACTCAGCCGGTTTAATTGCGAGCACTAAAACAAACGAGGGACGCCGCTGAGCTTCCGTGTAGGGGTGTGGCAGACGGGCGTCTCAAACGTCGTAATTATTTTATCTCTGTGGTTTCAATTCTGCTAATTTCTGCTAAGGGTTTTATGTGATAGGTAACACTAATGCCATAACTTAGATACGAAATTGTAAGGTATTCTGTCGACTACTGTTAGAATGTTTAAATGGAGCTAAACTATGTGATTTTGTACAGGATTAATTAAATCATTGTTAAGAAACTATATATTTTCCGAAAAATTGGAACTTTAGCAAGACATGAATATTTTATTTATTATAATTGTGTATTATTTTTGTTTCAAGTATGTTTTTAATGCTTTTCAAAAATACGTTGTCGTCTTTGGTAAGTAAAATCGCGCCACAACTTAAGTTTTGACGGATTTTTAATAAAATTTTAGCCTAGCCTTTTTGTAATGAGGAAAAACAGCTTAAGAATATCGGTTGAAATGAAATAAAACTTTAAAAAAGGAGCCATTTAAAACACTATTTCATTCTCTTACTCAAATAAAAATGAATTCTCACCGCGTCCCAACCGCCCGTTTGCTTAAAATCAAGTGTATACGTTACACATAGGTTCATGTTTTTATACTTTTAATCCTTTCCACCAATGACAGTAATTTGACGAGCGCATTGTCCGACCAACAGCCAATCAAAAGCCGGAATGAGACCGTTACGGCTTAATTCTGTTTTCAAATTGTTTCATTTAATAACAATTTAAACGGTGATTTGGACGCGATTTGATTTAACGATTTGACCTTTGTTTAATGGTTGTATTACAGCTGACCGTTAACTGACACATATTAGTTATGAGATAATTACAGCAAAATAATTCTTAATAAGGAAAAAGATCGCATTAAAAAAGTAATAATTATAATTATGCCGAAAGAGGAACTTTTGGAGATGTAGAGGAGGATCAGCCCAACTGCAGTTTAACAGTGCCTTGAGTTAAATAAAAAGGTTACAGTCGAAACAAAAAGCAAGTACCTAAATTTACTATGAAAAAGGTGTACGTGCGGGGTATAATACTATGCACCTTGGAATCAGAGTGTCTTTTTGGTGTGCCTGGAATAATTTCAGTAGGGTCCAGAATTCACAGATTAAATCTCATTTTTGGTTGGCTTTTTTCATGCAACAGAAGTAATTAATCTGTTAATTCTTAGGCCCGTATTAATAAACTTGTCTCGGTTTAAATGCCATCTCAAGATACGTCAAAATAAACGTCAAACCATAGAAAACTGTCATTTTTGACGTACCTTGAGACGGGCATTTAAACCGAGAGCAGTCTATTCATATGGGCCTTTAATGTTCTTATTTCGAGTGGACATCTCGAGTATTAAAAGTAGCCCTCCATGTCCCATTCGTTTCCTCCATCCTTTGTAATAATATAATTATTCTCAACAAGCAACATATAATTATGTCAATATGTGTCCCTTTATCTTGAAACATCTTTGTATTGGCTTTTCCACTACACATAGACACCGCAACCCTCAAGTGATTTACTCATGCCTTTCTCACAAGGGCTTCTGTCATGTCACGTTAACATGTCATCTCGTGTCCCCCTCCTGGTCAGATAGCATCAGCTGACGGCTGATGGAAGATTAATTGTATGGAAAATAGCGGATTTGGTGTTCAAGAAAAATCCTAAGGGTGTTTTTGCATATTAAAATTACAAAATACAATACCTGCCACCTGAAAAGTGATCACAATACAACTATTTCAAAATTATAGTTACGGAATAAGGTTTTTTTTTCAATAAAAAAAATGTAGGTACCTAAATTTTTGAGACAAATAATCTCAAACAAAATTAATAAAACCGGGCAAGAGCATGTTGGACTATACTCATTTTAGGGTTCAAAAGCCGTCACTACAAACACAAAACTACTTCAAAAAGTAACAAGTAAGAACTTATTTTTGGGCAAATAACTCGGTACACATTAATAAACATTGATCATAACTTTTACATATTTAATTTCTAAGAGCTATCCAGTGATACCTCACTCGATGTTAAAATGAAAAAGTATATATTTTCAGTACAGTTTTTTTTCAAGATTTTATGTTATAACTTTGTCGGCGTAACTTACATATATAACAATGCCAAATTACAGCTTTGTAGTACAGAGGGTCTCTTAGTTCACCCGCGGACAGACGGAAAGACAAACAGACGGATACGGCTATAAGGGTTTCCAGTTGACTACGGAACCCTTAAAAAACCTTAAGCCTACTCTAAAATTTAAATAAAATGAAGTTCTCAAACCCGTCAAAGTTAATGCAAAACTTAGTACGTACCCAACCCTAGCATTGTGTCGGGATACAAAAGCAGCTCTCGGCGACACAAACTTGACATCGCGACACACGCGAGATTGACGCACGATAGTGTCGCCGCAACTCGAGATAAAACCCGCTCTAGAGATGGGAAGATTTCGGTGACAGTTTTCCATAGTAGGGAGGGAGAATTTATTTTGGCAGAAAGATTGCTAAGGAAACAAAGTGGTTCTTTGTTGGTATGAATCTTAATTCAAATTTTACTGGGCCGAGACTCTACACGGTAAAAATGATATCGCTTTTGAAGTGTTTCCGTATGGCGGTGATGGCGGCCGAGTCATAAACGATTGTAAAACACGTCAAACGCGATATCATTAAAACGCAGTAGAATAGAGCTGGGATTCCACATGGTAATAACGATATCGTCTTTGACGTGTTTCCGTGTTGTCAACGTTTTGTTAACTCTTATGTCATTTACAAAAATCCTAGAAGCCCTGTTTTGTAGAAGATTTTTGATGATTGCTTTCAAATAGTTGAGTCCATTAAACAACATTAGTTAAATGTGTTCGCTCATAAAAAGATTAACAGTTCAGTATTCACTTAATTTTTGGTTGTTAATGATTAATAGCACTTAATGCCATAAATAATCAGTCAAGTGCGATTTTCTACCGCCTGACTTACACTTAGACATAGAAATCAAAAAAAATAATTAAATTGTATTTGTTAGGAAATATAAAAAATACAAGATTAGACGCGATTATATTTATTACCATTAAAATAATGATGATAAAATTAATGATGTATGTTTTGCTTAATATTGGTTAAAAGCTCCGCCGTTATTTTTAATAACGGCGGAGCAATCGACCATCTAATACGGTTAAAAGTATGCAGCTCTTTCAAATGAGGACTAACGGATAAACAACGAAAGCTTAAGTATGAAAATAATAATGATAATTCTTATACATACCTGGGGTATCTATACGAAAGTGATGTAGCAAAATAAATAATCGACAAAAAAATATATCGATGTTACTGCCAAAATCTAAATGTTATGCGACATAAATTAATGTTACTTATTTTCTCCTCATTTTTAAATAAAAAAAAGAAACAAATTAAAACGTTTATTTTAAAATAGTTTTCTAGGTTCAATATTTTTTCCAATTTCGATGGTATTAATGATTGCCGTCTAGATGAAAATATCCACTTTAAACTGCTAAACGTTCTATCAACGACCACAATGGTCAACGGGGCATTCTTTAAAATATTTATAATGATTCGAAGCCAATTTCTCATTTATGTTGGTTATTGAAATTTCCTCACCTTTTATAAGACTGTTTACTTTTTCATGGTGTCATAACCAGTATTTAATTACATCGACATCTTTTTTATCGATATCAAATCCCTAGAACTTGCCCCGAGTTATCCCAGGTAATTTCTTATAGTTCTTATCTATCTTTATTTTTAGCCATCTAAGCATCTAAAGAAAGGAACCAAACACGTAAACATAAAACAAATCGAAAGTTTCCGATATACTCAAAACAAAACATGTGTTAACGCTAAACCATCAAAAGCCACCTAACTACACTCGGCCTCCTAGGGGACAAAATAAGAGATTGAACAGACAAGCATGCTTCAAGTAATAACTTGTGCAACAACCACTTTACTAATAACCCTCCTGTTACTCGTAACAGGTCAGCTAGAGTTCTGAAGGGGAGGTCGACTTACATCGGTTGTTGGGTTTGATTTATTTGCTATACCACATGTGTTATTATTTCGAAGTGCTTGCGAGGTCTTTGTGGTGAAAATGCCGTAGTGTTAAATTGTGGCTTGTTGAGTTCCTTTGGAGATATTTCTTTGAGTATTTGTAACGATTTTGCTTCAGCATAAAATGTGTACTCAGTTTTTCAATGCATTTATTTAACAAAAAAAAAAAAAAATTAGAATAGTGCTACTCCATGTCTTCCTGTGGATGTCGTATGAGGCAACCAAGGGAATAAGGGCTTGTAGTACTGTCACTAATACACTGGTAAACAACTTAGCCTACTTGTGCAAAATTATCAACAAGTCGTTTTAGAGTTGTTGGTATTTCTGTAGCTCTGCCTAGCCTACTCAGGGAATGAAGGCGTGATGTTATACAGTGTGTAAATGGTATACGGACGTTTATTAAAACTGGACATAGATTAAGACTCTACTAATCATTAACAGAAAGAATTATTTCGATTACGCTAACGTATACACCGTTATTAATTTTTGAACATACTATCGACCCTCAATGTACATCGAAGTCCATCCGTCAGGTGTTATTTTCGTTTTTAATTAATTGCATTTTTCGCTATACATTGCGTGTTAAATAATTTTGTATGGTTATTTTTATTTTATTTAATTTTAACAAAAGCTGCCTAAATGTGCTCAGTAGGGGTTGTACTAACCACAGTTAAAAGGAACGCCCGTATACCATTTACACACTGTATATATGTTTGTATGTGTTTGTACTAAATCTTCTAAAAATATGACATAGTTTTTTTTATTACATGATGATTTCACGTTTTCAAATCTTTGTAAATTCACATGCATTTTATTCTTTTTAAATAAAATATCACTGTCCTAATTATCTAAATAGTCTACAAAGCTACCTTCAATCATGAAAACTTGTATCTCCCCTTTAAAAGCTCTGCAAATTGCTAAGTTGGCACGACTTCCCCATTTAATGAAACCTTCTATTCATAATAAAAAAAGTTTAATAATTCCTCAAGGATTCACAACAAGAATTCAAATTGAAATGTCATCGCGTCACAGATGGCGTGGCAGCATATTGCAGTCTATCGCACCTGATCTCGTGGTTCGATTTTCAACTTTAAGTAGAGGCCATTAAGGTTGTAGAAATCTAGTCCTATTAGTGCAACGTGCAAGCGAATAATCGGTTTTTAATGAAAAGATTAGCGCGCGGCCATTGTCGCTGAATCAATGGAACAGTCCAGGAATTTTCCAATTTTGAACACCGTTTTAATTTCTAATCGTTTCCGATGAAGTTTGAAAACTATTTTTCATTTATTTCTCATTCAACACAGTTATTCAACAATTTTCTTGAAATTGCGGCTGATTTATCATTTGGCGTTTCAAAAATACTTGAAGTTATATTTTAGTGTATACGTCATTTAAGTTAATTGATATTGCATTGCGTGAAAATAATAATAAATCTAAAAATAAATAAAAAATTTTTTTTTTTTTTTTTTTTATGCTGATCATTTCAAGTGTCAGTGTGAAGATTTTGTTTTACTCCTGGGGTACAAAATATTTTAGGTTAGTGATTTTGGTGCAGATATTTTCAGGCATGATTCAATTTGTTGAAGAGAACTTCTAGATTCTAGTGTTTGATTTACAAAGGCACGTACAACAAATATCGCGCAGAAACGCTGCAGTCCCGCAGGAAATCTGACCAACAGTCTAATAACAAGAAACTCTTTTGTTACCGTTTCTTTGTCAATCAACTTTGCACTTAATCAATCAGAATACAAAGGCCTTAATCACCTAAAATGTCGATTAAAAACGTCTTTCATCGCGTTTTCATTACCTAATGCATCCATTAGTACTGAAACAAAAAGACTTGAAGAATCGACGGCCCCCCCTGACAATGGTTTTAATTATAATGTCCCACTATTGGAGGGACTGTAATATCGAAGATTGGGATGTCAAAGCGTTGATGGAAACTGATTTGTGCCGGCTGTTTTGTATTTATTTGTGCGATTGTTTTTCGATGGTGTTGAAGACAATAGAAAAGAGATTGATCAGCTGTGTATACATCTAGATATAAAAATGTTCAAAGAACTTCGAAGAGGTTGAAAGGGTCTGTTTGTCTGTCGGTCCGTCCACAGCTTAGTTCAGAGACTCTTAGTTCTAGAAAGATGTTATTTGGCATGAATATACATATTAGTCACGCTGACAAAGTGGTAGAATAAAATCTTGAATAATAAAATGTTTTTAGGGTACCCTTGGTGTGGGGTGTCGTAAAATAGGTCTTTCAAAAATATTACACCTTCAAACGGCATAGGCAATGTTAAAGTTTATTATAATCTTGCGAGAAGGTTACTCGTTAATATAAGACTGCAATATAATTAGAAACAAAATGATACGCCTTACAAATAAAGTAACATTGGTTGCGTTAGTGTCACAATTTTTTCTGTTTCATTTGACAAATCAACCCGCAGCTTATATCCTAATCCACATAAAAACATCAAATAACTAAGTTTTACAAACTTCTACCCCTTATTTAAGTCCTATTGACGACAGTTTTCAAAGATTACCTACTGAGTGCACAACAATTCAAGTTTTTAAGGCCAGCAATTTTATCAAGCCTACGCGTCTACTATCCGTCAGTCATCTATAAATCATATTTTAGTCATAATCAGGACTTGATAGAAGCTTGTGGAGCTAACCCCAAGTGCTTCTGTTTAGCACACAAGAGAAAACACTCTTTTACCTAACGAATTGTCCTCGCGTGTGATATCCATGGACGTATTTCTCTAATAAGTCCATCGGGGTATCTATAAATAACTCGACATTGCAAAATACACCTTCATAGGGAGTGAATTAAAAAAGTAATAAATAATAAATATCACAGGACAATGTCACACAAATTGACTTAGTCCCAAACTAAGCTCTACTTAGGCTTTTGCTATGGGTACTACAGTGCCCGGCCGATGAGAAGTCAATCCTGACAGCTGTTATCGTAGTACAATTTATAACCTATTCTTCGGTTTAAGGCTATAATTTGAACTGGAATGACAGCTGTCACGATTTACTTCTTAAGAGGCCGTACACGAAATTTTGGTGGTTCTGCTTCTTTTTGAGATTATACAGTTAAAATACTGCTTTTCTATAAGTTTGAATGCACATTATGAAACATCGTTTCACTTCTGATCGAATAAATGAATTACAAATAAATGCGGGACTTTTTTAGATTTGTCGAGTATTATAATGCGAGATTTAGGTTATTTTAAAATCTAAAATAACCAATTTTTTTTTATATGTTGTGTGTTTTGTGGATAAACGATTCATTCATTCATTCATTATATATTGCTATTTTTTGTCATTTTTTGGATGTTTTTTAAGGTAATGGATTGATTTTGAATTGGTCTTTATTACTGTTGTTTTAATTTTATGAACGAGTTTCAAGTAGTCGAAATCAAAAACAATGTTTTGCCCATTTTCTATAAAACTTTACCAAGTTAATCATTTTTTTACATAAAAAATATATATGAAGGTGGTAAAAAGTAATTCATACATTTTTTAGATGACTTTTACAGCAGTTAATTGTAATTTTTTTCATACTTTTTAGACGTCAAAACGATTCGTGAATATGCGATATTCTAAACCTCTTACAGCAAATTTCACAAAACATTCACCGGTTTCAGGTCAATTTATTTATTTATTTATTTATTTAGTTTATTTGGGACATCAACAGCGATACAGTGAAATATATACTTAAGAAATGGATACATTTGAGTAAGCCAATAACAGATGACCACAAGAAATACAAAAATATAAGTGGAGTTATAACTAAGTAGGTATACATTTGCTGAAGCAAGTACAATATTATCCTTATCAATAACACTAATGAGAACTAAAAAAGAGAAAGTTATTATATTTACTTAAATGAATGTGTGTGTGTGTGTGTGTGTGTTACTCAATATACAACGATAAAATTAGAAAAGTACCTCATATATTCGTTGAAAATTGAAATTATCTTTGTGTTTTGCATTAAAATTTGTAGAAGTAAAGTATTTCAACAGTAAAAGCACGTTTGTAAAATCAGGTAAATCGGCGAAATCTGCAAAATTTCGTATACGGCCTCTTAACGGCTGGACACTATAGGCGACGATAAACTTACTTGAAATTAGAATTAGAATCACATGTCATATTGATTCTTCCTCTATTATTTTTCAACAAAACACAGTCATTGTCAGTCTTATTTAAAACTTATACCAGTATATTCCGTACAAAAGCCCACACGCTGTCCCGCGCAATACGAGTATTTTAATCTCAAGCCTGAACTGAGCTGCGAACTAACTTGAACTTCGCGGACCGATCTCACTTGTGGCTGGACCTCAATCATAAATCCTGGCTGAGCGAGCTCCAACATTTTAAACCAGAGCTGTCATCAGGGCGCAAGTGAGGAGCGACCAGCGGGTCCCGAAGTACAAAGTAAATGAAGGAAATTTAATGTATCTTATAATATAACAAGGCATTCCCCCCGTCCAGTGTGGTTGCTGGGTTAGAATAGTACTTACCACTCCATGTCTTCCCAAGGATATCGTAATAGGCGACTAAGGAAATAAGGGCTTGTATTACTGTTAGGCGATGGGCTCGCAACCTGTCACTAATACATTAGTCAACTTCTTGACCTGATTGTGCAAAATGTGGTTCCAGAATTATGAATAAATATTTTTGGAGATGTTAGTATTTCTGTAGCTCTGCCTAACCCACTCTGGGAATAAAGGCGTGATGTTATGTATGTATGTGTTATGAAAACGTGTACGAGTAATCATGGTAAGCTTAAAACTTGTGCAGAATTGAATTTGTAAAGTACGTTTTGTAGTGACAAAGTATTTCTACTTACATCTGCATTATATGCGAGAAGAATTCAATAATTTGTGAGAAGCTAACCGTCCTAAAGCGTATTTAGCTAAGATGCTCGTATAAAGGATGAAGACGCAGTGAGATATATGTAAGCTGATAATTTAATAGACATACAAAATGAACCAAAGCCACAGTAAACAAAAACACAAAATTTAGGCATTCATAGCTTATAACAAGTCCAAGGGAACTTATTGTACAATCGAAGACACTGCTAACTGTGTATTTACAATCGAACATAAACCTTATCGCAACGTATTAAAGTCTATGGGTGGTCATTTAACATTAATAATGGATATTTTAAAATATTATGAATCTCCGCGCTCTTGACTTGTTCCAGCGAGCAAAAGTTTTAATCCGGCGTCGACAGCCATTGTTCGGCCCGGGCTGATTACTGGCCGACACCCACTTTACAGCCGCGGTGCGCTGCAACAGCCACAGTACACAGCTATAGGTGAAAAACTTAAATGACCTGTTTTAAGGTTCCGTAGTAAAACTAGGAACCCTTATAGTTTCGGCATGTCCGTCCGTCCGCAGCCTAGCGCAGAGACTCTTAGTACTAGAAAGCTGTAATTTGGCATGAATATGCATATTTGTTACACTAATAAAAAGGTACAATAAAATGTTAAAAAAATAAAAAAAATAGGGTTTCTCCCCTACATGTAACGAGAGGATTTTTTTTTTCGTCTACACTATAGTGTAGGGTGTTGTTGAATAGGTCTTTTAAAAATATTATAGTGTGACAACAGTTTTTCGATTAAGTAATCTGTGTATGAAATATTAAGCTTTAAAGCGCTAATTTTTGTTAGACTCAAGTACCTCCCACCCTACAGCCAAAACTACAAATACTGAAAAAAAAATTAAATGAAAGAACATATAACGAATTTAATATTTGTATATAGTTTTTACTATTATTTATTTATTCTGTTTTTAGTAATTGTTGCTATAGCGGCAACAGAGATACATCATCAGTGAGAATTTCAACTGTCTAGCTATCACGGTTCATGAGACACAGCCTGGTGACAGACAGACAGACAGACGGACAGTGTGGTCTTAGTAATAGGTTCCCGTTTCTATCCTTTGGGTACGGATATTATCAAGTCTTTAGGGTTTTGGTAATTTTAGCTCATAAAAGCGTATGTGACCGAGCGAAGGAGAAGAACAAACTGGAAAGTCGTTAAAGTGCAACTGCATTGCACTATCCTTGAAAGACTCGATACCTAATTTAAGAGCATTGCAATTGCAACCTTGTCACAATAACTATAAGACACCCTTTATATTTGGCATTATTTCCACAAGCGAGAACCTGGGCACTCGGGAGCCTGGAGCCTCAAACAGCAAAAGTAGATGATTGAAAGTATGATGATAATTTTAGTGATTTATCGCACTAACGTTGCAAGCTCATCGCCTAACAGTACTACAAGCCTTTATTCCCTTAGTCACCTCTTACGACATCCACGAGAAGACATGAAGTGGCACTAATCTAACCCGGCAGCTACCGCCCTTTTACTAGTGTGTTTTTTTACTTATCAAGTTAAAAACAACTTAGCCCATTAATTTCTTAATGAACGAAGAAAATGTTAATGACATCACTGAGACGTTTATTACGTGCAAAGCCGAAAAGATACCGCTAACTTTGTTACTAGAAACTTCTCGCAATATTGTAGAGCATTAAATTTATAGGAAAACTTAGCCTAGGCCCGACTTAGGCAAACTTCCTCGCTTCCTTATTTGTTATTAAGTACGATCTATGTTTTATACATCGGTCGGGTAATTTATAGCGGCGCGAATCCATCGCAGGGTATGCACCAATGTTCGGTTCGATTGTAAAGTAGAACGAGTAATGAACGCAAAGCGTGATAAGGTGTCGTTACTCGCGGTGTAGGCTACCAATCACGGTAGCAACTTTGTAGGCAAGGAAACTTTGTAAGTTTGATGAAAAACTTGAGCATGGTGTAGTGTTACGGGCGAATAGATCGACCAACAAATATTAGACATCATTTGGGATTGAAAACAGAGCAAACTTCTATTAAATGCACCGTCAAAATAATAATTTAATACAAAATAATAAGACCGGTATTTCATTGAGGAAATGCCACCAGCCTTATGTAGTGATTAAAATAAATAAATGAATGAATAAGTGAATGAGGGCTTCTAGTACTGTTAGGGGATGGGCTTGCAACCTATCACTAAAACACTGGTAAACATCTTAGCTTGTTTGTGCAAAATGTGGTTACAGAATTACCAACCATTCTTTTTGTAGTTGCTGGTATTTCTGTAGCTCTGCCTACCCCACTCTGGGAATGAAGGCGTGATGTTACGTAAATAAATAAACATCACGGAACAATCTCACACCAATTGACCTTACCTAGTCCCAAACTAAGCTCTAGGCTTGAACTATACTAGACAACGATAAACTTACTTATATAGAGAAATACATACTTAAATATATAGAAAAGATCTAAGACCCAGGGACAAATACTCGCGATCATCACACAAATATTTACCCCCACCGGGAATTGAACCTGGGACCTTTAGCCTCGTGTGCGGGGTCTCTACCAACAAGGCAAAAGTGAAAGTCATTTTGTCTGTCTGTCTGTCCGTTTGTCTGACTGTTTGTTACGTTTTTACGGATATACCACTGAGCCGGCTTAGATGAAATTTGGTATGGAGATTGTCTGAGTTCCGAGGAAGGACATAGGTTACTTTTTATCCCGACGAATTAGACGGTTCCTGAGGGAATAGCGATAAATGACTTCTACGCGAGTCGAGGACAGCCAAGTGCGAGTCAGACTCTCGCACGAAGGGTTCCGTACCATTATCACTAGACTCGCGTTTGTTGTTATTTATATTACTTAAAACATAAAACGGCAAAAAAATCGCATTTGTTGTGTGGAAGCCCCACTAAAATATTTATTTTATTCTGTTGTTATAGCGGCTACTGAAATACATCATCTGTGAACATTTCAACTGTCTAGCTATCACAGTTCATGACATATAGCCTAGTGACAGACAGACGTGGAGTCTTACTAATAGCGACCCGTTTTTACCCTTAGGGTACGGTACCCTAAAAATCGGCATTTTAAATTTATTTTTAATCCACACGAAGACCTCTAAACCTTTCTAACCCTGATAACTCCAAAACTAGCGAAAAGCAAGAGATTTATTCCGCCTCACTTTCTCCATTATAAGTTGCGCTAAGGCCCTTTGGTGTCGGTTCGATGCCCGCAAATAGTACAGTGATTGTTTGGTAAGATTGTGACGGGTGACTTGGTTAATAGGTAGTGTATGCAGCCTTTTAGGACTCACTTTGCATTGTAACAGATGAATTATGAACCAGCGATTAAAGTGTCCCGTCTGAGCAAATAAACAACATTTCAGGGTGTGTATTTTTATTTAAGTATCTTAATACTTGCTTGTGTATAAGTTCGCGTGGTCTTTGACTATCCAACATGAGGCTGTTTTTAAGGGAATGACACCTAAAACTTAAAAAGTACAGTTAGGTGCAAAACTGAGTCAATATTAGCACCTTAGTATAACCTTAGTATAATAAGTCGATGACAATCAAAGCTTTTTTCAAATGCTTAGTACAGAATAGTTATCCTTGAAGCAAGCTACAAAACTGCTGTAGAAATAACTTATTTGTCATTTATAATTTTTTAAAGATTTTGAACCAAAAACTGTAAAAAATCAATTTATGTTTTATACTAGTAATTTAGTTTTCTCTATGGCAACCCCAAATAAGAAAACTATTTAAAATAGAGAATTCCATTCTTTTTAAAATGAGGTATCAACTGCTTGAATTAGGGACGTAGTTTTCTAGTTATTGCAGAATTTTAATCCGCTACCATAGTGAACTAACAACCAGTTTGTGTGGCTAATTTGTCTCGGTGCAAAAGTGAACCGTGCACCGAACTAATGTCGCCAATAACTGCCACTAAAAGTAAGTCCGATTTTAATAATTTTCTACTTATTTTAAAAAGGGTAAATTTCTTTAATTTTATCAGGGTTCTTATTTCGGGTCGCCAAAGAGAGAATTAAAATAGTATACAAATAAAAAACATCTTAGCCTACTTCTGCAAAATGTGGTTACAGAATAATCAACAAGTCTTTTTAGAGTTGTTGGTATTTCTGTAGCTCTGCCTACCCCACTCCGGGAATTAAAGCGTGATGTTATGTATGTATGTATGTAAATAAAAAAAGTTAAATTCAACAGTTTTTACGATAAAATTACTTAAAAACTGTAAATGACAGGTAAATCATTTGGTAGGAGGATTTTTAGCAAATTTCAAGGAATACTTGTCGTATTAAACATTTAAAAAAACCTTTAATTATCATCAACTTATTAACATTCTACTAAGGTGCTAATATTGACTCAGTTTTGCACCTAACTGTATATACCTACATGGAGCTTGATAATTCAGATGCATTAATAAAATACTTTACATTACCCGCTTTATCGTTTTTTTTGCATTATGAAGTTTTGTTTTGGAAGAAATTATACTCGTATACATAGAACATAATATACAGGATGTCTCTGACCATGGGGCTTTAAATATAGGTATTGATTCTACTCCTCAAATGCTACTTCTTTTATTAAACGACTTTGAAAATCACTTAATTTAGTTCTAGTAAGATAAATAAATTAAATTATTTTATATAAACATAATAATACTTAGAAATTACCTAGTGTTTTAAAGTTCCATTTGTAAAGTACAACTCCATTTATTTGGGTGTATAGGTAGTCGTTAGCATTTGTACAATGCAACTTATGGCCTATTCCTAAAATACGAACCACAGATCGATTTGGTTACTTATAATTAAAATTTGTCACTTTTTGTAAATAGAAAATATAACGTTTAAACCAGAAGTAATCAAATCTATCCGGAATTTGTATTTGAAAACTAGCAGAACCTAGTCCTACTATTATCGAATTCTCAGTTCTACGAATAAGCAAGCGACATAAAACTTTAACAGCTGTTAGCGAATGGCCGCGAGACTCCCGATAATTGCCGGTTTCCGAATCATTCTGTTACGGTAATACAAAACGTATACAGCAAGTACAGGTTCCGTGAAATAACATGTTATTATCTACGGGGGTACGTAATTTCCTATCACTGTAGTTGCAAATTGCTATTGTTATAATAGACCGCTACTATAATTATGGGGATACTGAGTAGTATTTGCTGGATTATTATTTTAATAGTTAAACGAAAATGTGTAGAAATAGACATTCGAGTTGATTAAATTTCGAGTTTTGTTTGTCTGTTTGTGTATGCTTTGTTAGCATAATAATAAGTGTACTTCCTAAAATTAAGTATTTTTAGTAACGTATCATTTTATCGAATTTCATTTCGAATTCAAATTCATAACATTTTTTAACAAAAACACACTGCAACACATTCAACATAGTACACAACAAAAAAAACAACTTAGAAACAAGATCAGATTAGAGAGAATTTAGAAATGGTTGCACACTGTGTGAAGGCAAATAATGGGATCCATCTCAGCATGTATTGTGCTGCAGCTGGAGCCACAGCGCTGGGCGCTGAACCCTGGTGTTCACCTATTTATGTTCTGCTGTTATCATGATGTTTTCAGTTTATTTTAAACATTCATTAAGTAGGTTAGGTTAGGCTTGACTTATCTTGTTGAGACCATTACAAAAACTTACCTCACGAGAAATACCTTTCGATGAAATGAAAATTCTGCATAATGATACGTGGTGGCAGCGGTGGTAGGACCCTGTGCAGGGTCCGACCGGATCGCTACCACCGTCCTACCCATTAACCACCCGCCCAGCAACAATGTACGCATTGTTGTGTTCCGGTGTGATAAGACAACCGGTGAAATTACTAGCATAGAGGCATTCCATCTTAGTCCTCAGGGTTGGCAACGTGTTTGGGGTATTAGGATTGCAATCTTATGATTATACTCTTGAGAATTCAAATGTTTATGGTCTCAGATTCTACTTACCATCAGGTAGCCTGAGTGTTCGTGTGCCTTCTCCTAATCATAAAAAAGAAGTTGTTTCGATGAAATAAAAAGTATCGCTTTTTAATTTAGTTTAGTTTATTTATTTGCGTAAAACAATTACATTACAAATTAAATTAAAATTTACATGCATTGATCTTTGTTCGTCAAAATAGGTACAATAATTAAAACAAATTAAAAGCATCAGTCATAACATAAAAAATAGTTAAATTGGACAAATAACAGAAACCTAGAAAACTAAACTAATACTAAGTCAAGTAATATAAACGTCAATTTAGAGAGCCTTAGAACTACAGTTCTGTGTCAACAAATTCTTTAACTGAACAAATTCTTTAGTTTTATAGTAGGTACATTGTTGAAATCCATGTCTGACAACTTACAACTTATTGATTTCTTATTTTGTCTCAATTTCTCCCGATTGGTCCGATTGCGTGTTGGCATCTCTAGTTGTGATTCTGTCTGCGACCGCGAATTAGGTCTTTGGAGCTGCGCCAGCGGGAGAAAACATCGCGTTCCGCCGTTTTCTACGAAATTTAATTGTCTATGTTATTACTAAATAATATATGAATACCACGCAATTAAGTGCTGTACGTGATAATAAATTTAAACATCACTTTTTTTCACATTTGAATAATAACGGTCAACTCAAAAATGTTAAATAAATATCAAGGAATAACGAAGTATAGAAATACAGACTTAATTACATAGAAATAATCGCCCGTGTGGTTATATGGCCCGGGATAGAGTAGTGCTACTCCATGTCTTCCCGGGGATGTCATAAGAATCGACTAAGGGAATGAGGGTTTCTAGTACTGTTAGGTGATGGGCTTGCAACCTGTCACTAATACACTGGTAAACATCTTAGCCTGTTTGTGCAAAATGTGGTTACAGAATTGCCAACAACTCTTGTTGTAGTTGTTGGTACTCTGGGAATGAAGGCGTGATTGTATGTATGTATGTATATATGTTATTAATTACTTACCCTGTGTTGTTGCCGGGTTAGAATAGTTCCACTTCATGTCTTCCCGTGGATGTCATAAGGGAATACGCGCTTGTAATACTGTTAGGCGATGGGCTTGCAACCAGTCACTAATAAACATCTTAGCCTAGTTGTGCAAAATGTGGTTACAGAGTTATCAACAAGTCTTTTTAGAGTTGTTAGTATTTCTGTAGCTTTGCCTACTCCTCTCTGGGAATAAATGCGTGTTGTTATGTATGTAATGTGTAATTACTTATGTAAAATACAATTAACTTCTAATTTTGACTTCAATTATGGTAAAAACGCGTGCAAATTACCAACGAATATTCTGAAAATTAATGAAGTATGTTTTAGAGGTTTATATGGATGGTATCGTTTTGTTTTAAGGTTTTTAAGTATTTAGCCTCGCGCATCGTTTCCCTGGTTTAAAAGTGATAATTTACCTACGAAACTTTTGATCATTAAATCAGTATCATAATGGACAAAGTACCTCCTTCAAAATCCCCCTAAAATAAAACGAGCAATTATTTATAGAAACAAGGAACATCCTATAAACGTCAAATGAAGTGCACAGCAACTTAATGGCGTCGACTTAAAGACAGCTGACATCCGCCATTTATAGGAATAAGCTTTTAAATTTCTCTAATTAAGAGGCAGGATTTGTTCAAACCGTTAAATCCCGACTCGGGAAACAAAACGTGATTGCTCGTCGACTTATAATTTAATGCAATTTCCTCTTTTATTGTACAGTGTGAGGGAGGAACGGCAGCGGGAAAGTTTAGGGATAAGAAATTTTTTTTTTTAAAAGTTTAACATTTTAATGGTATACTATGAAATTGTGTAAAATCGTTATTAGTTTTATGAGCTGAAATATTTAGATTGTCTACTATTATTGGTAGCCCGCGACTCTGTCCGCGTACTTATCGTTAATCGCTACTTGCAGCAAAATGTACTCTATATCCTTAAGCTATCTCCAAACCAAATTTCATTTAAATCGGTTCAGTGGTTTAGCTATAAAAGCACGAGAGACAGATAGTTACTTTCACATTTATAATTTTAGTATGGAAGAATGGATGCACCAATAATACTCGTATTTCATGGCAAGGAGATTTTCGCCTTAGCTCCGTACCTATTTAATCATAACTTTTTCAAAATTCGATTTTTTCTTGTAATACAACATGTTAATTTTTGACAAATACCTATATCTCTTCCTATGTTTAAAAAGCTAAAAATTAGACTGTAATAAATGACTTGGAGAAGAGCGGAGTCCTTCTAATGCTTTTTTGCAACAAAACGCAATGTATTCTTTATCATTCCTAAATACTTAGTCTTACCTCACTGTATCCTCCCACTTGTCCCAAACACCAAGAAGGGTGCAGATCCTCTTATTGCAGCTCGCTGGTCCGCGATGCAGGGCCCGGGCCCCCGTGGGCCCCCGCGGGTCCCTCCGAGCCCCTCTCGCCCCTCCGGCCTTCGTTAACGGTTACACGGGGGCTGAGAACTGCACTTTTTGGCGGTTCCGGAATTCCGCATTTTTGTTTTAAGCTATAATTAAATCAGTGACAATGATTGGTTTTGGAAATGGAATTGTGTCAAAAATGTCTGGTGTTGATAGATTTAGGAGTTACGGGGGAGTTGGAATTAGAAGTGTTCATGACTTGAATGATAGATAGGGAGGGAGGGATTCAAAGTATTTTGTTTATTTGCTAACTTTCTACTTTGTTTTACGTTGCCTGAAGATTAATTAAGATAAAGAAAATGAGATTTGCTTAGTCATCTCAAAAACATTGAACGAAATAAGAGTTTAACATGCGTCTGTGCTGCTGTTACCTATTTGTATAGTAAACGTTATAATAACTCTTCTACAATAATGGCGGCTGACTTAAAACTCAACGGAAGCATGTCCAAGCAATTATGCTTACCCTTTAAATAAATCAAATCATCCATCAAAGATTGAATACCCAATAATGATTGCATAAATAACACAAGTGAACTAAATTCATCCGTTTCATTGGTTAATGTTCTGGTATGTTATAGAGAACCACAGCAGAAACTTTACGCAAACAATCCGTGTAACAGAATCAGTACAGTTGCATCGCTGGGTTAAATATAGAGCTCGGATCAATACCGCTTGTAACTGTTAATTCTAGCTTTTAACTCATTATAGGGTTAATGGAGTGGATGGCTAAAGAAGTGGCATAAGTTTGACGTGTGTAATTTGTATCTGTCCTAAATATCAGAACCGAATTTAGACGGAGTTTCTTAAGGAAAGAAACTAGTTTGATAAGGGTAGTTAGAAGATTGGATGGGCCGTTTAAGAGTCAATATGCTAGGGGTTTTATATATTTGTAGTTATTACTCGTACCTAGATACATAACATCACGC
Organism: Acleris holmiana; assembly: GCA_949316455.1. Lineage (NCBI taxonomy): Eukaryota > Metazoa > Arthropoda > Insecta > Lepidoptera > Tortricidae > Acleris > Acleris holmiana. The sequence goes on from OX438777.1 coordinate 18,704,715, forward strand.
CTTCACTCCCAGAGTGGTAAGCAGAGCTATAGAAATACTAACAATTCCAAAAAGACTCCTTGAAAATTCTGTAAACATATCTTACACAAACAGTCCAAGATGTCTACCAGCTTATTAGTGACATGTTGCAAGCCCATCGCCTTACAGTACTACTTATGTTTTTAATTTACTTTATCAAATCTTTATCTGCTTTATTCTAGTCATCTATTATAAGAGAAGTTACAACGGTAGAAATATTTAAAATGTATGGAATCAGCACATCAACTTACACCTTTCTTTAACGCAGTTGCTAACGCATAATGGTTACAGAATGCAACTTATCAACGCCATATTCTATAACTTTTTATTAAACATGAACTGTTAGTATGTAAGTAAGTTGTCTGCTACAATAAACGTACTTTAATTTTTAACCAGTTCCCGTTAATAGAATAAGCTGAAATTTGGAGCACAGTACACCCGATGATTATGCAATACTGTGGTGTGAAAGAATTGATCTGATGATGGAGTCGGAAGGTGGTGATAGGATCTCCGCTATATTTAACGTAGATAAAGCGTATTTGGACTTATTTATTTGGTCTTAATAAGTAGATAAAGGAGGCAGCCTAAGACTCGAAGGAAGCTGATCCGATGACATTGTGGCAACAGCCGGGAAGAAGTGAAGAAGAGAGACTCCATCCAGGGATAACTGGAGGAAGTCAGGGGAGGCATATGTCCAATAATGGATTGATAGATGCTCGAGATGATGAAGTAGATACATACTTTGCAAAACAGCTTATTCTAAAAATAAATGATTTTGTCAACCGCTCTGCTCTTCTATGAGTTGGACTTCGATTTTACTGCAATTTTTTTACCAATTGGCTTGAATTATAAGCGTCAAACTTTCACAAGGACTAAGCCCATCAGCGTCAGTTCAACAACACAGCCCTAAATTTTACAAGGGCTCTAAAGCAATCCAAATTCCGGTCAAATACCACCACCGCTAGTGTACAACTAGCTGAATATTCCAAACTCCTTATTATCATTAACATAGGTTGATCTTGGAACAATAACCCCCGAACGTACATCCCCTATTGTGATGCACTGGAGTCATAAATATAACTTAACGCGGGCTTAGTCCGCTCGAAGTCGGCACCTCGCTATGAATATTAAGTTTAATAACCTTGATTATTGTCTCAACGTTTAAAACAAGGGAAATTGGAGTCGTGATGCCAATACAGATGGGACGCAGTTTCTTGTTACCAACTTGAATGAGATTTTTCTCGCGGTCGTAGCGGGGAATACTAATTGATGGATGTAACTTTTTTAACACAGTTTTGGTTTTGCTAGATTGAGTTATGAAGTTCGAGAAGTCTGAACAGTTTGGAAAGTGTGTGTTTAAAAACTCGATCTAGGTTAGCTGAGATTAGGTATATTGAAGATTGTTATTGTCTAGTTTGTGAGTGATGACTTATTAATTGACGGGTACATGGAGAAACACGTCCAATTAATAAGTTTAAGATTTTCATTTCAAAATGTAAATAGAGTTCACATTTGCCGGTTCACACTTCATATTAGACTAACGGTGGTGATGGTTCACTAATGTTTCACCAAAAAACGTTTACAAACTGATTCATTTCACAAACATATCATTTGGCAAACTGCTTTTTTTTCAGAGACTAAATATTTCAAGATTTTTATAAAACCAACCTAACCTAACCTATTGGGTTCCACACGATGGTCCTGCAATAAAATCTGAAATATTTACAGTTTTGGAAAAAAATGCAGTTTGCCAAATGATATGTTTGTAAAATGGATCAATATCAGTATCCTACGGGTGGTGATACCTAATCGATAAATTTATCTATCGTATGGCTATTGCCACGTATTCGTGCAACTCAGTAATCTAAAGTAAAGTGTACCCAAGTTATTACAAACAGTGAAGAGTATAAAGTTAAACGACAAACAAGAGTAAACAGGCATTATCTCAGCCAACACGGCGCAATCTTCGGCAAAGGGTACTCGGCAAACAGCCGCATTAAGGCCCTTCCACAGTATTGACGGAGTCGAGGGACGCGAATAACTTCACGCGGTATTTGTGTTAAGTGCTTTATGCTATAAACAGATAAAGTTCGTTAAGCCATTTAATTATTTATTGAGAAGTTCAACAGCACAAATACAAAGTGATTACAATATGTATATTGTTGCATAATAAAGGCTATTTTGTTAATTAATGGTTTTCACTCCTTTTTTTTAACCCGTAGAGCGCCATATGAACACCGCGGGTTCATGGGTCATACACACAAAAAACAGAAGTTGTCTTTCCTATGGTTAATATTTAAAATCAGTCCTGACGTCATTTATGCGGGAATGGGCTTAGCCAGAAAATTAGGTCTTAAAAACGTAAACTTCCGTTGTGTCCACAGGAAAGACGATAACCTAAATCTATACCCTCATAACGATATTTAAATTTGGAAATCAAAGTGATTCAAATTAAAATTTATATTGACAATACAAATGTCATAGCCAGACAGATCTTTTTGTGGCAAAAACGTCAATTCACTAAGGACTTCCTTCCGATAATAAATTTATCGATAACTGTTTCAAATACTTTTTATAAAGTGTCATATACTAGATAGTTAACGTTCACCAGATTAAATAGAAACTAACTAAAATGCTGATCACTAACCATGGATGTAATTCAATTGATTTCCGTACAACCAAGAGTGCCTTGCAACAAAGGCATATTTAAGTAGGTAAATTTATGACATTGTGCAGCATAATAGTATACAGTAGTAAAAAACTCAAACTTATAAATATTATAGGTAGATAATAATTATGCTTATGCCACTTTCAAAATTTTGAGTTACAGTGTACGGAAATTGCATGTTCATATTATACGTTATCTCATAGTCATACATAATTAACTGTTATAAGAAAGTACCATTTATCGATAAATTACTATCGTTCGGAAGTCCCTAGGACAGTATTTATCGTGCCACAAAAACTTCTATCTCTGGTCATAGCGCTCCACAGGTTAAGGTGTATTTCGCCAATATTGTTTAAAGACATTCTCATGAAGTTATTAGAGAAATAAGTCCATGGACATCACACGCGAGGACGAGGTTCGGTAAAAGAGTATTTATTGTGGTGGACTGAACAGAAGCACATGGGGTTAGCTCCTCGCGCTTCTGTGAAGTCGAAGCCTGGGTTAGCTGATAGCGAGTAAGTGGCAGACATAACTGTCAATAAGGTGGGTTACGAATTAGAGCTCGGGTTAAGGTACGCATGGCTCACCTATTTTGCTCAAATTCGTACGCTCTCACGCGCTGTGCCCAAGCGGCGCGCAGCGCAGGTGGGGACACTTAAGTCTAACAAAAATTAGCGCTTTAAAGCTTAATATTTTATAAACGGTTTGCTTAATCTAAAAGCCTTTACAACCCCGTAATATTTTTGAAAGACCTATTTAATCCCACATAGATGTGGTCCTACTAACGTAAGTTTACATCTCGCTTTTGAGCGTTTTCCAAAAAAAGTACTTATAGTTAAGGACAACAATTAACAACGGTAATTTTTCCATTACGTCACGAAAATTAGTCATATATTTATTTACTACCATCATAAGCCAATAGGCGGTATTTCAAATTAAATAAGCATAGCAGATTCAAAGCTTACCTGTTACCCTGTTAGTAATATGGTTGAACTTGCTACAGGAGTTTTGTCTGAGATGCCACTATTTCTCTTAAAGCAGTAATATTAATTTTCGTGACGTAATGGAAAGTTACCGTTGTTAATTTTAGTCCGTAACTATAGGTTTTTTAATTTGAAAACGCCTTTTTTAAACAATCACACGTTACACGAACGACTAAATAACTAATTAAGAAATAATCTTACTTTCCCTTCCCTGATTCCATTTTTAAGAGTACATTAACAAAGCGATGAAAAAACATGTCTAAAGTCCACTCCGAACATTTTTTTCTCTCCGTCCCAAATCTAAAGAACACAAAGCCCCTCGCAAGTAAGTCAACAGTCATAAAACAAAGCTCTCACCCAATTTGCCGCTGCCTACAATTTCCCTACCAAATGGCAGTGTGTTTATAGTGAAAATATTGCGATTCGGTCGCGGGCCAATCCTGTCGAGTGTTCTGTCAATATTGACGCGCCTTGCGAGTTGCGAGCGAAGATAAGGCATGTGGTAACGCAAGTTGCTCAATGGAGTGCTTAGACTTTTAAATTGGTACAATTATCATGTTAAATAGTTCAAGATAATGTACTAGTAGTTCGCCCCGAACAGACCTCACGATTTCACCCCCTAACTCCGTAAATCGCTGAGAATACTGATTGAGGTAAATACAAATTTTACAAATCTCAAGACTATAATCCTAAGACCTCAAATGCGATGCCAACCCTGAGGACTGAAGACGAAATGCCTCTATGCTTGTAATTTCACCGGTTGTCTTATCCCCACACCGAAAAACAACAATGCGAACACTGTTGCTTGGCGGGTGGTTAATGGATAAGAATTTGTTTTACATGTATTTTTGCAAGCGTTGTTTTTTTTCAATTCTATTCTATTTAAAAAAAACCCTGTTTTGAGTATATTTTTTAAATACGAGGAGAAGGCACAAGAGCAAACAGGCCACCTGATGGTAAGTGGGATCTCAGAACCAAATGCATTGGCAACCCTGACGAATATGAGGGAATTCATCTATGCTAGTTTTTTCATCGGTTGTCTTATCCCCACACCAGGACACCAAAATCGATCTACTGCTTGGCGGTACCTAGGTCAAAGATGATACCACACTGAAATAACAAATTGGTTGATTTACCTATAATTAGAGTTGATAGGTACCTGTGAGTTTTGTAAAGATAGCACATGAAAAAATTGATGCAACCTTTTCAACGTGTTATTTTTAGAAAGGTTTTTGTTTTCTCGACTAAACTCACGGGAAGACCTGTATCTATTCATTTATTTAATCTTTATTGTACAAAAGAGTATTTTTTCACCACAACTCATAGCTTATTGCTTTATTAATTGTTTATATCTTATTGGTATGTAAGTGTATGTGTATTAGTTTAGACCTTATGTTGCACCGCCACTTCAATCTCTGCTTTGCCCAAAGGTCAAATGGTTGAGAATGCCTAACGCATTAAGTGCGCCTTTTGTGTATTAAGTGTATACTTCCCCGTATTCTGTATTAACCCTAATTATAGGTAAAATCAACCTATTCGTTTTTTCAGTGCATATTGGACTTTTCAAGACGTGTGATTAGTTTTCGGGTATTGCACGTTATATGTGTGGTGGTGATCACTTTTCATCCAGTGACCCATGACTGCTGGCTCGTTTGCCTTCTACACTTTAACAAAAAAGTGCTTATTAATACAACATGAAAATACAGTTGTTTGGTCATAATTGTAACCGTACAAAGATTTAAAGTACCAGTGTATTTAAGCTAAGACAGGAATTTTAAAGGATCAAGAAGTATTCTCATTTGCTTCGTTCTTACATAAGCGGCAAAACCTATAACCATCATACTACAAACGGATGGATTTTTTAAGTGGGAATTTGAATCTAATATAAATAAAATCATGAGACAATGTCACACAAATTGACCTAGTCCCAAACTAAGCTCTAGGCTTGTACTTTACTCGTAGGTGACAGTGATAAACTTACTTATGTAGATAAATTACCGAGAAAACATCCAAGACTCAGGAACAAATACTCGTGCTCATCACACAAATATCCGCCAGCTTCGAAGGCAAGGTCACTACCAAATAGACCAACGTGTCGTCTACCAGCAAGTGAATAAAGTTCAATTACCTTCGCACTTAAATTCCATTTTCAAATTTGAAACAGATAAAAATTAACTTTATGTTCATCGACATAAAGTTTAAATTATACTCCTATGACGCACCAAGTCTCACGAGGTTAATGCCCAAATAAGGATAGAATAATTTGCTTTAAACCCAAGCCTTTTATTTCCTTCTTCCCTATCCCACTGTCACCCGACTTCAGCTGAAGGCGTCGCCACACTAACCGTCCAGCGCACCTGCGAGGCTGACGCGGGTAAATTACAAACGTCTGATAAATGGGGTTCGGTTAAAAGAACCCGAGCGAATTAATAGAGTTGGAACGCTGAGGTTTTTTTGGGGATATGTGAGGGATTTAGGTTAGGGAATTGGTTTATGAACGAGCGTTGATATCTGAAAAATTGTTGTATAATGTTAAAAGACGGTGTGGGGATAAGATAACTGGTAAAATTACTAAATAGAGGCATTCCTAGTTAAGTCCTCCGAGTTGGTAACGCATTCGCAAAGTTAGGATTGCGGTAAAAAATTTAGTATTTAATTCAGCGCAAACAAAATATGACAATTATATACAACGTGGCAAAAAAAAAATAACATGTAGTCTTGAGAACGCTTTCTTCATAAACCAATAAGCAGTATCTCAAATTCAATGGCCAAAGCAAATTTAATCCTATCGCCTTAGTAATAAAGTTGCATTTGCTACAGGAATTCTCTCTGGGATACTGCAATTTGTCTTGACAGGGCAGAATGCAGAAGTCTATAGGTTTTCGATGCCTTTTACCATCAGATATCGTCTTAACGTCATAAAAAAATATTCATAGTAGTAATTAATTAGTAACTAGTTTGTGTTATTGAATGCATGGAGAAGTCGCTAACGCTGTGGCTGTGGTGTTTTTATTAATTAAATAGGTAATAGTGAGAATGTTGATATTAGGCTTTTGTTCAGAAAAGCAATAAAAAACTTAACAAAAGCAAGGATAACAATATGACAGAATACGATAACTTTCCTGCAAGCGTGTAATAGCCATAAAACCACGAAAAGCCCACCAAATAGCCAATAAAATAAGCTATTTTTAATAAAAGCAAGTCATAATACGAAGTTTACCACGTTATAACCACTGTATTTGGGAATTAACTTCATAAAGATTATATAATGGTGGTTAGAATGGGTGTTTAATAAGAAACTTGGCGTCGCGTGTCGCTGACCATTAGTCGTGTGGTGAGGCCCTAAGTGTGCATGGCAATTTTGTATTGATTGTGTAGATTATATGATTTTAAATGTTGTGGGGAATTATTCAAATTTTCTTACGAATATTTCAAAATTATTTTAGTAACTCGTGATGGTATATTGTAATTTATTTAATCGCAACCTACGTTTAATATTATGGTAAACTAAATTGGTTTTTTTTTGCCACCTGGCAGAGCATTCATTTGTTTTTAACCCCCGACCAAAATGGTGGAATACGAATCACTACAGAAATGTTCGTATTGTTGTGTTCTGGTGCGGCGGTATGACAACTAGTGAAAGCATAGAGGCATTGTATCTTTCCTTCCTCGGGGTTGTCAACGCATTTGAAGGCTTTAGATTTGAAGTCTGCTAAGCGGCTTCTGAGTCTACTTGCCTTTAGGTGGCCTGTATACAAAGTGACATCTAAGACGTAATCAGAAATCAGTTTTTTAGACTCGGTAATTCATGGCCATTTCCAAGTAATATTAGTTACAAGAAACCAAGGCTATTTGTTAATTTTACCCTTAATTAAATCACCGATTGAGTAAAATCTTTGGATCCTATTCAGACTTCACTTTAATGTCACTTCAGTTACAGTGACAATGCAAGTCAGTTATAGTCAAAAGTCGAGTGGAGATATATGAGATAAGTTAATCATTGCATCTCTTTATGTAAAGTAGGGTGACCAAACTGTTTACAATATATAATTTAATTTTGATCATTATGTGATTAAGTCTGAATACTTCATCTAAATACCCTACATGCCTTTTTTATTAGGATCCCACTTTAATGCTTAATTAATTCATATCACTTTAAATTTGATCACGTCTTCGATGTTACCACAGAAACAAAAAAAAAACACACGGAAATACAGATTTGTTTGAAAAATATGTACGAGTACATGCAGGTATAACAAAGTTCACATATAATCGTATATTTCAAATGATTGTAAAAGTTTTAAAGTATTCATCAAGCTTTTTTTCTAGTATACGAGAGATTCGTAGGTTTCGTAATTTTAATACTGATTCGAAAAATTACTTTTTAAATTACTCTGTCATCTTTTTACCTAAGACGATAGCTTTTGCCGTCGCTGAAAAAAACAGCTTTGAATTATTGAAACTACACTCTCATAATATATTATTATGTTTACTATCGACTAGCTGTTTCCCGCGACTCGACGCGTAGAAGTCGTTTATTCTTTTACGATTTTTTCTACATAAAAAGTGCCCTATGTCCTTCCTCGGGACTCAAACTATCTCCATACATTTCATCTAAATCAGTTCAGTGGTTTAATCGTGAAATCGTAACAAACAGACAGAGTAACTTTTACATGTTTAATTTAACATTTTTATTTTACTTAAGTACAAATGATACACTGAATGTCCTCAGGCATAAGGTTTACTTTTTGCCGTATCGATGCAAAACCCTAAAAATAACTAACACATCACAACCACCAAAACAAATCACCAAAAACCGAGTTCTGGTAATCATTATCAGCACCGGGTGCGCCGGAGTGTTCTAACAATGGGTTATCTTCACACCTGGCGGGCGCGCGGCCACGCGTGAACCCGATACACGGGAAAAATCACTAGGATTCATTTGACGAACACAGGGGATGTAATATACGATGCTGTAAACTGTTGGGTTGATGCTAAGTTACGTTGTGTTAGATAAATAAATATAAGGGAACAATCTGACACACAAATATCTATTCCCAGATTATATTAGGTGTGTAGACAACGATAAACATACTATTAGCATCTGTAAATAGTTCGTATGTCACGCCTTCATTCCCAGTGTGGTTGCCGGGTTAGAATAGGGTCATGTCTTCTCGTAGATGTCGTGAGAGGCGACTAAGGGAATAAAGGCCTGTAGTACTGTTAGGCGATGGGCTTGCAACCTGTCATACATTGGTAAACATCTTAGCCTGTTAATTTTTGGTGTTCAATAAAGAGTATTTGTATTGTATTGTATTGTATTATTAGATGCTGGGAGTACATACATTCAGTTACATGAACGCTGTTATTTTGATTTATCGACCGTCCTCACAATACTTATATATTAGGTATGTACCGAGTAATGTTATATAAACATTTTGACAAAAGAACTCATCAATAGCAAACACTATTAATTAAACAAAACCTACTAATGCGTTCTCCGCACGAGATGTAGGAGACGTACGAGGCAGACGGAGATTCGTCTCTGTTAGTGTTGGATTAATGGCAGACTGCTAATTAATTGAGTTATACCGGCGGAGCTTCGATCGTAGTGTTGTTATAGGACCATTGTTTTCTTGGCGAAGGAGGATATGATTCACTGTGGTTACGTTTTACAAGGGGAAGGGATGATCTGAGAACTAAAACAGTGGTCTCAGAACATTCTAGTTATATACGTATGAAGTAATTTTTATGTCTATATTCTTGCATTTATTTATTTATTAAATAAAACGCACCAACAGTCACACAAGCAAATACCTCCAATAACAGGTGCGCAACAGAATAAGCAAAGAATGAGATTAATAATAAGTAAACTATATATATACATCTTAGCCTGACTATGCAAAATGTGGTTACAGAATTATCAACAAGTTTAGAGTAGTTGGTATTCTGTTGCTCTGCCTACCCCTCTCTGGGAATAAAGACGTGACGTTATGTATGTATGTAAAACAATATATTAGTATATCACATAACAACTACAAATTAAATAAAACTAACAAATATTTGAATGGTTCTATAACAACAGCTTAGCAGCTTGCATTGTCGCTATGATATTTATTATGATATTAAATAGGGAACAAGCATTAAAAGCAGAATGGAGTTTCATTGTTACGATTCAGGAGAATATGTAAAAAAAAATATTATAAAACGCAATACACTAAGTTTTGACCTGTTTATTCAGATTTAACATAGAATCAAAACTGTTAAAATTTTAATACTTCTTTTAAGGTTTAGATTGTTTTTTCGGATGCTTCATTATATTTACGTAGTATTATATTTGAATGAAGTAAAGCCAATAGGCTTAAACACGGTAATTTCTGAAATAAATGCAAATTTCGTTATAAGGTTCGTATATTTCAAACTTCCTGTCGTCGATTTTGTATGGAGCGTTTTTGCAAGGGGTCTGTACTATAGCTTTTTAAAGCTTCACATCTTATGCAAAAAAAACCACGACTATTGTTTTGCGTAAACAGTTATCCTTCTCTTTCATAGCTCTTTCCAGAGAGCATAAGAATAAAAACATTTTCCCTATTAAAATAACCATAACCCCATAATATTACATTTTCCAGTTTTCAACGAAAATTTGGTACATTTGATAAGGTTGTCACAGATATCATTGATCATGTCACTATCCTTCACCGGTGAGCATTATCATTTAATTCAAACATTCACAGGAAGACCCTCCGTCCATCCAACTATTATTCAGTAAAGGACCCACTTTCGGTCTACTGGCCACCAGATTACGGATTACAAACAAAAACCATTTCGAACGCACTAAGAATGCCGGGAAGTAACCTTCATAAAATCCCGGGGAACTATTACGGGGCTAATCACCTCGGGGCTCGTTAAACCCGGGAATTGGGAAAAGTCCGGGAAAGCCCTGATAATGTTGCGTCTTACTGAGTTCTACTTTCTTTCGTTGGAAACTAATTTTTATTAGACGCTACGCAGTGGAGAAACTTTAAGAGCCAATGCAACGATTTTAACATTTGGTTGCCGGGTTAGAGTGGTGCCACTCCATGTATTTCCGTGGATATTGTAAGAGGTGACTAAGGGAATATAAAGGCTTGTAGGTAGTATTAGGCGATGGGCTTCTGTCACTAATACACTGGTAAACATTTTAGCCTGATTGTGCAAAATAAGGTAACAGAATTAATTATCTACAAGTTTTTTTACAGTTGATGGTAATTCTGTAGCGCTGCCTATCCCACTCTGGGAATGAAGTCTTGATATTATGTATGTATGTATTCAGACCTTTAGCCAGCAACTCTATCCGCTTAAAATAGCTTATCGCTATTAGTTAATTAATAATAATAATATCAGGGGACAATCTCACACAAATTGACCTAGTCCCAAACTAAGCTCTAGGCTTGTACTATGGGTACTAGACAACGACAAACATACTTATATAGAGAAACACATACTTAAATACATAGAAAACATCCAAGACTCAGGAACAAATATTCGCGCTCATCACACAAATATTTGCCCTTACCGGGATTTGAACCCAGGACCTCCAGCTTCAAAGGCAGGGTCACTACCAACGAGGCTAGCGTGTCGTCATTACTGTACTTATTTATCATTATCTGTGCTTCCGGGTTAGAAACTACGTGGAACCGTGAAAACGAAACAAATAGATATAGACACAAATGAAAACCTATTTCAATCTGAATAAATACTTATTTAAATGTTCTTTATGGCAAACAAAAGTAAGTAATTGCACTTCATTACAATTAATGAATTCGAGCATAATAAATATTACTGTACGAATAAACGGAAATACACTGCTTTTTAGGGTTCCGTAGTCAAACTAGGAACCCTTATAGTTTCGCCTTGTCCGTCCGTCCGTCCATCCGTCAGTAGGCAGCCTAGCGCAGAGACTCTTAGTACTAGAAAGCTGTAATTTGGCACCAATATGCATATTAGTCACGCCAACAAAGTGGTACAATAAATAGGTAAAAAAAAAAAAAAAATGGGTTTTTTCCCTATACGTAACATGGCAATGTATTTTTTTTTCTAGTTTACCCTCTAGTTGAATAGGTATTTTCAGAATATTATGAGTTTGCCATCACAGTTTTTTGATTAAGTAATCCGTTTATGAAATATTAAGCTTTAAAGCCCTCATTTTTGTTAGAATCAAGCCCCCCCCCCCTACAGCCAAAACTACAAATACTAAAAATCTGGAAAAAATCTAAAATGAAAGGGCATATAACGAATTTTAAAGGAAAACTATCACGACTAAGTACATCATTAGTTCTTGAGATACAGGCGATTAAAGTTTATACCTACTAAAATCATCTAAGACGGCACCAATTGACTTTAAACAGAAAATTAGTTATTACTTGTTGATTTGTATGTTTGTAGCACTTAACGGCTTCGGAACCCTACACTGACCATGGTCCGACATGCTCTTGCCCGGTTTCTCAATTCTCTCGTCAACATTTTACATAAACATGGAAACACCAACTTTATCGCTAATTTTCTGGTTTCTACCACATTTGCACCGCATTTTTAGGTATGCTTCCCCCAAAGCTTACGAGTATATGTTGTGTGCATATATCATTTGATATATTTGCGCTCGGCGCAGTCGATTATGCCCGATAGACTCAGCCATTTATTCACTCAGCGAGGTGATCGATCTTAATCTTGGGCAATGTCTACGGTGGAGCGTGCACGATTATTGGGCCTGCTTCTGTAATGGAGGTTTTAGGTAAATGTTGGCGAAGTTTTTTGGTAGTACTATATTTATTTACTTTGCATAGTAATGTTAGTATGAATGCATGTTATTGGTTATTTTGCATACCAGCCTCTAGTGAATGTGAGTGAAACTAACTCTTTTTAATTTTTTAGTAGACATATACATATTAAAGTTGTTGTATATTAATAACTTAAAAAACACTGAAAATATATAGTGTACATACTGTCAATTCTCCGCTAGTTTCGAAGGTAGGGTCACTACCAACTAAGCTAAAGTAGCTAGACACGTCGTTATAATGCTAAGATGCTATCTGGGTATTAAAATGGCGGTGGTGGACCTATCTTTACTCGATAGATACTGAGTGATCAAGTGTGATAGATAGTTATGTGTTCCATTTCGCCAGTCGGCGGTAGGCGTTACAGACAGTTAAATAATGGTTGGAACTTGTATAATAAAATAGATGTATGAGAACATTAATCAAGGCTGAATCATGCGGAAAGAAAAGAAACGTAGCAAAAAATACTTGTAAAAGAATAAATAAATATCGGAGGATGATCTTTACATTTACTTAGCTTTATTGAGGGATAAGTAACTTGATGATATACCTACTTACTGTTTTTTAAATTACTAGCTGTTTCCCGCGTTTATTTTCGGGATAAAAGTATCCTACGTCCTTCCCCGGGGTTCAAATTAAGTCCAAACCGAATTTCATCTGGCATCGACTCGGCAGTTTGAGCGTGAAGAAGTATCAAACAGATTTTCGCATCTATGATAATTATTAGTATCGATAACCTTTCTTCCAAACGTATATAAGTACATACATACATACATACATAACATCACGCCTCATTCCCAGAGTGAGGTAGGCAGAGCTACAGAATACCAACAACTCTAAAAAGACTTGTTGATAATTCTGTAACCACATTCTGCACAAACAGGCTAAGATGTTTACTAGTGTATTAGTGACAGGTTGCAAGCCCATCGCCTAACAGTACTACAAGCCCTTATTCATAAGTATTTATTTATTCAATAATAAGTATTTTACTGTAATAAGAGCGAGGCGACGCGGTGCAGAGCCTTCCTATATCTGTGCCTCCTGTGACAAGTGATACAACTCGAGTTGTAGCTATTTTCGTGTTTTTTCATGAATCAATTTAAAAAAAATAATTACGCATCTTTTGCTCCAACTCCCGTATTCGTAGGCCTTCTGGTTCCCGAGATACTTTTGTGTAAAATGATACAACTGACCCTTTTTTTTTCAATTTTCAGTGTTTAATGCTATTTCTCTAGTTAAAGCACTCCAAAAAATCAAAAGTTATTTTTCTTTTTCGTGCCTATTGATATATCTAAAAATATATTATTAATCACAGTTTTTACACCTTTAAAAATTTCGTGTCTTTTGATATAACTTGAGTTGTATCATTTATAACCAGTTTTGCGTATTTCGAAAGTTATTTTAATAATATAAGGATAATAAATTATTATTATCCTTATATTATTTGCGTTCGCCTTAAGACAGATTACTTATTCAATTCTCTACAACTTATGTATAAAGGTTAAACCGCTAGCTCCAGAAATAATAGAAAAAATTGCTTTTAAAAAATAGTTGTATCAGTTGTCACCAGAGCTCCTTCATTACCCTTTTTTGTGTTAAATAATACAATTCAAGTTGTATCATCTTACACGAGTTAATGGAGCTCAATCTGAAATGTAAAATGATACATAAAGCATGTTTCTTCGAATATCTCAAAATCTATAACTAGTATGATTATTTTTGTCAAACCAGTTGATAAAGTGATATTCTATGTTATGAAAATCGGTAGCAATGTTTAAAAAAATATACTCATTTAAGAGCAGTATTTTTTTTAAACTTGTTTTCGCTCTCCTGTAAAATCGTGTTTTTCGAGATGTATCACTTGTCACAGGAGGCACAGATATATTACTGACCATACAAAGGATAATTTTAAACATGTTTTTGGTAACTAGTATACTTAAGTGGTTTTTTCTTTGCGCCTAATATATACATACATACCTTCATTCCCAAAGTGGGGTAGGCAGAGCTACCAGAAAAGTCAACAAACTCTAATAAACTTGTTTGCCACATTTTGCATAATCAGGCTAAGATATTTACAAGTGTACTAGTGACAGGTTAACAAACCCATCGCCTAACAGTTTTACAGGTCCTTATAAGTTGCAGCGCCTTCCTATACAAAAAAAAAACGCCTCCGCCTCGCTTTGGAAACGTTTTTAAGTGTTAGAACGCGCCGCTTTCGCCTTCAGTTGCGTTTGCGCCTTAAATGGTTAGGACGACACGGTGGCCTAGTTGGGAGTGACCCTGCCTCCGAAGCCAGCGGTCCTGGGTTCAAATCCCGGTAAGGGCAGATATTTGTGTGATAAGCGCGAGTATTTGTTCCTGAGTCTTGGATGTTTTCTATGTATTTAAGTATTTATTTCTCTATATAAGTACGTTTATCGATGTCTAGTACCCATAATACAAGCCTAGAGCTTAGTTTGGGACTAGGTCAATTTGTGTGAGATTGTCCCCTGATATTTATTTATTTATTAAATGTTTACCTAGAGAAACATCCCCAACGTAACTGAGACCTTTAAGAAAGCTGAAAACTTTATAAATGGCCCGACTTCTCGCAAACGTACTTAGGATCCATACTGATTAATAAACACGGTTATATTGCCAATAGATACTCCGTATATCTTCTACCTGAGATCAGATTTGCTTCATTTTTTCCTTTACACATTTAATTCTCAGGAGGCTATTTTCACTTTATTTAAATTTTGAAACCCATAAAAGTACACTCGGAAGCAATGAAACGGGTCACGGTCAATGGAAATTCTGTACTAAGTGACCCGTTTTCATTAATAAAATATCACAGGTCAATGTCATACAAATTGACCCAGTCCCAAACTAAGCTCTAGACTTGTACTATGTAGAGAAATATATACTTAAATACGTAGAAAACATCCAATACTCAGGTACCGAAAAAGAAAAAGCCCCGTGTGGTAGCCGGGTTAGAATAGTGCCACTCCATGTCTTCCCGTGGATGTCGTGAGAGGCGACTAAGGGAATAAAGGCTTGTTTGTATCTTAGGCGATGGGCTTGCAACCTGTCACTAATACACTGGTAAACATCTTAGCCTGACTGTGCAAAATGTGGTTACAGAATTATCAACAACTTTAAAGTTGATGGTATTTCTGTAGCTCTGCCTACCCTACTCTGGGAATGAAGGCGTGATGTTATGGATGTATCTTGCAGTAAGAAAATGTTTCACATCCTAAAAAAACTAGTTTATGTGCGAGTGTTACTCACATAATTAAACTGAAGCGAAGTGAGGGCGGGTCGCTAGTTAAATTATAAGGAATCAAAATATTTTATACAACGACATAAGCACAAAACTTATGCCCCACATATTCATAGATCATAAAAATATTTATCCTCACTAGTCGAACCCGGGCTTCAAGTTAAAATAAAGCACATAATTACAAAAACCGAGGCGGAAGAATTTTGATTTTATTTTCAAGTACAGAATTACAACTTGAAGTGCAAGAATTTTTAATTAAAAGCAAAAGCTCGATTTTCTTCGCGGCTTATTGCCCACTTCTTTAATAAACCTTTCTTAATTATGCATAATGTAAGGACCAGGTTCGCTCTAATCAAGTTTACTTCTTCGTTTTATTGACGAGCATAACGGCTTGATGGCAGCCATTGAACTTTGGTAATTTAATGTAGGTAATACACCACACACACTCGTACACTAATTGAATTTTTCTCCTTTCAAGCCTGAGTTTTTTTTAAACTTATTTATAGATAATGAAAGTTGAAAAAAATGTCCTGACAGCGGAAAATGGGTTAAAAGTTCTGCCGTAACTACTTAACCCGTAATCGATAAGAGATTCTGCCAGAGACAAATAAATCATTCTAATGTTTTAAAGAATTTTATATTTAATATTCGAAAGAATTGATCTCAGTTTTTTACAAACGTAATTAATGTGCGGTCTCCAATTAAATCTGTCATCAATCATGAGGTAAGTGTGCGCTTTAATTACATATTATAATACTAGCTTCCGCCCGTGACTTCGTACGCATATAAATCAGTTCCCGAGGGAAAAGCGATAAAAAAGGTAGCCTATGTGTTAATTCAAGGTATAAGCTGTTTGCAATCCAAATTTCACCAAAATCCATTTAGTAGTTTTTACGTGAAAGAGTAACAAACATCTATCCATACTTACAAACTTTCGCGTTTATAATAGTAGTATTGTGTGTGTAGTGAGTGTTTGTGAGTGTGTGTGTCTGTGGCAACACAGATCCTAAATGGATGGACCGAATGCAACACGGTCTAAATAAAAATAAATTTAATTAGTAGTTTAATCGCGGTTATATGGGGGTTTCGTCTATTTAATTAAGTTATAGTAAGTTGCGTAGTTTAAAAAAAATGGTACACACTATACAGGCTACATATAAACACACTATACCATCAATTGACGTGTGTGGTCTTTGGATGTGGTAGTAAAGCTAACACAAACAAAATTAACGCTCACACGTCACGGCTACACGGCGCTTGTGAAAAACAAAACATGTTGCGATTGTTATAATGTAAGCGGCAATGTTGATTGTGATATCCAAGTTGCGAACGCAATTATTATCAAATCAATTAAGATCTATCTTCTATCCTTACCTTCCTTATCCTTTATTACAAATGTGAAAGCGTGGATGTTTGTAACGCTTTCACGCAAAAACTACTTGACGAATCGTCATGAAAATTTGTACACATATTCTGGGAGGTACTAGAAGTAACATAGGATACTTTTTGTACTAAAAATATATTTTTTACAAAAAATAAAAATAACATTTGTCAAGAAAAGAAATTGCAGCGGGCGAAGCCATTGGCGGGTCGCTAGTCTTCTATATAATAAAAAATGAATCGCTGTGTTGAGAGAATCACCTCCTGGTCCCGTCTAGGGTCAGGAGCAAACCCATTTTGTATTTAAAAAATAACGCGGTCGAAGTCGCGGGCAAGAGCGAGTGCATATAACATAACCCTTTTCTTTGGCAGTTGGTTAAAACCAAAATTGGCGATAAGTAACAGAAGCAAAGTTGAACAGAACAATCGTCTGAACAAGTCAAGTCTAATCCGGTCGAGCCACTTGACTCGTCACTGGCGCGAGTGCTGGCCGCCGATACTGGATGAGATTAGCTACTTTACTGGCAACTTGCAAGTCAGGGCTGACACTTGACGAGTTGGAACGCTGGTGACATTATTTGTATGTTTATTGGGGCTGACCTACTTGTGACAATAATAAATAATCTCGTTTAAATACGGATTTTCATTGAAAGCTTAATCTTGAAATAAAGCAGTTTCGATAATTTTGTAGGAAAACCTTAATTAATCATCACGAGGAATTCAAATAATAGTAACAGTGTTTTGTGGCTTGTAATTTGTTTAGTATTTTTTATTAGAAATCGTTTAAAAATTATTACCTAATGGGTAAGGACCAAAGTCTTTATTTTTAAGCATAAAGATACTGTACGAGTAATATGTCATACTGTAAAACATTACTGCATAACAGAAAAATAATGTGCCACATCCGCGTTACTTATATCTTCTTTATAAATCCACGGTCTGTTTACGCGGGTTACAATTAAAGGTGAAATTTTAACAAATTAGGTTGGTGTCACACCGGGCCAGGTCGGAATAGGTAGTGCTTACCTACGAACCTATACGCCGAAAGTACATATTTTCTAGTAAGACTTGTTAGTTTAGTTTAGATTGTGGATATTTTGTATTATTATGTTTATTTATGAGTGAATGAAATGGAATAACGTTATTATATACATGCATCAAGTTTATTTAAGTAAGCACTACCTTAAAAAACAATAGTAATTTTGCTACTGTTTCTGTTAATTATGTGAAACCCAAAAAAGATAAAGTACTTATTTTAGTTGCAAAATCAATGGCGTATTTAATAAAAAAAAAATCGGCAAGAATGTATCAGACGTAAACCAACCAATACATAAGATGATTATCGTTATAGTAAAAAAATCATGTTGCCAGATCTATCAACTGAGACATGTTTCATTTCTGTTGGTAGATTCTTTTTTTTTTTTTTTTTATGTTAAGGAGAAGGCACACGAGCACTCAGGCCACCTGATGGTAAGTGAAATCTGAGACCCATAGACATTTGAATTCTCAAGATTATAATCCTAAGACCTCAAATGCGCTGCCAACCCTGAGGACTAAGATGGAATGCCTCTACGCTAGTAATTTCACCGGTTGTCTTATCCCCACACCGGAACACAACAATGCGAACACTGTTGCTTGGCGGATGGTTAATGGATAAGATGGTGGTAGCGATCCGGACGGACCCTGCACAGGGTCCTACCACCACTAAATGTATTGGGTGATGGGGTATTTTTGTCCACCATCATTTATGCTGCAAATAATTTAAGAAAATAGTTTGACACATATTTTGTGTTCAGTCTAAGGTAAATTATTTGTAGAATTCATTTATAGAATAAATGAATTCTACAAATAATTCAGTTTTGAAACGGAATTCAACTTTCCTAAATTATTCCGGTAGAACTCCAGCAATAAACGACACGGTCAGCGCAGGATTAAAATGTGTAACGAAAACTAAACTTGTTTTGCATTTTAAATTGTTTTAATCTGCTGTGTTGCTTTGAATTTCATTAGAATAGAGATTTGGGAGTGAATTTTGCAGTTTTACGGAAGAGTACACTTTCCTAAGCCGAGAGGATATTTTCCAACTGGCAGAGAATTTGTTTGCTTATTGCTGCTTTCATACGCGCTTGTGAACATTTATGTTTATTCTCTTCTCTGAGAATACTTTTGGTTATTTTTTATGAATAGTGCCGAAGAAATGGTTTAAAGTGGCATTTTGCAAAGGTAATTAAAGACGGATAACTATACTAAGGTACTGTAATTCACTTTTGCTTGTATTTAAATGTGTTGCTAAAAAATCTTTCGTTTTTATCTGTTCTTATTTTTTAGGTTTTTTTTTGTAAGTAATTATTCCTAAAGAGGTTTTTTAGATTTTTATAAATACATGCACCTTATAATTTATTTAAACCCTTAATAGGGCCAGTTAGAGTAAAAATACTACACCAAAATAAAATACTGTCATGGAATAGCAAGTCTCTAAAGAGTAATAATAGATGATGTTGTATTTTTGGAAAATACAATTAAAATTGAATCATAAAATGTAGGTAAAAAAGTTCAATTTCAGCTTATTGTAATGGGGTCAAAAAAAAATAGTTAAGGGCTATAATTAAGACAAACTTAATTGATTCGTTTGTGTAACGAGAGTTACCCATATAGTCAAAGGACGCGATGGTCATTTTTATTTTCACTAAGCAATTAACAGTGTATTTTTTTTGTGAAAACGACTCTGACTTATTCAGGGTTAACAGATCTTATTAATTTATTTGTAAACGAATCTTACCTGCTCTCATTACGCCGCTTCCTTAAGATCTGTTTACTTAATTTCTTCAAAGCCGTCTCCCGAGTTATTAATTTTAATTCGCAACAAGCATCGGCAGCTACCTCGCCTCGTTCCGTCAGAAGTCTGTTTGCTCGTAAACTTTCTAGGTGAGATTCATTCGGTTTACTTCGGTTGCCTTTATTGATTCTCTCCCTCGGGCGTAAAGTTGTTGTTTGTATTGTTTAATCGTGCGTGCCTATTAATTTGGAGTTGATTACAGATAAGTTTGGAATGTAAATTTCAATTTGCGAAGTTACTGATATTTATGAATGTGGAAGTTTCGCTTTGGTTGAGGTTAATGGAGCAATTGGTTATATTAAAGCTTGGTTCTTAATAATACGGTAATATTAACTGAATTTCGGGGATCTCAAATTAAATACTAAGGAGAATCTCATACAAATTGATCTAGCCCCAAATTAGGTTTGTACTGATGGCACCAGTGTTGGACACTTTAAGCTGACGGGCGCTTACAATGAACACTTAACTCTTAATTCAACGGAGTTAATTTACGGTCAAAATTGATTGTTGCAAAACAAAATGAATAACCCTTATTTCCTGTAAAATACGAATAAAGTGTCCATCACTGGCCCCTGTCCACTACTGGTATCTTCACAGTATGTGTACTAGACCACGATATGCTCATTGAAATGGAATCCTATCATTTCATAACCAACGTTTCACAAATGATTCATTTCACAAACATATCATTTGACAACCCGCGTTTTATCAAAACTGTAAATAATCCTGGATTTATTTCAGGGCCACCGTGTAGAACCCTATAGGTTATGTAAGGTTAGTATTATAAAAATCCTGAAATAATTGTAGTTAAAGAAAAAAAAGCGGGTTGGCAAATGAATAGGTTACGAAACTATGCATTTGTCAAAGATTTGGCGGCGAAAAGGCAGAGAACCCATTGAAATAGGTACTTTCAACAATAGAAAACATTCAAGACACAATCAACTAAATTAAATACTCGTACCCAACACAAAATTGGAATGTAACATGGACTGCTAGCTTTGAATGTATATTTTTATAGCGCTTTGTATGTATGTCTATTATTAAAGCTTATTGGTATGTAAGTGTATTAGTTAGACCTTATATTGCACCGTCACCACCATCTCCGCTTTGCCCAAAGGCCAACTGGTAGAGAATGCCTTACGACATTAAGTTCGCCTTTTGTATATTAAGTGGTTTTTTTTTGTGCAATAAAGATTGAATAAATAAATAAAATTATTCCTAATTCTTAATTTACGATCGTTGGTAAGTGTACTATATTATCTATTCTGTGGCGCTAGACCAGTTGCATTCGATGATCGTTATCGTTTATGTTTCGACAGACAAATGTATGAAATTGACGTAAGCGACCGAGCGCTTACGTCAATTCCATATATTTTTCAATCGAAACATAATCACTAAAAATGGTCGAATGCAACTTTTCTAGCCCCACTATGTCGTTGGTTCAACTTCTTTTCGTAACGAGTGCAACCAACTCGTTAATTAAATAATTTTGTAAATTCACTGAACTTAGCATGAAACAAAAAAATCCGTTTTGTATGGATGAGTATCAATTTTAAAACCCTGACTCCACACAAAAGTAAAAATCTGCCTCATGAATCGTGCTAGGAGTTACTGACCCTACAAAGGGTGTTTTTTTTTGTTATAAGTAAACTTAAGTGTTTTATTTTGCGCCTAATAAATACATATATAACATCATGCCTTCATTCCCAAAGTGAGGTAGGCAGAGCTACCAGAAATGCCAACAAACTCTAAAAGACTTGTTGATAATTCTATAGCCACATTTTGCACAATCACGCTGAGATACTAACAAATGTATTAGTGTCAGGTTGCAAGCCCATCGCCTAACACTACCTAACCACCTAGTACTATTATGCATTTTTTTTTTATAATTCAAACTTAGCAAAAACCGTCACCATTTTTATTTTTAAGCAGATCCCATTCATCTCAATTCAACAAACAATTATAATTCTAGAAGTTTCCTTTGTTCGGATCCGTCTGGAAGCAGGTAGAGCTGTTACTCATGATGGATCGTGGCTAAGATCGATGGTCGTGTGGTGCACCCTTAATGGTCGGTAAGACTGCATGATGTCTTAAGGGGATATTAGATTATTGTTAAGTTTTATTAAATTGAATATTTTTATATGCTTTAGATCCACGAAGTTTATACTTTTTCTATTAATGGGTCTCACACCATAAGGTGTGTACAAAATAGTACATTGTGTCACAAGGGAGAAAAATAACATAATCATAGTTATATATTTTATTGCCTTATGTTGTAGTTACAAAGATCTTAAATACTATTACATGGACCAACATAAACACTGTAAGCACTGCAATTTACCGTGTTGAAATAAATTTCTTAAATAACTTACAGTTCTATATTTTAAATTGAATACTAGTTTTATTTTATTGTTGAGTTGCAAATACATAATATATATTGAGAGAAAGTTACAAATAAGTTCATTTTTTATGTTAAGGAGACACACGAGCTCTCAAGCCACCTGATGGTAAGTGGAATCTGAGACCCATAGACATTTGAATTCTCAAGACTATAATCCTAAGACCTCAAATGCGTTGCCAACCCTGAGGACTAAGATGGAATGCCTCTATGCTAGTAATTTCACCGGTTGTCTTATCCCCACACCGGAACACAACAATGCGAACACTGTTGCTTGGCGGGTGGTTAATCGATAAGATGGTACATACACATTATTATTAATATATATACGGCGAGGGCGTACATAGAATCCTGTACAAATCGAAGGATTCTACAATAGAAGCCTGATCGTAGTGAGGGGTTCAAGTGTTAACCCAAGCCAAGATGGAAATAATTTTGCGACCGTGTGACACGTACTGCTTTTCACATCACCTATGAGAAAAATAAATGATCATAGTGATGAAACAAATTTAATTACTTACACTCTTTAAAAGTATTGAAATTATCAAATTTAACATGAAAATTTGTGTTACCTATTTTTCAAACCGTATCGGCCCTGTGACGGTGACAGATGTCTAAAACATACAATTAACAACCTTGAAACACTAAGTTAAGTACTGTTAGGCGATGGGCTTGCAACCTGTCACTAATAAACTAGTAAACCTCTTAGCCTGTTAGTGCAAAATGTGGTTACAGAAATATCAGTAAGTCTTTAGAGTTGTTGGTATTTCTGTAGCTCTGCCTACCCCACTCAGGGAATGAAGGCGTGATGTTATGTATGTATGTATGTAAACACTAAATTCACAAAACTATATTAAGATCAATGATTTTTTTTTAAATATCTACAGCATGCGTACTATTTTCATATTTGATTGCATTTATATTTTATACCGGCATCAAAATGTCCTTGAACAGAAAAGTGCCACTTTGATCCCTTCTAGCGTGCTCCCTTTCCGAATAGGTGATGTGAAAAAGTTATTGGATTAAGCAGGCCGGAGCGCACTTTTACGCGTCAAAAATATACCAGCGCTTTCCAAGTGGAAATCACTGCTCAGCTGAGAAGAAGTGCCACAAGAAACTGAATCATTTTGTCAATGTCAAGTTATTTAATCACCATGGACTTATTACAGCCATAAAGGCTTCATATTGTTTCTTGTGGACATAACAGAAGAACAGGAATATTTCCACGCTTCTGTCAAGTCCATTATCCCTTCTCCTGAACCCTTTAATGCTCAAAGTTTTTTTTTTAATTTACGTATAGAAAAATAAAATAAAAAATATCTCATGTTTATGACTATGTGTAAATAATAAATGTAGGCTACAAACAACATTGCCCAACACTCACAACGGGACATTCCTTCGTATATGTAGTATACGGACAATATTGCGCAGAGAAAAGGCACAAAAGAAAACACAATTTATTTAAACATTTAATACTGTACCTACATTTACGAGAACGAGCAATATGAATAGAGAACATGCATGAAATCAGAATTGAGTTTCATTGATACGATTCAGGAGAAAATGTAAAAAAAAAACATATAAAACGCAATACACTAAGTTTTGACCCGTTTATTAATATTTTATATACAATTAAAACTTGTCAAAGTTTTAAATTTTCTTTTAATGTTTAGATTGTTTGTTTCGGCATCCTCTTTTTATTTACTTGCATTGGCTTAAACATAGTAATTTACGAAATAAATTAAAAATATGTCTTTATAAGGTCCTTATATTTTAAACATGGAACAACAGCTGTGACGTCACTCCTGTCGTCGATTTTGTATGGAATGTTTTTGCAGGGGGTCTGAAATATGACTTTTACACGACAATTATTTCGCGCATACAGTTATTCCTCTCTTTCATAGCACTTTCCAGAGAGATTGGACAGGCGGGAAGCAGGTTTTGCTTTTTAAAACTATATATATATATAAATATTTTTAATAGCAACTCCACCTTTTTAATTTAACCTTTTTATTAAATTTACTTAAGTAAGTATAAGTTCGCCTTTGTACTTTTATACCATGAGAGTACATACTTTTTTGCAATTAAAATTAATTTTATTTCTTAATTTTTGTATGGAACAATCAACAAAATGTAACATACCTAACCTACTGCGTCCCATAAATTACATTGTATGTCATACCAGCATTCCCAAATGTAAGCCGGTGCATGATCGGGCCAATATGAATAAAGTGCAATCTGCTCGTTGCATATTCATGTCCGGTCCAAATGGATTGTGTGTATGATGGTGCAATTTACGATGCAGCGGGAGCATAGTGGTTAGATTGTTATCTTCAGGTAGCAAATTAATAAGGACACCGTGGTTATTTAGTGGATGTTGGTACCAGTAAAGTTTATTTAAGTTATCTTTGTTTTTTAGGTTTTATAGGTTTAGGTTACCATTTCCGTTATTTCTGGGAAGGATTCTTCATAGTCACGCGTATCTTATAAATTACAAGCGACCCGCCCTCGCTTCGCTCCGGTTTAAAGTATGATGCAAATAAACCTTCCTCTTCAATCACTCTATCTATTAAAAAAAACCGCATCAAAATCGGTTGCGTAGTTGTAAAGATTTAAGCATACATAGGGATATAGGGACAGAAAAAGCGACTTTGTTTTATACTATGTAGTGATGTACCTAGTGATTTAAAGTAGCTAATTTAGGTATGTAAACAAAAACTTAATTTTGCTCGAATTTGTAATCATTTTTCGTCTTAAAAAAAGTTTTTTCACAGTTTAATCTAGGAAATGTACACAAATTTATTTTCTATTTAGTATTTTAATGTAACAATATATTCAAGTGAAAAAATCAAAAATAAAATACAATTCTAATGATCGCTCCCGAACGCATCTGGGTCCGAAAATAACACTTCTTAGAATGATTGTCTCCATATTTATTAAATTTGAATGACCCTCCGAATGCCTCCCCTCCGGTCTCTTGCCTCTTGCCTCGTTTCGGCCTCGATTTTTTTTACCACAGAGAGAAAATTTCGAGCATTGATGAGAAACGTTAAGTTAGGGATGCACTGGGGAAAAGTCAGGGAAATAAAAGGATTTATTTAATTTCGTATTACTTTACCAGTGTAGTGAGTCAAACGACGAAAGAGTTTAATTTTGCATGATTAATGATTTTAAACCTATCAACAGCAAAAGAATAAAGTTTGAGTTAGTGTAACTTCAAAACAAATATTTTATCTGATTGGTAAAGACGTAAACCCAGACATAGATTGCATGCTCCCACCAGCATTATTAAATGGTAGGTAAATAAAATAAAATAATATTAATACTATTTATGTGTCATGTTACATGAAATAAATGATTTGATTTGATTTGATCTGATAGTCCAAAAAAAAACGTTTTTTGATGTCAAATAGTATTGACCAGCAAACAAGTATGAAAATGTCATAAAAAATATTACTTCATGGTTTGTTTGGCAAAATAACGAACAGTCGAAGTCCTAAATATAATACACACATACTTAGTTCTAATTTCAAAATTGAAATAATTTAATTGTTTCGTGTAGTTATTTAGTTTGAGTTCTAAACGAATTAGTTTACACCCCCTGCCATGAATATGTGTCCTCAGTTATTTCTCTTACAAGGTTGTCTGGAAGAGATCGCTATTTAGCGGTAAGACCGCCTGTTGTATACCTATGATTTAAATGTACTGTTCCATGTTCTGTTTTTATTTTTTATTTTTGGTGTTCAATAAAGAGTATTTGTATTGTATTGTACTTACATTTTAGTAGGTACCATGTCTATTTAACATATATTTAAACTGTCATATATGAAATTGTCACAGCAATTAAAGTAATTACAATTAAAAAAGAAAATTATGCCTAATCATATCATTATCGAATGATCGGAAAAAAAAAAAATTAAAAAATTAAAATTTCATCTGTTTATTTCTTACACAAAAAAACAAATACATTATCAGTTTATCTTAACTTATAATCTTAAATTAGTCAAAGATTTTATCAGTTAAGAGTATATATGAGTTCTACGTTTTATTTTAATAATACCTTTTATTCATCAACACTATCAAATTCCAATATTTATGTTTTACTAAGTAAATATCGTTTCGTTACATTCTTTACCTGTTTACATGTTGCATTTTTAATTTTATTTATTATATGACATGGAAACCCATTTAAAATGCCGGGCAATGTACGCGTCCATACTCTTTTACCATATTCGTTATTACTTCTGGGTACTAGAAATGTTTTGTTATATGATTGTTCCCGTAGGTTTTCCGGTCTTTGTTTTTTATTTAAATGGGTTATCTTGTTGCTATACTCTGTAACGATTGCTAGGTCTACTTTATCGAATATAGGCATCACCCTGCAATAGTTAAAAAGGTCTTCATAGTCATTTCTATATTTGTATTTAATCTTAAGAGGAACAATTGTTTTAAGTAATCGTAACTGTAAGTTATATATATCTTTTAAGTATGTTTTGTAAGTTCTTCCATAACTAGACAATCCATAACTAATCACAGAATCAGCCAATGACATATACAATAGTGTTAATGTTTTGTAAGGAACTTTGTTTTTAAGAATACATAGTTTGGACAAGATTGATCTTAGTTTATTGCACACACGGCCTATTTGTGGACCCCAGTTAAATTTATGGTCTATTACTAGTCCAAGGTACGTGTGTTCCGTTACGAGTTCTAGATCAGCACAGGTGCACGCAGGGCTTTGCGTATGCATGCAGGAGTGCTCGTGGGCCACGATCCTCGGAGTGATGGTAGTTTTCAAGTATGGTGAGTGGAAAAAACCTCAGTCCAATAAATCTTTAAAAAATCGGGTTCATGTCGGTCGGACTTGCATCAGGAGGGCTAGCACAAAGATGTCTCCGACTTTTTTGTTGCTCGGATCTCTCTTTCTATCTAGTCTGTAATGATAGAGACGCACTGAGGGACAAGCAGGAAAATACAACTTTCGCTAGCCATACAAAGCGTATAACAGCGAGTAAGACCCAACCCCGAAAGGCATTTTGAGAGCTGTTACACTGTAGTAGGAACATAAAACACATTTAAAGATACTTTAATTTAGTAAAAAAAAAAACACTTTGTTATCCGTACATCCCACACCTTTCAAGGGATTGTTTCATCAAATTATTTAGCCATCGGTTTTTACCAATTTAACGAGGCGCCGAAGAGTGCCGAAGAATTCCGAGTTTTGCCGAGTCACCAGGTCGGAACGAGATAGTTACAAGATAGGTTTTTTGTGAAGAGAAAGCGATAATTGTTTCGAAATAGCTATCCACGGTTTAAGAGGTTGTGAGGGCCCAAGGGATGGACACAGAAGGGTCCGAACGGAAAGAGTTTTATTTATTTTTATGTGACTGTCTATTTTATTCCATTGTAACGGACAAAGTCACCATAACAATTATATTATTTCGGAATGTCAGTCTATAGATAGTAAGTAACAATACTCTTAAAGATCATCAATTAATCATAAATAATACACGCAATAATTCTCGTCTCCATTTAGATAAATATCGCTATTTAAATATTTAGACAAGTTTTGTGGTATTTTCAGGTCACAGAAAAACTTGTTTTATTGCGATCTTTCCATGACTGTAAAATCTGCTTACCTTACATAAGATATGATTCGTAAAAGTAGTTTAATACATACATAGCATCACGTCTTCATTCCCAGAGTGGGATAGGCGGAGCCACAGAAGCACCAACAACTGTAAAATGGCTTATATATAGTTCTGTAATCACACTTTGCACAATCTGGCCAAGAAGTTTACTAGTAGTGTCAGGTTGCAAGCTCATCGCCTAACAGTACTACAAGTCCTTATTCCCTTAGTCACCTCTTACGACATCCACGGGAAGACTTTAAGTGGTACTATTGAAGTCACGTTGTTAATTTATTGAACATTATAGTTTCATTATAATGTTTTATAATTATCAAGCAAACCTTAGGACTCATTTCTATCACACTTACAAGCATACATACACACATACACCTCGCACGCACACATACATACACGTAAAAATTAGAAGCATAGCATTAGAGTTTTAAAAGTGATGGGCTAGGCAGAATTGGGTTCATATAAAATTTTCTTCTAATATTTTGTATGCTTTCAAAATATATTCCCTGGATTAAAAATGAGGGTTAGCGTTAATTAGAAGCCGTTAAGGAGACTTGATTTATCCACATCTATATTTAAGTATATTCCTGAGAGAATCGCCAAAGGGCTTGCTTTACAGTCGTAGGAAAAAAAATAAGGAAGTAAAACTTTTGG
The DNA here is from genome assembly GCA_949316455.1 of Acleris holmiana. Classification (NCBI taxonomy): domain Eukaryota; kingdom Metazoa; phylum Arthropoda; class Insecta; order Lepidoptera; family Tortricidae; genus Acleris; species Acleris holmiana. The sequence continues at coordinate 18,733,372 of OX438777.1, forward strand.
TATTGCTCGAGTTACAGACGTTAGCGGAGAGAATAGATGTACCTTTTTTATAAAACTATGTAAATACGTAATAGTTATCAATTTATATTCGAATTTGGTAGCAGCTGCAATAGGGCTTTGTTATTTACATTTTCTTTCTTTTGGGTTTTTTTCTTATTTTTGAATCGCTGTATAAAAACTATGACACTCACTGAATCCGACCTGTTTAGAATTAAAATCGTTATCCAAACTCTTTAAGACGACTTCAAAAGCCAGTGGTCCTGGGTTAAAATCCCGGTAAGGGCAGATATTTGTGTGATGAGCGCGAATATTTGTTCGTGAGTCTTCGATGTTTTCTACGTATTTAAGTATGTATTTCTCTGTATAAGTAAGTTTATCGTTGTCTAGTACTAGGGACTAGGTCAATTTGTGTGAGATTGTTCTCTGATATTTATTTATTTATTATTATATGGCACTTCTTGTACCTCCTTAGGCAAAGCCAAATCCGACGCGAGTCTGTAGTTACCCTCCACGAGTGCACTAAGAAATATCGCTCGTCTCTTTGTACCATCTGCATCCGTGCTTGCATTTATATTGTTAGCCACAAACTATTGTGTCAATCGATTTTTGTACGTTTTCCATTCATCCACATTGTGGTCAAAGCTGGTCAAAATACCGAACAGTGCAGATATTTTTGTTTCTTAGCGCGGGTAGTCGTGGCCACTGATATGTAGGCGGCCGGGGACACGAGTAATACAAACGGTAGCTTGCTATGCGCTGTTTAATAATCTAATGACAGCTGTGTGGACGCAGCCACACACACTCATGCATACATACATAACAGATGTTTAATTTGAATTATATTTCCCTTACCTCGTTTCTTCTTATCAAAACCTTAGATCCCGGTAAACATTATACCAACATAAAATTTTATGTAATAAGACAAGTAATAATGAAGAAATATACTTCAAGGTAGGTAGGTAGCCTAGTGCCACAAAGGAATTCTACTCGTGATCGTAACGTACCGAGTTTGAACCGCCGCGGTCACTATATAGCAACGAGTTTTTCTGGAACAAAAAAAATACTTTAGGTAGTGCAACTAATAGATCTCTGCCAGTAATTTGTTCAGTAGGCGATACGCTCTCGCTACCGCTTATGACTCTCGCCTCTAGTACTGCCCTTTGACTTTTTCTCAAAGAGCTAGCTGACCTGGCCCCTAGAGTAAAACCCTACTAATTGGGCTCAAGCAAATTCGCTGATAAAACTCCTGATTGAGTTTCAAGCTGTTTCAGCGTTCAGCTTTTTATTGTAGAGCAGTGTTATGCTGAAAGCGCTTTGTGTTTAAAAATTAGCCTTATTTTGTGCATCTGGAGTTGAAGTTTCAAAAAAGAAATACAAAAAGTTCAGCGAAAAATTTATTTAAAACTTTTATCGGATACTTAAGTGTTTTTTGCTCGCAATATATCACGCTACAGACGAATGTTTATTCATGTTTATTTTGTTTGGAATCTCTAGCAGGATTTTTTTGGCGTTTCAACCGTTTCACGTTGGCGTTTCATTGTTGTCTTCAACATATTGGCAATAATGATATCTACGAGCAAATTTTGATGTAAATAGAAGCGGTTAGTGGTGGTAGGACCCTGTGCTGGGTCCGTCCGTATCCCTACTACCATCTTATCCATTAACCACCCGCCAAGCAACAAAGTTCATATTGTTGTGTTCTGGTGTAGGGATAAGACAACCGGTGAAATTACTAGCATAGAGGCGTTCCATCTTAGTCCTCAGGGTTGGCAACGCATTTGAGGTTTGAGGTCTTGAGAATTAAAATGTCTATGGGTGTCAGATTCCACATACTATCAGGTGGCGTGAGTGCCTTTTCCTTAACTTAAGCAGTACCAGGGATAGTTCCTATTTCTTATAAACTAATTAAACATGTGTTAATGTTATTTAGGATAATATACAAAGTCAATTACGGCGGCTAAAACGCCGAAAAATCACCGTCCAGTGTACATAAAAAAAGGTGCACCAAGTCCTTATTTTGATCTCAATGAGCATTTTTTCCAAAAATATACATACATACATAAAGTCACGCCTTCATTCCCAGAGTGGGGTAGGCAGAGCTACAGAATTACCAACAACTCTAAAAAACTTGTTGATAATTCTGTCACCACATTTTGCACAATCAGGGTAAGATGTTTATCAGTGTATGAGCGACAGGTTGCAAGCCCATCGCCTAACAGTACTACAAGCCCTTATTCCTTTAGTCGCCTCGTACGACATCCACGGGAAGATATGGAGTGGCACTATTCTAACCCGGCAACCACACGGAATAAAAAATATGTTCAGTTAAAAAACGAACGAAGGGTCACTGGCAACTGCCCCTACCTACCAATTATTGTCACCATGAACACTTCATGATTATTGACACGATAATTCTTCAATCACCAAGTATTTTGGATACCAATAAGGTTTTTTACGTAACATACTTTATACCGATCCCCTAATAACTTCAATCCACAACTCTAATATATTATCTCTGCATAACCACGATAGCTCCCTAACTATTGTTTGGCAAAATTCTATCAATTATACTGCCGCCTTCATTACGTCCCCCAGACAGACAGACAGACGTAATCCGATTTAGTTTTGTGCGCTGCGACATTGTTAGTTTTTGTTTATTTAGAGTGAAGTAAATGCACTTAAGTTAGTTTGGTAAGAGTATTGAAGGCTTTTATAACTTTGACACGGGATAAGGGGGTGGTAGTGTTTTGTAGAGTTACTCTTGTAACAGCAGGATGCGTTTGATACTATAGTATGGTAGCATTTTAATAATTAAATGTGATTAATTATTTATTAAAACTCATTCTTTATTTTGGGTGATTTTGGGGTCATGATCCGGAATGGCCAAAAGTGAATAAGATGGTCATACTGAACAACTTTTCCGATGGCACTAACCACGGAATCGCCAAAAAAAAACAGCTGTTCCATACATTAACGGTGAATTAATTGACAGTTAATGTATGGAACAGCTGTTTTTTTTTGGCGATTACGTGGTTCGTCCCATTGGAAAAGTTGTTCAGTATGACCATCTTATTCACTTTTGGCCATTCCGGATCATGACCCCAAAATCACCTAGTTTATTTGTCTTCAGAAATTAAGTCTATCGTTAAAAACATCTAGAATTTTTGGGATTAGAGAATAAAATATATTTACGATGACTCTCCACTTTAAGTCTACTCCTAACTACTACAAAAATAAGACGCTTGTTATTTTTTAAAAATATCGTTATATTTCAGGCTTCATCTACCCACTAGCACAAGAGCGTCATTTTCACGCGACTCTGTTCGATCTTGCGAAGGTCATCCATCTTTTTCGAACCATCTGCCCAAATTCATCAGCTGATGATCTTCCTACTGATCTGTCCACCACTGTGTAATAATAATTGCTTTAGTCCACCCATCTCCACTCAAGTTATGTCATCCTAGTACCTATAAAGCAAAAACCTGCATCTGAAATGTGTTAAATACATATTATATTCTTTATTATTATTGCCATTTTTACAAAATATTTATATATATTTTCTATTTTGTATTATATTCAAATTCACCTCCTAATTCCTAAAAAATGAGCTAAACAGAACGTTCCATTATACCAATATACATTTACAGCTCACTCTAACTGAAATCGCAGTCAATTCCTCTCCAACCCCTCTTGTTCAACTTCGTATTTTAGTAAACGAAATAAAAATGTGCACAGAGCGGTCCTATTCAGGAAGTCACCGGGTGGGAATGGTCTATAATGCTCTATAGGGAGTGTAGGTAGTCTATGGAATGATATAGAGCAGTTTGCGAAATAGTGCAATGGCTGCATTTGAACGCATAGAGAGCGTGGCGGGCAAAAAGTGCACTCGCAATTGAATAATCCATTTCATTTTGGCGCAAGTGACAAGCGACGGATGCATTAGGTAGAAAGCCCGTTGCAATTTGAAGGTAAATTCAATAAGAAATAACGTTTGCAACAACGATATGGTTAAAGACAAAGTTAAATGAAGTTCCTCAAGGCGTTACGTCGAGTAGCTATGATGAAAAAAAATACGTTTAAGATGACACTAATTTTCGCAAACATTCAATGTTATATAGGCTAGACTTTTTAAAAAATAACCAGTTAAAAAAGGTTATTGTTCTTTTTTTATGGCATTGTGAAGGCAAACGAGCACACAGGCCACCTGATGTTAAGTGGAAACTGTGACCCATAGACATTCGCATTCACAAGACTGCAATCCTAAAACTGCAAATGCGTTGCCAACCCTGAGGCCTAAGATGGAATGCCTCTATGCTAGAAATTTCACCGGCTGTCTTATCCCCAAACCAGAACACAACAATGCGAACACTGCTGTTTGGCGGTAGGTTAATGGATAATATGGTGGTAGCGATCCGGACAGACCCTGCACAAGGTCCTACCACCCGTTATGACGTTAACCATACAAACGCGAAAAATATAATGTCCATGCATTTTTGATGCGATAATTGAAATTTTTTGTACTATACTGCACTATACGAATGAATAAGTAAATGAACGAAAATATAAATTAATCCAATAATCCCGCTCATCCCGTATGTCCCACACATGCAGTTCGGGCGTGCCATATGGCTCGACTAGAGAGGACCCTAATTTTAATAACGTACATTATTTCACCACAACAGACACGTAACGTCTGATGTTACACTCTCTAACTAACCCAATCCAAGTTTAAAGTCATCTATATAAAGTAGCTTTTGGTTTGACTTGGGATTGGTACATATAATAATATGCATTTTTAAATTCTGTTACACGAAAGTCTTAATAACTATTAAAATACTTCCAACCTTGTTGCTGCGTGTTTAAGGCTGGTTATGTTTTAAATAACGACTGTTACATACATTGTTTGGTTAAATTAAGTTTGGATATCTTATAGCTACTTATAGTAAGTCGATGGGAGCTCGGTAATCGCGTTTGAACTTATGGCTTGATTAAATTGTTTTCCTGTGGGGAGTCTGATTTAATTTGTAGGTGACGATTGAAGACTCTTTAATGGAACCTCCATCACTGGATCTTTCTAACTATAACCAGCAATTCTCAAGGATGTAATTTAATTTTATATCTAGTTTTACTACTTCTAATTACTAAGGGTACTTACGTAAGACATTTTCTTCAGTTGATGAAGTCTTCTTTATTAAATTTGAAAACTATACAATTTTTATGGTACCGCACCTCAAAAGGAAAAAAACGGAACTCTTATTGCATCACTTTGTTATTCGTCCATCTGTATGTCTCGGGAACGCGTGGAGGTGTCGAGTTGAAATTAAAATCCATATACTCAGGTCTACAGTCGCACGAATCTGTGAAAAATCGAACTTCTAAGTCAACCTAAAAAAACGCCCGTTTAAGCCGATTTTTTTTATATTTAGGCACCTTTAAGGGAATTGAAATATTAAAGGAAAAATCCGAAAGTTCATAATTTGATCCTTCATCCCAAAAAAAACTGCGATTGCAAAACTGTATGGAGACAACAGTTTTTCAACGGCAAACTCAAGTTTACTGCTCAATACAATTTTACAAGTTTGTACCTCGGTGCGACTCGCACTTGGCCTGCTTTTTAATTTTTTAACAACTAATATTGTTTTATTGACGTTGTTTTAAACTTAGACAATATTTATAACACATGTGACATAATACTAGTGATCTACTCACAAATTATCTGTATTCATCAAGATAATAAAAAAAGTCAAAATTCAAACGAGCAAATTCAATACTACACTGGAGAGCAAAAACAACAGGGCTTCTATTCAGGTGCGTTAAAACGATATCGTTTGACACGTTTAAGAATCGTTTATGTCACAGTCGCCATTATTGTAAATGACATAAGAGTTATCAAAACGTCGACAATACGAAAACATGGCCTCTATTCAACAGCGTTATAACGATATCGTTTTTGACCTGGGCCTCTATTCAACTGCGTTATAACGATATCGTTTTTGATCTGTTTCCGTATTGTCAACGTTTTGATAACTCTTATGTCATTTACAATAATGGCGACTGTGACATAAACGATTCTTAAACGTGTCAAACACGATATCGTTTTAATGCACCTGAATAGAGGCCCTGTTTCCGTATTGTCAACGTTTTGATAACTCTTATGTCATTTACAATAATGGCGACTGTGACATAAACGATTCTTAAACGTGTCAAACACGATATCGTTATAACGCAGTTGAATAGAGGCGCTGGTCAAAAACGATATCGTTATTACCTTGTAGAATTCCAGCCCTGGTCACATTCCAAAGCATTTCAGTAGAAAATTACTCCGTTATTTTTCCTCTAGTGTATAGATTCGAATCTACTACCGCTTTTAAGTCGCTCTTCCGCTAACCTAATTACTAAAGCGACTGAGATAATGGTCAAGAAACAAAAAACTTACTTGCTTTCTAACGTTAAATTTTAATGCTATCCCCGAAGTACTAAGCACTTCAATACTACTCCTTTGGGTATTTCAGCGTTCGCTTTTAGTTATTTACTTAGCGCTAAATCACTCGCCTTATTAGTAGAAGCTGAATAAGAGCAGCATTTAAGGTCTTTAATCACCTAAATGTAAACCCAACAAGCCGATCACAAAATGGAAGCGTCCAATCAAACTCTCTAAATACATCGAAAGCTCTTTGTGAAAGCTCAAAGAAATAACGAGGTCGGACGGTCTGTCTGTTGAACACTTTGAAAGTATTAAATTAGGCGAGGAATCGTGAAGTTCGGTGTTCAGTGTGCGTGTAAGAAAGGGGGTTATAGTGACTTTATTTATTACTAGCTTTTGCTCGCAACTCCGTCCGCGTGGAGGTCGTTTATCGCTGCTCTTTCCTACGTCCTTTACGGGACTCAAACTAAGTTTAAACGTGAAGACAGACAGACACACTTTCGCATTTACAATACACTAGCTTTTGCCCGCGACTTCGTCTGCGCAGAAGTCGTTTATAGCTATTCCCTGGGGAACCATAAAATTTTCAGGGGTAAAGAGTAGTTTACGTCCTATTCTAGACTATAAGCTATCTGTGTGCCAAATTTTATCCAGATCCCCATTTTGCCAGATTTTTTGGTAGTCTAACCCAACCAAATCTAAACTACGCAATTATTGATTAAGTAATACTGAAAACATGATGGTTTTAGCAAAAAATAGCGTTTGAAATTCTATAAACTGAAGGGTTATCATTGTTATCAGATATCGACAACGATGTCGCAGCCCTTGAGGCAGTGAATTCAAACCACTCTGACTTTAATACGTTACTGTGACATGATTTTAATTTGACAGCCTCTGAAGACTTACCACCTGGCCAAAAATAATCATGGCCCAATTGGAAGACACTAAACAGGCTCAGGTTCCAAGTTGGCCGTTGCACGCAAAACATGGCCGGGTGGGGATTGCTCCACGATCGCTCAACCCAATGCATCTGTGACACAGCACCGCAAACTAATGGCGCACCTAGGCCCTAGCCAAGATGCGTTCGCTACCTAGCGTTTCTATTCGTTTTGTTCTTAAACCAATCGCGTCACTGGTTGATCACGTAATACCAAAAGCCACCTGATCTACCAGTGACACGATTGGTTTAAAAACAAAACGAATCGAAACGCTAGTTAGCGAACGTATCTTGGCTATAGGCTCTGTACGCTTAGCACAAGTTGTATTTTCTCGCTTGTCGCTCAGTGCATCTCTATCGTTACAGTAGATAGAAAGGGAGATCAGGGCAACCAACAAGTCGTGGACCACTTATGCTAGTCTTCTTGCTATAGTACCTCACATGCGCACTCCTTCTCGGAGCAACACCTGAGAGTCCCGACTGCCAGGGCCATGAATACCGCTGCTTACTGGGCATCATGCATTTAAGGAACCTCGACTCTGAAGAAGAAAAAATCGATAAGATACTGAAATGTACAGTTCGTTCTGAGTTCAACTGTTCTAAGAGTTAATTATGGCGTCAAAGACAAATCTAAATCGACGGAACAACCTAACCCCACAGAATAATATATTTTTGTCTTTGATTTTTTTGTTAACTGCTTTGATAGTGTACAAAAAATAATCACATATTTTGACGAACTACAAAATACTTTTTTAGCGTGTGGGAACTGAGATTTTCGGGAATCGATCTTATAAGAAAAAGGTAAAGGCCACATAGTTGGACCATAGTTAAGCGTAGTTAACCATACAAACAACAAAAGTGAAAAAAGTTCTGTTGTGTCACGAAAATCACCCCTACAAATAATTATTGTTGGCTAATTTTCGTGTCACAACGGAAGAGTTTCATAGAAAATTAAATTGAGTGGGCGTGGCCAACTTTTTGGTCCTTACCCAAAATTGTTTAACGATGCACAAAACAATATCACTTATTAAGAAACTCCAATAATCATTCTTTAAAAATGCGCGTAAGCCACACAATATGTACACTATTTTCATAGCTCAATTTTGTATTTTATGAAAATCGGCACTTTCAGCCCCACTCTCCCCTACTCGAATGAATGATTCTTAAATTAAAAACATATTTACATCTACATAATAACTCTCCTCCAAAGAATGCCTAATTTCATTTTAAAAACATCTAAGGCATTTGCAAAGCGACGCACGCGCGTATATAAATCTTTTACGTCAAATTACAACCCCGATTACGTTTGGGGTGCGTAATTTATCATTCTACGAGCATCAGGTATTTGTGAAGAATCATTGCTTAATGAAAACCAATTGGAACGGCTAATTTGTTCTCAATTGGAGTTTTACTGTAATACTGGTTGTTAAAGTCCACTGGAGTTTAAAGCTAAATGTTAACAGTCATTATCGCGTCAGTTGGCGCGGCGTCCTGCCAAATTTGTTAGTGAATGTAATCTTCAGACCAAGTCTTGAATTCATGACATTATTTCTCCGTCCTGCCATTTGTTTAATCCCATCTTGACCCGTGGGCCGTCGCATTATGCCGCTAAACCCGAGAATGGAAGAACTGCCATCAATTTATGAGTTCGTAGACCGAAAATTAAAGCCATTAGACTCACATCGTTACATCGTGACGTTGGCAGCGGCGGCATGTGTTTAAACAAATAGGTAATTTCTATGCATTTTATTTCCGCCTCCTGCCTCTCAAATCCAGCAACGTAGTGAACGATAGTATCCAGTTTATTATCATTATCACACATATAATTATGATTATCAGCAAAGGCATCACTGGATTTCTATAGTTCTTAGTACATTGCAATCTCTACCATCTCCGCCTAAGTTTGCTTCATCATATGTAGCCGTCCTTGGGGAGCCACTGTTAGATATTTTAATCCTTAAATTTGCAAAAATTACAAAAGTCGTGAATTCAAACCCAATTTGATTTTGAACCAGCATAAAAAATTAACAAAAAAAATTAAAATGTGACATTATGGCATGCGCCCTAGAAGGCACACTATCAAATTAAGGGTTAAACAGGAAATGACTGATATAGTTCTTGTATAGCTTGGCTAAAAGAATTTTAAAATATTGACAACCATTGAAATTATGTGAGCAGAATTATTTGATTTTAGCCCATCGTATCTGCTTAATGTGCTAGTTGTTCTTCTTCTTTCTTTTTCTTTTTTTACTTATGGCGGTTCCTTATATGTAGATTTTACCAATGTTAATTGAGTGTGAGTATAATTAATTAATTAGTGTAAGTAAAATAAATCAACAGTAAAAGCACAAAACAAAAGTAAATCAATCGGCCATCTTACCTCCCTGACGGTTTCCAAATCCTCACTGTAGATCAGGAGCCTATTGCATAATACCACTAACCTTAATTTCCTATATTCAAAACGTCACGTTAAAATGTGACGTCTCGTCAAGATTTGACATTTTGCTACATACAAAATGTGTCAATTTTCAATGAGACGTTTTATATATAGGAACCTTAACCTTGTACTTTATTATGCACTCTGCCCCTTATAATACTTGATAATACTGTAGCTATGTCAAGTATGTTAATAAACAGTATTTCAAAAACATGTTTTAAAAGATCTACAAATAAATTTACCAATCAATAGATAAATGTCAAAAAAGGTGTACCCTTGTTTTGTCGACAACCTTTTCATCGAATATTATTTCATCGACAACGATTCATCGAAACTTTAGTACTAGTAATATTGTTTGGCGTAATTTTATTTCAACTACGATTTATTTAAATTTATCTTACTACGTGGAAATACTAATCAACGAATACTACTTAATCGCTGATTTGTTACAAATTATCTTAATTGGTACAGCTACAAAACATTGCAATTCATTTCTTCGACGTATTACTTCAATACATTTTTATATGTCCTATGAGGCTTTCAAAGTAGGTTAGGTTAGAACTGTGACCCCCAAGAAAACGAACTGTTGACAGAAGTGGGTTAGGTTAGGTTAGAACTGCGACCCCCAAGAAAACGAACTGTTGACAGAAGTGGGTTAGGTTAGGTTAGAACTGCGACCCCCAAGAAAACGAACTGTTGACAGAAGTGGGTTAGGTTCGGTTAGAACTGCGACCCCCAAGAAAATTAACTGTTGACAGAAGTGGGTTAGGTTAGGTTAGAACTGCGACCCCCAAGAAAATGAACTGTTGACAGATAGCATGACACATTACTATTATTAAATTATATCAATGGTCAATCATAACACACATAGCTATAATCGCACAGAGTGCTTGCGTTTAGTTTTGATAGCAAAATATTACCAATTGAAATAATTTTATGCGGAATAAATATTATTACAAGTAAAAAAAACAAATAAAAAAACCCGAAATGATTAGTCATGACATGAATTTGATTGAAATAAGTCAACTACCAATTAAAAGACCTCGTTTCAAATTACCTAGTATTGAGTCCTCGACGCAATGAGTTGTCGATGAAATGAAAATACTTGAAACGTTGTCTTTGAAATAATATTCGATTAAAAGTTTGTCGGCAATTCAATGGTAAACCGTCAAAAAATCATGTGAAAGTACTTAAGTATGCCAATGATCTAAACATAGTAATAGAAATAAAATTACACATTTTGTTGCTTCTAATCTAACATGGAATTGGTTTTAATGAAAATTTCATGAATACGAAGGGACAGTTAATGTACCTTTTACGTCTATAACTCTACCTATAACACTGCCTGGGAATCGAACCATGTACTTCGCACATTAATAGACAATTCATTTCCACGTGACGCACCGTGAAAGCGTTTCGATGTGCCCCTGAATAATATATGAGACGCGGCAGACGACTTTGTTTCTTTGAAGACGAAACCGTTAGTAATTCTGTCTATAGAAGGTAATGAAAAACTGTGAATTGGAATGTAAATATTAAAATTTATGAAACTTTTTAATGCAATTAGTTTATGGAGCAAGAGTGTCGGTAGCCTAGTGACTTAGGGAGTCGAATCGTTATCGTGAGGTTTTCTTACTGAGTACCAGGGCCGAGACGATGAAAAAAAACGATGTCGTCTTTGAAATGTTTCCGTATTGCCAACGTGTTGATAACTTTTATCTTAGTAAACGATTCTAAAACACGTCAAATGCGATATCGTTATATCGCAGTAGAAAAGAGGCCCTGATACTCTCAAGGTGAAGGAAAAACAATCGTGACGGGAAATCTACAGATTCAAACAGCTGAGTAAAAGGGTATTATTGCACAAAATATCTTAAATATCTTTTGCGTAGTATGTGTGGTGTGAAACTGTGTGATAGATAGAGTAAGGAATGAAAACATCAGAGAGAAGTGTGGTCTGAAAGAAGATGTAGTGACTAAGATTGAAAAGGGCATGCTTCGTTTTGTCGGTCATTTGGAAAGGATAGATGAAAAACGATTGACGAAAGAAATATATAGTGCGAAAGTGAGTGGAAGGGTCGGAAGGGGGCGCCCTAGGCGTACTTTTTTTTAATCAAATCGGGGAAAATACTGAAAAAGGGCCGAATCTTAAGTACCCGAAACCGACGTGCATGCATGACTTGATGTATGAATGTGGAAGAAGCGAAAGAGCTTTGTCAGGATCGTAGCAGGTGGAAAGAAGTGGTCTCTGCCTACCCCTCTGGGAAACAGGCGTGATTTATGTATGTATGTATGTATGTATATAGAGTCAAAGTGTATTAGAAAGGGGCCCATCCTCATTTGATATCAGGCCCTAAAGTACAGTTAAGTTATTATCTTAAACGTGAATTCGTCATCGAAATAATAATCGGTATGTTTAATTGCTTGAGCGCAATGTAATTTTTGTGCATGTCTTGTGATTTGTGACTTTGGTCGCATGTTCCGCTGACGAAGCACTTCGGCTTATGTGGTTGCTTCTTTAATTTCCCTAACGTGGCTATTTAAGTTTTTTAAACACGCTGAGGCCCTAGGCAAGATGCGTTCGCTAACTAGCGTTTCTATTCGTTTGGTTTTTAAACCAATCACGTCACTGGTAGATCACGTGAACTCTTCGTATGACGTGATCTACCAATGACGCGATTGGTAACACGTGATTCGTTAATGATTTACTAACAATGGTTAGTACATCGACAGACGAGTTTTTTTGGAGTCATCAAAGTAATGGCGTTTACGCTTCACGTGGATTTAGATACGATAAAATAGCCTGGGCTAGGATTTTACACGGTAATAACGATATCGTATTTGACGTGTTTCCGTATTGTCAACGTGTTCATAACTCTCATGTCATTTACAATAATGGCAACTGTGACATAAACGATTCTAAAACACGTCAAACACGATACCGTTATAACGCAGTTGAATAGAGGCCCTGGGCCTATATTCTATTGGTTTAAAACGATATTTCGTTTGGCGTGTTTTAGAATTGTTTATAACTCGGCTGCCATTACTGTCAAGTACATAAGAGTAATCATAACGTTGAAAATACGGGAACACGTTGAAGGCAATATCGTTTTTAACGTAGAATCTTACATACATACATAACATCACGCCTTCATCCCCAAAGTGGGGTAGGCAGAGCTGCAAAAATACCAACAACTCTAAAAAGACTTGTTGATAATTCTTTAACCACATTTTGTTAAGGTAGGCTAAGATGTTTACCAGTGTATTAGTGACAGGTTGCAAGCCCACCACCTAACAGTACTACAAGCCCTTATTTCCCGCCTCTTACGACATCCACGGGGAGACATGGAGTGGCACTATTCCAACCCGGCAACCACACGGCCCTGGAGAATCTTAGCCCTGATAAAATATGTATGGCGATGACATAGCATCCTAAGATGCCGTATATAACTGTATGAGTGCTTGATACTTGTGATTATTTTGGCCCTACAACAATTGTTGGGTACCTAAGGTGTCACTCTCATAAAAACGGCTTCTTGTCAATCGGTCGATCGAATGAGTGAGCTCATCCGAGCGACGGTTAAGCTACCTAATAGAGAATGTACACCCTAAAAGTTCTGACGGGAGAACTCAAACTGGCTGGTTAATATTTTATCCGTCGAGTTAAAGAGTGTTTTTTTTGCATGTAACGAAAAAGTGCCTAACTCAGGGTTTTACTTTAGTTAAAACTCGAATATAATTTAGTCCCAAAAGACAAGTTGTTATCCTTGACAGTAATTAATACCTCTCCAATCTCGGGATTATTGAAATGAAATTGAATGGAAAAACCGTTATTTTAACAGTTTTACGAAAAAAGAAAATAATTTAACGAAAGCGGGGGATTACTATTGCTTAAGCCAGGTTTTGGTCCCGGATTGATGCCCAGTGGGCTGGTCGGGGACTAAATCCGCTTTCCCCTGGCGCAAATAGAAATTATAGATTAGACGAAATTTCTTTTTTTCTTGAGAGAAAGTGTATTTTTGCAATTGGAGGGTTCGGGTTGTATCGAAGGCTTTGCAAAGGAATTTACTAGTTTTACTAGCCTAAACTGGTATTGGTCAGATAAGAATTTAATATTGCGGGACAACAATTATCAATATTATTGTAACATTTTTCTAGATTTTTAGGTTTCACTTAAAAAGTCATTAATTTATGCAATGTTCGTCTTACGGGATTATTTGGGGAAAAATTTATTGGTATTAATTTGTTGAATGTCAGTAAGTGTAAGCGTCGACAAGTAGACTATCAACAAAGCCTATTACAGCTCACCAATAAGAGTTATTTTATCTGTGACAGCGTCAAAATTACAACGCTTGCTTTTAAGCAAACATTTAATAAAATAATTACAGACAAAAGAATAAAAAAAAATACCTTTGAACGGGTTGACCGCCAAACGAGTAAGATACTTAATGCAATATGAAAATTATATCTAAGGTATTTTTAATTCGAAGAAATACTAAAAGTATATATTTATGTAAACTTTTTATTGTGCACATAATCAATTATAAGACGTATTGGCATCAATATGGATAATGTACTCGTAAGCTAAAAGATCATTTTCTATAACTTCCGTAGTTTTTCTATTATTTCTATTATTTTTTCTTTCTTCTATCTCATGCTTCGTCTGTTGTCATTGTTTGGCTGTTTTGGAGGATGTATGCATGTATATATTATAAGATGTATAATTATATGTATTTAGTATGTATTTATATTAAGTCTATATATGTATATATAGTTTTAATTTCAAAATTGAAATTATTTAATTGTTTCTTGTGGTTATTTAGTTTGAGTTCTAAACGAATTAGTTTACACTGCCTGCCACGAATTTGTGTCCTCAGTTATTTTTCTTACAAGGTTGTCTGGAAGAGATCGCTGTTTAGCGGTAAGACCGCCTGTTGTAAGTATACCTATGATTTAAATGTACTGTTCCGTGTTTTGTTTTATTTTTTAATTTTTGGTGTTCAAAGAGTATTTGTATTGTATTATATTGAACATGGGCTAAAAGCGATATCAGATATTTAAATCTATTTGGATTACCTTGCAGACTAACGAGAGTTGAACTCACAACCCTTGGCTTGATACTAAAACCAACTTCGTACAAAGTTCATTGGGTTGAGTTACAGCTCCAAGCGTCCCAACCAAGATGCACCAAAGTTTCCGCTTAATTGAAAATTATCCGAATACCATCGGCCATTGGAAATAAAATAACACGTTTGGTGCCAATCTATCAGAGTTCTTAACAAATTTGACCCAATACGAAGTCCTTGGCAAATTGTGTTAAACTTGCTCAATTAATATAGCCTTTAAGCTATATTTTTGATGAGTTAGCTCAATAAAGGGTTTCAGAAGATTGGGAACCGCGGTTTATTTGAGGATCCGCCATTTTTATTGAATGCTTATAAATTATTTTCTTCGTTTAGATTTCTTTTTTCAAAATACAATATTTTGAATAGTTACTTACTTTATAAAATTAGCAATAATATCAATATAGCAATGCATTTTCAAATAATTCCCCTTTTTTATTTTAAAATGTTACTTTAGTTGCTTCAAATTCTAACTAAAGTCAATTTAATCACTTTAACAAGTACTAACCACATGGCAATTGTAAAAATATGAACTTCGAAAGCAATTTCAAAGTTCGAAAAGACTCAACAAGCCGTCGTCGAGTACGTTTAAGAAGCAATTAAGTAAATTCTTTGTAACAGTATTAAATTGAATCACTGCACAGTGAGCCGGAGCAGTTAGAAGTGAAAACAGCTGCAAAAGTTTCATTAAACTTTATTTAAATCGTGTAAGAATGTTCTGAATCTACTTAAGTGAATTATCATATTGTAGGTACTAGGTAAAATGTGAAAATACTTATAGTTTACAAAACACGACACGAAAAATTGGCCGTAAAGATCAAATGGAAGGCTACGTTTTAAATTAATACCACATTAAAAAAAAACTCTATACATAATTAATAACCCATATTGAAAATAACTCTATAGTCACGTTACTATTGTTTTTGCTCGCTCAAAGGTTAGACATATCGCAGTATTAAAAAAAAACTTTTCCCTAAATGAAACGCTGCGCTGGTCCATATGATGAAAGTTTTAAACCATTGAAATTAAAAATCTGTGTGCTCCGCACAGTGGTGTCGCCCGCGGACATAATGGTACCCAACTTCTAACTCGATTCGTAACACTGCGGGTAAAACTTTAATACGCTCGTTCCCGTGCAATATATTCTAAAAAGAATGCGGGGCCATATTGTGCAGTATTTTTGTACAGCGACGATTATACCGTAGGAATTATTTTGTTGTAACTGTATGCTTTTTTGTGATCATTATATTTATTGTTTCTAATGAATTATCCCATATTAATAGTACCTATTTATAACATCCTACAGAAACATGTTAAGTATTTTTTTTATCGTTCTTTTCATAAATGTAAGATTTGCTAACAAATAAACTAAGAATTATTTTTGTAAGGTAAGTGTGGCGAGAGCAAGTATTAGTTCATAGGTTACAAATGTTTTTTAAATATTTATCTATACGAGTATGTGTCTCTTTTCGTAAGTACTCATAATCATCCCTGGGATATCTCGGGGCATCTATACGAAAGTGATGTAGCAAAATGTTTTATCGACAAAAAATATATCGATTTTACTGCCAAAATCTAAATGCTATGCGACATCAATGAATATTACTTATTTTCTCCCCATTTTTAAATAAAAAAGAAACAAATTAAAACGTGTACCTATTTATATGTTTATTTTAAAATAGTTTTTTTTATATTCGATTGTATGAATGATTGCCGTCTAGATAAAAATATCCACTTTAAACGTTCTATCAACGACCACAGTTCGTTCGTTCGACAAATTTCCTCACCTTTCATAAGACTGTTTACTTTTTTCATGGTATCATAACCAGTATTTAATTACATCGACCTCTTTTTTATCGATATCAAATCCCTAGAACTTGCCCCGAGTTATCCCAGGTATGCTCATAATACAGGAGTAAAGCTTATTTATAAAACTAGGTAGATAGATTTAAGTGACTTTGTCCGCTGATCATTTCTAAAACACTAAAACCCTATCGTCTAAATCCCTTTAAGCCAAGTCTTCCATAATTATTTACACTAAGTCAAACCTGATCCCCTAAAACGTCTCTAAGCCGTAACAGAGTTGCAGCTAATCTAATAAAGTGACCTAGCCGAAGTGAGAGCAACATTCGTCCAGGCAGGTAAGCGCAGCTTGACAAATTGTAAGCTGTTTTGTTTCTTAGGGCTCGAGTATGCAGGGAGCGAAATATTGTTTAATTTACATAGCTTTAGAAGACATCACCTTATTAAAAAACACTGTAAGTGCGGGTCAAGTTTCAGTTAAAAAGAATCTTTTTTCCGTGACTCATAAATGAGCAAAAAAATTATTAATTTCAATCTTAATGACATAACAATACTAGTCCCATTAAATGTTATTTGGGAAAATTTAATCTCATTTTTGACTTGATACTAAGGTCTGAAAGGGCTAACTAAAGATATCACTGCTTTCCACCAGGCCCGTCTGCCCGTTTGCTTTATTAGCAAAATAAACATAATTCATTTAAAAGTACAGATTCAAATAGTCTTAGATAATTCAGTGAAAAAAAAAGAATGTTTTTGGCAGTTAGAAAATGGTATTTTTTTGTGACGAGATGAGCGTTAATTATTCACGGTGTGCAATCAAATGCTGAGATTTAATTTATTTAAAATAGTAGGTTTACGATCGAATGTACAAAAACTGTTCATGAATTCCAATATCAGTCAAAATGCATCACGTTCTCTTTTGAATTTTTAGCAAGTTTTAATAATGAACTTTTAACATTACAATTCAAAACCTTTTCATATTTGCCTTTGTCTACGTTACAATAATAGAGCATTTATGTCAAACAAATAATGATGTTACCAAAACCACCAAACTTATGAACAACTTTAAGATATCGTCTGTAAATTGGGGTAGATTGTCAGCAAGTCCAGAAGTCAGTTAGTAAACTATCTTGTCTACACTGCGAATAATACGAAGCAATTTAAATAGCAGAGCAGTAAAATAGTGAAACTAAAAACTTATACACGCATATTTCCGAATAAAAAAGTAATTGTCAAAAAAAAAAGAAAGCACCAAAAAAAGGAGACACCAGCCACTGTGTGAATTGTACTTTTTTGAGTGAAATAAAACTATTTTTTTTTTTTTTTTTTTTTTTGATTTTGTCAAAGCACATTAAGTATTACACGTGTGCCTTGGCATTTAGTAAGTTTCCTAATAAAAAAATATATTTTACTCGTTTTCATTACTGCAAAACCGCTACTAACAATGTTACTTAATTTATATTCTTCTTTAATGTCGAGACGCAATGGATTGGCATTTTTATTTTAAGTTTTTTTGAAAAAAAAACTACTTTTTATTTTAACTTTTTTAAAGATACATACATACATAACATCACGCCTTCATTCCCAGAGCGCGGTAGGCAGAGCTACAGAAACACCAACAAGTTAAAAAAAAGTTGTTTCCTACCACATTTTGCAAAATCAGGTTTACTACTGTATTAGTGACAGGTTGCAAGTCCATCGCCTAACAGGGAATAAGGGCTTGTAGTACATGCCCTTAGTCGCCTCTTACGACATCCACGGGAAGACATGGATTGGCACTATTGTAACCCGGCAACCACACGGGCAAAGATAAAATTATGTAAACCTCTGTGTCTCTCTTACCTGTTATTGCTGTGCCTAAAAGGGTTTCATGTGCTTTACTTACCTATAAGTATGCAAATAGTTTGTAATTAGGTAACATGATATGTGATTTTTATGCAATAAAATATCTTAAGATGAATTTAAATCAATTCAAAGCAGATTGAATCTTGGTTTAACCAAAATAGCGGGCTACTACATTTATATTTGCCATATCCTCAATATAAACGCATCCTAAGAGAACATTTAGGCATTATACTCAGCGCTGTATATAGCTCGGGTTGTGTAACAATAGCGCTTTGTCAGGACTTGAAGTAGACCATGCTGTTTTTGATTAAACGTTTTGTTTGTGAAGAATAAAATTGCGGTTTCTGGATCAAGATCTAGATATTGCTTGCAGGCATACGCGGTATCTAAGTCAATGACATGTTTCTTTTGATCTAAGACTTTTTCAACAAAATGTAGTTGTTATTCTTGCTTAACTGTGTTAAAATTTAATAAGTAATATGAGTTTTATTTTAAAAATCTCTTTGGAACTGAAGATATATATGTTATACTCGTATCAATATAACGAATATTAAACCACAACTCTCATATTATTTAGTACAACTGAAGAATATGATATTTCTTTTTCAGGTAAGTAATTAGAACGAGTTCTTCAGAAACACCTGGGTTCTATCAAAACAAATACCTCGCAAAAATTACAAGGAAACAGGTTTGTTAGTAAACATTATTGCAATAATTTCTCCTCATAAGCAGAGCCCTGTAACGAAATTACACAAGGTAAAATCATATTCCTTGCCTTAATATCGCTGAACTAATCTTTACCTTCGTCTACCAGCTAGCTAATTACATTGCTGACACAGCCAATCTATTTATTTCTACAAGCTCGAGTTACGGGACATTCGAGAAGAAAGAAGCAATAGGAGTCGTAAAAAAATTAATTAGCCAAATTCCAATTTCATTTTTTTTTCATACATTTCCTGGATTCGTTAAACACAATTAAACAAAAAAGAGGTACCCAAATTGAATCATTCCATTCAGAAACCGTTTTATAACACCATTGTATAACGACCATAAAAACATTACAGTAAAATTTACGGTCGCATTCAAATTATTTTTTCAAAACCCCTCGACACGCGAGCGAAAACAATATTTTAATTGAAAAATTATTACTGATGTGGTTGGAACTGTGAAATATTGCACTGTGGGTTGGAATTACCTTTTGTTGGCGGCGTGATGATTTAGTGCGGCGTTCTGTCCGCGGGAAAAACCGCGCGGTCCACCGTGCCATTTTGCGTTCCGCAGTCGAATGTCGTCGGAATTTAACGTTTGTCATTGTGGTAAGTTGTTTCTTATTTAATGATAATAACTATTACACCTGTATTCATAAACAACTTAGCTTGTATTGAAAATAAATAAATACAACATAATTATTATGTAATACACTCATTCATCACTACATAGTATAAAACAAAGTCGCTTTTTCTGTCCCTATATAAGTATATGCTTAAATCTTTAAAACTACGCAACGGATTTTGATGCGGGTTTTTTAATAGATAGAGTGATTCAAGAGGAAGGTTTATATGTATAATACTTTTATCCAGAGCGAAGCGAGGGCGGCGGGTCGCTAGTCTATAATATAAAAATAAATCGCAAAATGTGTTGCTAAGCGCATAACTCAACAACGCCTGGACCAATTTTACCAATTCTTTTTTTTTTGTTTGTTGAAGTCCAAGGATGGTTTTTACGTCGAGAAAAATTCGAATAATTTCCGGGAACGTCAGAAATTTGCAGCGGGGCGAAGCCGCTGGCGGGCCGCTAGTTTACAATAAGTAAGATGTTTTAAAAGGTACGAAGCATGTAGTATTTTTATAATGACTCTGATATTAAGGAGCGGAGAATCCTGTCACAGGTATAATTTAACATACGAGGAACTGTAGCGTAACGCAGTTAAAGATTATGTAACCTTTGATAATATAATAAAACATGACAATATTAAATTTATATTGTTTTCATAATTTTAATTTTTATTTGTCTGACTGATTAAGGTTACCTTTGTTAGTAGTTGTATTTGATAAAATGGATAATTAAGATATATCAAATACATATTGTCTTAATAATTAATATAAAAATAAATAAAATAAATAAATATCACGGGACACTGTCACACAAATTGACCAAGTCCCAAACTAAGCTCTAGGCTTGTACTCGACAACGATAAACTTACTTATATAGAGAAATATATACTTAAATACATAGAAAACATCACAGACAAACACAGGAACAAATACTCATAATCATCACACAAATATTTGCCCTTACCGGGATTTGAACCCGGGACCGCCGGCTTCGGAGACAGGGTCACTCCCAACTAGGCCAACGTGTCGTCAACCCACACAATGGGGGGGCGATAATAGGCAAGGAAGCCAAAGAAGTAACTACAAAATACATTAATCATTTACTCTTAGTAGTCTAAATTCAATTACAGAAAGATTGTCGCATAACATAATGACATTGTAGTTTTTTACGTTCTTCATTAATAGTAAACTGTAAATTATTAATGTATTATTACTAAAAAAAAGTGGTTGCCGGGTTAGAATAGTGCCATTTCATGTCTTCCCCTGGATGTGTTAGTCGATGGGCTTGCAACCTGTCACTAATACACTGGTAAACTTCTTGGCCTGATAGTGCAAAATGTGGTTACAGAATTATAAACAAGTTTTTTTAGAGTTGTTGGTGTTTCTGTAGCTCTGCCTACCCCACTCTGGAAATGAAGGCGTGATTGTATGTATGTGTATCACTAAAATATTATAAAGGTATGCTTATTAAAAATAAACCAATTGGCGTTTGATTAAAGTTAACCACAATACACCATCAATTCATCATAATATTGTGATCAATTATGAGGTTAAACACGGCCATACACTGCTCGGCATTGATTACTTTGATTAGACATTATCTAAGTAATATTTTAATAAAAGGCTTAAGTGTATTTTTTATTTATTAAGTGATTTCGAACAAAACTTGCGTCCTGTAACACAGGGTTGGCTAGCTCAGGATGCAGGGACGTGATTTTTTTCCTTGAAATGTTTCATATATGCAATAAACTTTTTTCATTTTTTTCATTATTTCAATTATTGGCCATGATACTTCTATTTGGTGTGAATTCTTGAATAAGAAAAAAAAGGGATGCATAAAGAAGAAGAAAGAAAGAAGAACTACTTCCAATTTTACAGCTCAAACAATGTGCAATAAAAATATCGGTTGCCTTTTAAACCGCGCGAAGTGCTACCAAACACTCGAAAACAGTTTTACATGTAAATAGTTTCGATTGTGCTCGCCTTTGAGAGTCTAAAAGCCCTAAATTCCTTTATTCTCTAAAAGAGCTAGAAAATTTTCTCCGCGTACAAAATAATTTCCAACTTACGTCACTGAAACAACAAGCGCTTTCGTGCTCGAAATCCGGTTAAGTTTTAAGCAAAGAACCGTCCAATTATCTGGGAAGAATGGACGGACGGACAGACAAAGCAACATTGTGAATATTTCAGGGCAAGTTTTAACTATGTTAATAGTGAATTCTTGGAGATATCTCGGTACAGTAATGGGGTGCTCGAGGAGATCAGGTTATTTTAAGTTTGTTAAAACAACTGAATCTATTTGCCAGTTCGGTAAGTTTTAAATTTTGAGTTAAGTATTTATCCATAATTTTTGAGTTACTTTTAAGTTTGGCCGTTTTGGGTGTTATTCTTTATTTTGTTTTATTCTGCTCGTTTTCCAAGTATTAAAACGTTGTAGGTCTGTCTTTTTATATTTTGACGCCTTGTGAAATACGACTTTTCTCGCGTAAGTATTGACTGAGAGGGAAATGTTTTTTTTTAATTAAAAAGAGCCTCCAAGTGACTAACATGGACATTATCCAAATTAAAATGTTTTTTATTAAAGAATTTATGCATGTTTTTTCTTTTTCCTAAGGAGTATGAATTAAAAATTTAATAACATGTACGTCTACAAAACTTTATTCTTCAAGGCACTGGTTTTGGTTTATTTACACCGATAAACAATCTAATTTACCGACCCAATCTTGATACAATCGTATATTTAAAATAAATAAATACTTGTGCGTCGTTAAATTTTAGTCATAGTCATAGTCATAGTCATATATTTTATTGCGTTATTTTGTAGTTACAAAGATCTTAAATACTATTACATGGATCAACATAAACCCTGTAAGGGCACTGCAATTACTCTGCTTAAATTGTCAAATTAACTTACAATACTTACAATACTAGCTTTCTTATATTGTCTAGTTACAAATAGTTATTTAGGTACAAAGAGGGAGAGTTACAAATACAATTTTATTATTATTCTTATTCAATGTCAAAGTACTCTTGTATATTATAAAAACATTTGGAAATTAGAAAATGATTTAGCTTAATATTAAATACCGAGTCTTTCACAATCTGTTTAATTGATAGAGGTAACTTATTATATATTTTCACAGCCATATGCTGTGTTCCGTCTCTAACTATTTTAAGATTAGTAAAAGAACTAATTAATTTATTGCGTTTTCTAAGGTTGGTCCGACTACTGCTACTGTTAATATCTCTATCCTTTGCAAATTGACCTTTATTTGTTCTCACTAGTCTACAGATTTTGCCTAATCTTTAAACTAATTGAACCACTGTTTAAACATTATTGATTATCTTCGGCACCCCTTTACACCTTGACTTTTACCCGGATTCCACGCCGGACGGTAAGCACCCAATCCGTAACCGGATCACAGTCCGGCCAGAATGGTGCAAAAAAGAAATACCCGGAACCCTCTTGGCATCGGCCATTTTTCGTCCGGATCTACGTTTTTTGCTGGTGTTAGGGTAAATAGGTACTTTCCCTTCAGACTTTTATTCTTTTCTTTTAATGCAATATTGCGCCAGTTGGTAGACCGAGGATAAGAAGGTAAAATATTTTTTGTGAACCAGTTGTGCAATAAGTTTGGTTTTAGAACGAAGTAGTCAAATATTATAGATAAAAATTAAAGTCATAAACATCTACGCGCCCTTAGAATGCCACAGACATGCACAAATCTGTGCACAACTAATTTTAGCGCAATGGAAGTGGATATTATTAGTGCTCCTGTAGTTCTGAATTTAAAAAAAAGTGTGCAACGTAGACATTATTAGTGATAGATTTGAAAGACATTGGCACTGAAAAGAGAACTTCTAAGTGTTCAAGTGGACGATGACAAATTAAAAATATACATTGATATTAGTAAAATTGGCAATAAACTGGCAACAAATTTTACTACCGGCCATAGTAGCCACCCGTTTGTGACGTCAATCTACAAATAAATCAAACAGCACCATTCGGATATTGTAGATTGAAAAATACACGTCCCGACTGTCAATTCCGTTCTGAACATACCACCCCAAACACTCACTTTTTACCAAAATTTAATTACTGCATAAAGGGTTGCATCTGCCCTCAAATAGCTCCCCATATGCCAACCACAAAGAACACAAAAGTAATTCGATAATACTGATTTAGTTATGTCCTTTGTGATGTCACAATTGCAATTAGTTCTTGATTTCACCGCTTGGCGGCGCTGACGTAACTGGATTAGCGAAACGGGTGATTTTGGTGTTTTAGAGATTGGGTATTGTCTTGTATAGGCATAATTCATGCGTAATTTTTCATTTGTTTATAATGGTATGTTTCTATTACTATTTTTGATAAGACCAAGATAAAACAAAGCGGTGGTTAAAGAGTGCTCGTCTAGATTAAGATATAGTCAACCAAGAAACTCGTTTACCAATTTTTGACCTTAATTTGCTACAAATAGAGTCAAAAATTGTAATCAGATTTTTGGCGACATCACCATTTTACTACAGCAGAATTATAAATAAGTCTTTGAAGAGTTGTAGATATTACTGTAGCTCTGCCTACTCCGCTCTGGGAATGAAGGCGTGATGTTATGTATGTTTGTAGAACATTTTGCAATCACAAAACTCAAATGGAGAAGGCAAACGAGCTTTACTGCCATGTGATGGTAACTGTGATCTATATGACAATTATTATTTGCAATCTGCAATCCTAAACCTGCCGAAGAATGCCTCTGTGCTAGTAATTTCACCGGTTGTCTTAATCACTGGAATACAATTACATGAACAATGCTGCTTGGCGTGATTCGTTGCCACAGCTTGCAATCCTGATAATTTTAATGTCTGAAAGGCCATACATTTTAAAAAGAGCGTTTCTTTTTCGATTCCTCTTGAACATAATTGATATTGTTTCAGTTTGGATTAAAGAAATCAAACCTGTTCCCGCTCAAAATAACCGTTAATTTCAATATTTGGTTTGCGCTAACCTTTTCTTGTATTTCCTAACCTAATAGCTCTTTAGATGCATTTTCATTTGCTCAGCTTGAAATCTAGCAGGCATTATTGACATTCATACACAGATTGGGGTAGCCAGAGCTACAGAAATACAAACAACTCTAAAGTTGTTGATTATTCCGTAACTAAATTTTGTACAATCAGGCTAAGATGTTGACCAGGGCCTCTATTCAGGTGCGTTAAAACGATATCGAGTTTGACTCGTTTATGTCACAGTCGCCATTATTGTAAATGACATAAGAGTTATCAAAACGTTGACAATACGGAAACACGTGAAATACGATATCGTTATAACGCAGTTGAATAGAGGCCCAGTGTATTAGTGACAGGTTGCAAGCCCATCGCCTAACAGTACTAAAAGGCCTATTCCCGGAGTCGCCACCAATGACATCCACGGGAAGACATGGAGTGGCACTATTCTATCCAGGCAATCTAATGGGGTCAGACATTATAGTATTTTAAAATATAACATAACGCTCATGAATTGATTCCGCTCCAAGCGAGCGTTTACGAAGAGCCTGGTTAAGAACCATAATTAACGGGTATTCCCAAAAACTTATCGTGGTAACGACCCATACACACCTACCAATCAATACACCTAGTTTTCCGAACAGCAAATGTATTTACAAAATTTAAGCAAACTAAGGCTTTCTAAATTATATTTAATCTACAAAATACACTGATACATACATACAATAAATTACGCCTGTTTCCCAAAAGGGTAGGCAGAGACCACTGCTTTCCACCTGCTACGGTCCTGACCAATTTATTTCGCTTCTTCCACATTCATACATCGAGTCATGCATACACGTCGGTTTCGGTTACTTAAGATGCGGCCTTTTTGCAGAATTTCTCCGATTTGATTCAAAAAAGTACTTCCAACCCTTCCACTCACTTTCGCAATATATATCTCTTTCGTCAATCTTCTTTCATGCATTTTTGCCAAATTACCAAACTATCGAAGCATGCCCTTTTCAATCTTAGTCACTACATCTTCTTTCAGCCCACGAGTCTCTCTGATCTTTTCATTCCTTATTCTTATCACTCAGTTTCACACCACACATACTACAGTGATACGTTTTCTGTTAATAGGTTTTTTTTTTTAAATGTTTATTTAAATGTTTATCAATCAGTAGTATCCTTGTCAACTGAACTAATAACTTCTCTTTCAGACCATGAATAAAACTCGGTACATGTCGATACTGGTATCGTTTGAACGTCACCGCTCCCGCGGCGTAATATTTCAAACACGTCGAGCTCCGGCCAATCGATGCTCTCTTGTTCGAGAGAATTTGCGTTGTTTGAGGTAGTCTATAAACTATTCAAACAAAACTTTAGTGTAGAATATTTGCTAGTATTAGGGCAAAAAGTATGGACGCTTTAAAATCTCCATTTTAATATCTTAATGAATAAATAATGACTAAACATTATATCGCTCCTGATATAACATTATACACTTAATTTACCTTGTCGTAATTTAACGAAATACATTAGAAGAATGCTACATTCTAGTGCTTAACGAAAATGGTATCCATTCAGAAGGTGGTAAAGCTGATTTTCAGTGTATCCAAATAAATCTCATAATCAATTGGGCCGTAGATTTTAGGCCATTTCAAATTATCTGATTTCGTTAGGCCAGATATTAGTAGATTTTGAAGATAGACTAAATAAATAATTGGAAATCGGAGGAGCTGTCTGACAATTTCTCTGAAATTTATTTGGCCTCCTAAGAGTCGTTCACAAATCGATCACTGAACTAAAGAAGGTTAAGATGCCCCAATGACCTTAAAAGGGCTTTCTTAGCGTCAGCTGTCTTGTTTATCGCATCAAGATATTTCATAAAAAAGCTGTGGTAACAACGTCACAATATTTTAGTTAATTTTAATTACTACTGACCCGCCCGAGTGTAATCTATTATCTATACTAATATTATAAAAATAATATTATAAAGAGTTAAAGTTTTTGAGTTTCTGAGGTTGTCATCTCTGGATTGACTAAACCGATTCAAATGAAATTTGGTATGGAGATAGTTTGAGATAGTTGTTGGTGAAAACTGCATCAAAATCCTTTGCGCGGTTAAGAAGGAGCTATAGTGGCTATACAGACGTACAGAGAGACAGACGCGGAAAGCGATTTTGTAACAAACTTTTTAATAACTTGCAATGTTTGTACATGTATATGTCCGGGTCAAATCCGGGAAGGAAAATTACGTACGTAACTTCACGACAAATACAATAATATGGCATCATCGCTGATCTGATGAAGGATCTCCAATATACTTAAAGTAGACCCACGTTGTTAGGACTCATTAGGTTGATCTTGATAAGCAGTAAATGATTTTGCAAAAAAAAAAAACAAGCACGGTTGGCAGCAAAGGCCTGTCAATTTCTTATCAAAATAAGAAGTCAATGTGTGGAGATTTCCAAGTACTGTTCCAAGTCCCATACTGTAAAGACCTATCGTTCTGCCTATGCTAATAATGATTATGGGGTGCCTCAAGGCAGTATTTTGGGGCCTTTATTATTTTTAATTTATATCAATGACTTGTCCAATCATTTACCCCACGAATGTATTTTATTTGCAGATAACACGTCGATTATAATAAAATATAAAGACTTACTAACATATAATGATGATATAAATTTAACATTAAATCAAACAATTAATTGGCTAGCAAATAATAATTTAAAGGTAAACATCAATAAAACTAATTATATTCAATTTTATACAGACCGAAATACATCACAAAATTTAAATATCCACTATAATAATGATCCGATTGAAGAAGTACGACATACGAAGTTTCTAGGAATAATAATTGATTGTCACTGCAAATGGAGGGCTCATATAGATAAAGTCTGTTCCAGGGTGAACAGTTTCGTATTTGCTTTGAGGCGAATTAGTCAGACCGTCTCTAAACAAGCTGCTTTAATAGCTTATCACGGTTACGTTAATTCTACGCTTAGATATGGGATAGTAATATGGGGAAACTGTACCATATTGGGTCAAGTATTTATTGCTCAGAAACGCTGCATCAGAGCAATCTTCGGAATTGGTCGAACAGAGTCATGCCGGCCCTACTTCATTCGATGTAATATCCTCACAGCTCCTTGCCTATACATATTCGAGGTATGCACATTTGTACATAAATATAAAAATCAGTTTATCGAGACACAACAACTGCGTCCTCGAAAAGTTAGGCTACAATATAAGTATAAACTACATAAGCCAGCTGCAAAACTAGCATTGACTTCCAAAAATACCTATTCGATGTGCGTTACAGTATATAATAAGCTACCTGATATTTTTAAAAGTAAGAATCTAATGGTATTTAAGAAAATGACGATGGCATGGCTGACTAAGAAATCTTTTTATAGCATTAATGAGTTCCTAAATGAGCAAATTTAAATGTGTGTTTCCTATGAAATTTATACTAAATTATTCTAAATAATGTAATTTATATGATGAAAATTTGTACGCCAGTCTATTGGCAAATTGTGGAGAGACTATGTTATACCTTAACACCATGTTGTACACCCATTTTTGACAAATAAACTATTCATTCATTCATTCATTCATTCATTCATAAGAAGAGATGTAAAGACCAGTTGACTAATTTTTAATTTTAAGCACACAAATTGCATACACAGTTATTAGATAACATTTACGAATTATATTTAAATGATTAAGAACAAACAAATATCGTAACGTCAGTTGGCCACTAAACCCTGAAATTTTAAAAAGGAATAAAAAAATTGGTAACTTTATGACCCTAACTTGATCCTGACAATGTACGAAGAGCTAGTCTGCTAGCTTCTATTTACACTTTTCCAAAATGAACCAATATTGGTGTAATAATTATGTAATACGTTCGTTACTAAATCAAACGACGCCGATGGCGTGATAAGCCCTCGTTAATAGATTTCACGCCATATTGTCACTTATTGTCTGCGTCACTATACAAGTCCAAATCAACTCCCTGGCATGGAAACATCATCTTTTGTGTCTGAAGATAGAGACCAGTTTAGACTGCAGTGCTAAGCTCTAAATACAGACATGACTTGACATTTCAGAACAAAACGTTGTAACAGTTAGCATCTTTTAAAGAGTTTTGAGCGATACGTGTACAGTTTCAAGGTTCATTGGCGTTTGTGGATAATGTCGTATTGGTCGTTTTGGAAGTGTGTTGATAGGACTTTGTGATGAGCATTGTTCTGTAACCGCGTAACGTTTGAGGCACTTGTCGTGTGTATGACGCTCAGTGCTTAACTGATTTGGTATTATTTGGATGCTTTGTAATTTATGTCAGTAAAGACATTGTTTTATCGTAGATCAAAATACTAGCGTGAATAAACTTAAATATCAATTTTCTATAGGAAAAATAAATGAGATATAATGTTCCGTTGCACAAAAGTTGCGTGCTGTCGCTTCCCACTTTGGGAAATATTAAAGTGCAAGAAGGGGAACGTTTGAGAAGCTGGATGTCAGATAGGTGTCAAAAAAATTACAAGAAGGAACCTGGCAAAGAAAGAAATAGGAAGAAGAATAGAAAATTATACAGCATAGAGCTGTATCTAAATGCCCTGTTCTAATTAGACCTGACTAGTATGCTGGTTTCTGTAAAATTTGAAGACGCTTTCGATTAGAAAAATCTTTCTACAGGAGGCACAATCTCACCTGAGAAATATTTTACTGAGAAAGAATTTTTCACGCCTTAAATTTACATTAAATTCCGCAGCTTTACAAAAAAAAACTGAAATGACAGTGCGTATGTTTTTGGCCAAAGTTCAGTGGTTAATTAATAAAATATAGTTATTTTGAAAAATACTCCTCCTAATTGACCAACTGAGTTTTAATAAGGACCTCCCCTATATTCCCGTTGAACTACATCAGCTTCCTTAGCGGTATTCCAACAGTAATTCCACACGTCCAACACGAATTTGAGATTATCCTGTTGCCAACTGAATTGCCTGTCTCTGTACTTTAGTTACACAGGCCATGGACTCATTTTCATAACTCGTCGTCCAATCAGCGCAATAGATGGCTATCGTGATGAATAGGCTTAGTCGTGGTGCGCCTGAGGTGCAATTAGTGACCCACCCAATCAGGTACATTGTAACTATGAAATTAGTTAGGAACTATTTTAGTCGTAATGTGTCATGACTGGCACATTATCGCAAGTTATAACGTATTTTTTCAAAAAGGTGTTGCTTATTCAGGATTTTTATTAATCAAACCTAACCTAACCTACCTAACCTTGTCTACACATTAGATATTTAAGAAATTCTGAAAAGTTAACGGTTTCAGCGAAAAAACGATGATTATCAATAATTATGTCAGTAATGACATTATTACCAAAAAAAATATGGGAAAGAACGGGCTCCCGTGACAATGTTCTAGACTTAAGAAACGTTTTTGCCAACGTGACTTGTTGTTTACGTACTGTGTCATGGACGTTGCTTATTGGTTTTCAGAGAGCGTAGCGTTTACGTAGATGCAAACGGGGCTAACCTTTCTGTTTTCTTTTACTGTGATATATGTGGACGAGCGATCTGTCATCAGCTTACGTTAATCCTATACATTTTACCAATTTTCGTAAATGGCTAACAGCGTTATCCTTGACTTGGCCACCTGTATTTCTTAGTAACAAGACTCTTTGGTACTTCTTCGAAGTGAGATTTTTTATTTTAAAATAGACAAGAAGTTTAGGATAACGTAAATAACAATGACCACAGTTTTTTACTTCACCCAAAATGTTCGCTTGCAACTTTTACTTACCTCAATATATTTTTACAAAACTGAGATACTTGCCAGTGGCTCTTAGTGCCTTCTTCTTCCTCTCTTCAGCGTGCACTGGTCCATTGCTGAACATATTTATGATTCCATCATCATCCTCTTACCCTTATCCCAACTTATTTGGGGTTTGCGCAACAAGTCTTTTTCTTTTTCTTCTATTAGTCGCCATCTCGGTAGTCACTCCCTTTCTAGCCATATTATCATCTTTCACACATTCCATCCATCGTTTCTTTTGTCTTCCTCTACTCGTATAGCCATCCACATTCATACTTGAAACTTTTCTGACGATATTTTCCTCATTCCTCCGCATCGCATGCCCATACCATGACAACCGATTTCCACACAACACTTCAGTCACCGGTGTCACTTTCACACTTCCTCTTATATGCTCATTTCTTATTCTATTCATTCGCGTAACACCACACATCTCCCTTAGTATTCTTATTTCAGCTGCATGTAACTATATGAACATATTTATGATTCTTTCTACATTATATTAAGCAATACAACCATTTAATTCGGAATTTGAATGTTAAAGCAAGCTGAAGATGAAATTGCATTTACTTATTTATTTGGGACTTACGTACAATTTACTTGCCCCAAACGTATCCTTTAAATAACATGACTTTACCTAAAGTGCTAAAGGATATTTCAAATCGTAATGAAATGTACATTACTTTCTCCCCTCCAGAATCAAACGTCCCGACTAAAATAAAACAAAGGGGTCTAAATCGCCCAATGTAGACGCAGCTTCGACCAACCGGTGGTGTTATCCTTTAACGCGTTTAGATCGACGTCAAATTTCCTGACATACCAATATTTTTAGACCCTCTCAGTTCTGGCAACTACTAGAGATAAAAGATCAATGAAACTGGTTTAGCTAGCAAATAATCAACCAGTTTACCTTGGTATCTTACATTAAACGGTTGAAACAATTCTAGGGGTTACACTTATCTGGTTGTTAGGGGAAGTTTCTGCAATCAGAACTAAAAACTCCATATTGGGTCCTGTTTGTATGGGATTTAGAGAAATTGGCTTTGAATGCGTCAAACAATAATGCCGTAAAGCATGGAGTAACGAAGCGTGAAGCGCGTGACTCGAAAGCACGTTTGACGGCTGGATTGACAACTATTTGTGTACGAACTTTGCATCGCAATCAACCTTGAATTGGCATTGTTTATGCAGACTCGTGGTGCGGTGCAGGGGTAAACGGGTGTTCTTTTGATCTGACAATAAAAAAGGAATGTGTTTGATAGCTTTTGTTTTTAGAATGCTCATCATATTATGAATTGGTTTGTAGATGGCATTTTAGTTCGAGGCACTGAAAAAAGGGAGAAAGGGAATCATTTTATTGACTACAATAACACACACAAAATATATTCAAAAAAGGAAAAGAGATGACATGAACTTAGTGATAACTCTTGCGAAAAAGATGGATGATCTATTATGTAATATTTTTATTTCTTGTCCTTGTCTGAGATGAATTCAAAGTAACATTATTTTATTAGACAAATTTAACTTATTTAACTGTCTCGCCTGTCCCTTATCATCTTGATTCTTAAATTTCTACTGCAAACGCGAATTGGAACTGACACGAGGCTATATTTTGAAATATTAAACCGTCCCAATTCCAGGTAGAGAAAGAGATACAGCTAATATACTTTTGTATCTCTGAGTTTTTCACTTTTTTATGATAAGGAGAAGGCATACGAAGACTCAGGCTACCTGATGGTAAGTGGAAACTGAGACCTATAGAAATTTGAATTTTCAAAACTATAATCCAAAGACCTCAAATGTGTTGCCAACCCTAAGAATTAAGACGGAATGTCACTATGCTAGTAATTTCACCGGTTGTCTTATCCCCACACCGGAACATAACAATGCGAACTGTTGCTTGGCGGGTGGTTAATGGATAAGATGGTGGTAGCGATCCGGGCGTACCCTGCACAGGGTCCTACAACCACAACAGACAACTGCTATTACACAATTATGCCAACACTTTTAAGTAAACATACGGTATAATTATTAATATATGAATTGATAGTGAATCAGCTTTGTTATAGTTTTAATTAATGTAGAAAAAAAACTTGAGTAATGTTTTGATTAAGGTGTCACCAATTCCATAAAGTTGTGACTAAGTGATGTTGACATTTATTAATTCTTGCAATATTAAACGCTAGCCGCATAGAAAGGTTAATGATAGCAATATCGCTCAGCATCGGGAACGAATAAAAGGTGTAATTTATGTGTTCCACCCCGAAATGTGGCCTCGCAATTACACTGTATGGGGTTCGAGTCTCAGGGAAGGCAGCAGTCGATAAAAATTCTATCGACTGTTCTTATTTCAAATGGCCAATAAGTAAAGTTATGCTGCGATTTTTTATACATTAGGTAGCATTTTTTTAAAGTTTTTTTTCAGTTTTAAAAGTGTTATAGGTAGTGATAGGATAGCTATCATATTATACACTAAAATTATTAAGATAAAGATAAGATTTTATTTTACTATTAAGTACCATAAAACGGGGTGAATAGCGACACAAAATAAAGCATATCTTGTTACAAATAAAAACAAGTATTAAATGAAAATAACATTAGGTTCCACTGAAAATTATTTTTGTCTTTTAATTAGTAATATTTGCTTCATTTTAGGTTGCGTGGTTCACCTCGTTTTACAGTGTTTGCTTTTTTTTAAGGCAAAAAATATTTCGAATTGAATATATTGAGCTACAAAAATAAAACTAAAAAGTTTTAGTGCTTAGCTAATTTATTATTCATAAAAGAAACGTTCTATCGCAGACTACAATTTTCAAAATGGTTGTTTATCACCGTAAACACACTTTCGCACACACTGACAAAACAGGGTATCGACCTTCCCCCATCACTATTTACTGTAGAGTCCCCATCCCATTGTAGAAAATGCTAATGATTTCCTTCGTTTCGACTGCGTTTAAAGGTGGGACGTAAATTTAATGAATTCCCTGTTTAGGCTAGAGCCGCTATTGTCGACTTCAATACAATTTTGAGCCCGTATGATAACATTTTAAGACAAAAGTTTAAAGCCCTTTCTTATATTAATAGGCGCAAAGTTTCTATGGATACTGAAAGATTCTCGCGGCGCTTTGTAAAAACCTCCGCAGCAAAAGATAAATGGATAATAGTAGCTATAAATAAATGTTTCCGCAACAAATTCCGTTCCTGACGTAGCGCCAATACATCCTTCACAACATCTCGCGAGTTTCCCGAATATTCATACCCGAGACGCCGCGAAAAAATCACGGAACACGCTAAATGAGTTAGCCAACTTTTCTCATATGTGGGACGGCGGTACTACGGGTACAGGCGCTCGTCTCGATCAAGGTTTTCTATAAATAAGTAAATATCAGAGAAGTAAGGCTATTTTCAATATTAAAAGGTATTGAAAATAGTGACTTTTTAAATAGAGTGATAATTTTTAATGTAAGCCAAGTTGTGTAACTATTTCAATATTAAATTACAAAACCGAGCACTTTAATGTTTTTATAAAAATATTATTTGAAGAGCACTTGTCGAAAAATCGACCTGCGCTTAAAAGTAGAATGACCCAAAATCATCATTATTATGCTTAAAGCAAGATGTAAAGGTCAAAACAGTCGATATTTACAGCATTATACTTATAAATACAACATGAACACAGACAAGTGCGACTCGGTCTCGCGCACGAAGGGTTCCGTGCCATTATCTATACAACCACGGCGTCTGTATTAAGATCGAGCAAAAGACGGCAGAAAAAACACGTTTGTTGTACGTGCCTCCCTTATATATTTATTTTATTTTAATTATTTATTCTTAGTGTGTGTGTTTGTGTTATTAGTGCTACTCCATGTCTTCCAGTGGATGTCGTAAGAGGCGACTAAGGGAATAAAGGCTTGTAGTACTGTTAGGCGATTAGCTTGCAACCTGTCACTATCTAATACACTAGTAACTTCTTGGCCCGATTTTGCAAAATGTGGTTACAAATTTTTAAACAAGTCTTTTTAGAGTTGTTAGTGTTTCTGTAACCCTGCCAATCCCACTCTGGGAATGAAGGCGTGATGTTTTGTATGTATGTATTTATTCTTAAAGTGAATATTCTGTGCATATTTCAAGCGTCTACCTGTTGCCATTATTATATTCCGATTTGAATTTGATTTCAAATCGAATCAGTGCAAGCCCGACTCACACTTGACTATATTTAGTATTTGTTATTTTTCTTTAAAGTTTGAACTATAATCATACCAAATTTGAAGTTTTACCAATTTTTTGATACAACAAAAATAAAAACCACTGTTAAAATCCGACGGCCTTATAACTTCACTTTATTTAAAAAAAATGTTAGTAAATCCACCGTCATAACAATAATACGTCATATTCTGAAAAAAAAACTCGCTAAATATCTATTAATAGATTAAAAAATATTACGGTTAAAAAATACCTACAGGTTTTTTAAAAATTAGGATGGATGGACGGACGGACAGCGTAGGCATATTAAAATGGTTCTGTTGGGTTCCCTTCGGGTTAGGAACCCTAAACATAAATATATACCTATACTATATATATTGTATACTTTTTTATGTTAAGAACAAGGCATACGAGCACTCAGGCCACCTGACGGTAAGTGGAATCTGAGACCCATTGATATTTGAATTCTCAAGACTATAATCTTAAGACCTCAAATGCGTTGCCAACCCTAAGGACTAAGATGGAATGCCTCTATGCTAGTAATTTCACCGTTGTCTTATCCCCACACCGGAACATCAAAAAGGCAGACATTATATCTCTTAACATTTATTAAATTTAGGGAATATGTTAAAGAAATATCTAAAGGAGCGTCCTCACCGAGAGCATTCACGTGTAATATTCAAGTTGTGTGGACGTTGAGCCGAGCGTTACTCGAATATTCGACGCCAAATGCTCATTACATGCGAATGCTGTCAGTGAGGATGCTTCTTAAAGCAAACAATAAAGGAATTGGAAATAAAGTAGAATTATATTTGACATATCTCGTGTAGTTCCATAAATAAGTAGTCACGAATCAAATTGGGCCTAAACCTATGCCGTTGACTGTACATTATCAAAGTTGTGGTTAGTGGTGAGTTGAATTATACTGCACACGTTTTTGAAGATAAAGGTCTGTGGTTTAATCGATAAACCGCAATCTAAGTTGGTAACCGCAACCATATTGGATTGCAGTTTAGTATTGCATGTGCAATAATTGTCTGATTGCATCATCGTTGTTAATATATAATTATAATTATTATTCTCAGAGTCAGATTTTAATGGCTGCAAAACTCCTTGTGAGTCCTCACCTGTGATTTCTGATAGAATAATGTAAAAACAAAATTGTACCGAATAAAAAAAAAAACGAACCAATGTCATGATTATTTAATTTTGATAATCGCGTACTTTTAAAGATCAAGTTAAGTGAGGTCTTTGCAATGATTTATAACCTAGATCAATATTTTCACATTAAGTTTAAGATGAAATAACTGTTCTGTGGTTGCCGGGTTAGAATAGTGCCACTCCATGTCTTCCCATGGATGTCGTAAGAGGCGACTAAGGGAATAAGGGCTTGTAGTACTGTTAGGCGATGGGATTGCAACCTGTCACTAATACACTGGTAAACATCTTAGCCTGATTGTGCAAAATGTGGTCACAGAATTATCAACAAGTTTTTTCAGAGTTGTTGGTAATTCTGTAGCTCTGCCTACCCCTCTCTGGGAATAAAGGCGTGACATTATGTATGTGTAAAAAATAAAAACATAAATTCCCATACAAGACATACGTAACGTCACGCCTTCATTCCCGGAGTGGGGTAGGCAGAGCTATAGAAATACCATTAACTCTAAAAAAGACTTGTTGTTAATACTGTAACCACATTTTGCACAATCAGGCCATCGTTATATTGATAGAAGTTAAGTAAGAGTACCAGACTTGAACATAAAAGTAAAACACCGGCCTTACTGACACAGACTTAATAAAAACTGTGTCAATTGAACTTGGAAAATTGTAAATAAATTGACACAATGTCAAACAGTTACCAAGCGTCATTTATTAAAAATATTGTATAATTAATAGATAAATACATAACATCACGCCTTTATTCTAAGAGTAGGGTAGACAGAGCTACAGAAATACCAACAAATATAGAAATACTTATTGATAATTTTGTAACCGCATTTTGCACAAGTAGGCTAAGATGTATACCAGTGTATTTGTGACAGGTTGCAAGCCCATCGCCTAACAGTACTACAAGCCCTTATTCCTTTAGTGGCCTCTTACGACATCCACGGGAAGACATGGAGTGGCACTATTCTAACCCGGCAACCACAGAACAGTTATTTCATCTTAAACTTAATGTGAAAATATTGATCTAGGTTATAAATCATTGAAAAGACCTCGCTTAACTTGATCTTTAAAAGTACGCGATTATCAAATAATCATGCATGGCATTGGTTCATTTGGGTTTGTTTACGTCTTTTGCAAGTTTAATTGACACAGACTGAACTTACAACATTATACATTATGAAACAAGGTGCGAAATACCAAATTTTCAGTAAGTTGCGATATCTCCAAAACCGTTAAATTTTTAACTAGACTCATGTAAAACTATTTAGATAGATCAAAAGCACGTCTATGTACAAGTTGATTTTGGACCTCTCAATATAGGACACACATTGGATTTATGTTTTAAAGCCTTGAAACCTGTCACTAATACACTGTAAACATCTTAGCCTCATTGTGCAAAATGTTACAGAATTATCAACAAGTCTTTTTATAGTTGTTGGTATTTCTGTAGCTTTGCCTACCCCACTCTGGGAATGAAGGCGTGATGTTATGTATGTATGTACATATGTGGAATATAGTCGTAAAATGGCACCTATAAATATGAAATAGCAGTTTATAACATTGATAATAATACATTAAAAAGATAAAGATAAGAGTTGTTTATTCAGTAAGTACCCCGCACGGGCACTTTGACACGTCATCATTCTACCAGCGCTTCCCAAGAGGAGACCACTGCTGAGAAAAAGCCCCACAAGAAACTCAACGGTCAGTCATTTTTTACGTTCTCCTACAGAATCCGTGTCCCCTAGACTAGATAGGTACTAAGCTATTACGTTAGGTACCTTAGGCCCCGCATTTTTGTCTGTTAGATAAGCCTCGACCCTATAGTAAGCTTTAGGCATTAACGACTTTTTCAAGTAATTCTTAAGTGCTGAAACTGGTAACTGGGTCATACACACTCTTAAAAACAAAAGTTGTCTTTCCTATGGTCAATAGTTAAGAGCTTGTGTGCATATAAGTTATGTTTTTATATGATAGGTCTAAAGCAGTCCTGACAGCGTTTTTGCGGGGATGGGCTTAGCCAGAAAATTAGGCCTTAAAAACGTTAACTTTCGGTGTGTCCACGGGAAAGACGGGTAACCTAAATCTGTGTATGACCCAACTCTAAAACTGCGTCAGGTAATTTATTATAGATAATAATGCATTGACCTACAAATTATTTATGTACTTTGCGGCCACGAAATTAAAGTTTTCTGCGTATTGGCTTCGGCTCCATGTACGGCTCCCAAAGGTCCGGGACTCCCACAGCCCCGTGCTTGCTAAAATCATTAAAATAATTTAGAATTGGTTTTTCTTTTTTTTGTCTTAAATGCTTTAAGTGCCAAATAAAATTAATTTAATTGTAAAAAGTTAAACCAAAAGTAAAAAAGTTATTGAAAACACTTAGTACCGCAAGATATATTGACTAGGGAAAATCAGGAATATTGTTCCAAAATTATCTGCACGAAGTTGGTAGGAGTCTGACGCGTTCCTTGTTTATTACTTCTCTATATATTTCTATTATGCCTGAAGTTTCGTGCTTAATTATTTTATAAGTGTGTAACTATCATATCAGAAGTTAAAAGCTTAATAATATAACATGTAAACATTGTATCTTGTTTAGGGGACACGTTTCTGTAGGAGAACGTATCGAAATATTATTTAAACCGTCATTGGTAAGTTATTATTTATTTATTTTGTTTTTGTGATTATTACAAGTTTTGACACGTTTTTCTGCTTAACTTTTTATGTTCATTGTATTATACAGGGTGTTAGGTAATGAGTGGATAATCCTTGAACGACGGATAGAGGGCACTTAGGACGTTATGAAAAAGCTAAAATAGGTCTAGTAAAAGTCGCACGGTTTTCGAGATATTTGGACTTTTAATCGGATTTTTTGTCATTTTTCCTTATGTCCGTGTTACGAAAAACCCCCAAGTTCATGTATTAATTTAATTTTTTTCACTTTTTGAGTAAACTCACTAAGTTACATTTTCCATACTAAGAAATCCCCGCGTTTGATTTTCACGTATTATGGAAAAACAAACTTTGTGCGTTTACTCAAAAAGTTGTCATGAAAAAAAACTGGGCATGTAGCTTTAAAAACTTCCTTAGTTCATAGTGATTCTAACCATGCAAGAAACAACGAAAAAAAAATTGAAT
Organism: Acleris holmiana; assembly: GCA_949316455.1. Lineage (NCBI taxonomy): Eukaryota > Metazoa > Arthropoda > Insecta > Lepidoptera > Tortricidae > Acleris > Acleris holmiana. The sequence goes on from OX438777.1 coordinate 18,772,610, forward strand.
TAATAGATGAACTTAGGGGTTTTTCGTAACACGGACATAAGGAAAAATGACCAAAAATCCGATTAAAATGACCAATATCTCAAAAACCGTGCGACTTTTACTAGACCTATTTGAGCTTTTTCATAACGTCCTAAGTGCCCTCTATCCGTAGTTCAAGGATTATCCACTCATTACCTAACACCCTGTATAATGCTAGGTTAAGTTGTATCATTTTCATAAACAATGTCTATTTTAAAATAACTGACTGTTGAGTTTCTTGTGGCGCTTCTTCTCAGCAGTGGTCTCCTCTTGGGAAGCGCTAATAGAATTTTGACGTGTAAAAGTGCCCGTGCGGCCTACTTACTGAATAATCTTTTATCTTTTTATAATGTGCCGTATGGAAGGGAACCTATAAAAATAAACACAAAACTTTCTATCATGAGAAGCAGAATTTGGCAGTAAAGACCCATTTTGGGCCCTCTGTATAAAACGAACCAATCAAATCGCCTTTGTACACATTTGGTCACACAGCAAAAAGACAATAGTTTAGTTTAAGTTACGTTTTTTTGTGTCATATAACAAAGAACTGTCAGTTTTACATCTAGCTATTAAGATGAAAATTAAGAAAGTGATGGTTCGACTCGTCTCCTCGTTAAACATCTCTTTTTCTTGGTTTTCGTAATTATTTATAACGGAGTATTTTAATAATATTTATTTATAAGTTTGCATGAGTTAAGTTATAATAATTCATTTACATACTATTTTTTTTTGCGTTACTTTAAAATAAGTTATTAACTTCTATAATTATGGTAAAATTTTGTACTTTAGTATTTGTCTATGGTTTGTTACATTTGTGTTTACTCACTCGCCCAAAGGTAAAAGTGATCCCTTAAAGGGATAAGTTCGCCTTTGTACTACTTTTATTTCTGAAATTTAATATTTTTGTAATGTAATTGTTATAAATACATACATACACATGAGTACAACGAGGTAGAGTGCCGTCGTCTGCCTGTTTACCTTTCTTTTCATTGCAAACCATCTTTAAATACACTGTCAGGACTTCTTTAAGGGTCATACACACTCTTAAAAACAAAAGTTGTCTCTCCTGTGGTCAATAGTTGCTTGTGTGCATATAAGTTATGTTATGTTTTTATATGATAGGTCTAAAGCAGTCCTGACGGCGTTTTTGCGGGAACGGGCTTAGCCAGAAAGTTAGACCTTAAAAACGTTAACTTTCGGTGTGTCCACAGGAAAGACGGTAACCTAAATCTGTGTATGACCCTTAACCGTGTTTAATGTGCTTTGAAATAGACGAGCTAATTATAAAGCGTTGTTTTAACCTCTGGAACTACGCAAACTTCCGAGATCGAACTTTACTTGCGCTCAATTAATCACTTAAAGTTAAATCCAAGCTGCATATGCAAGCTGCGGACAGCGAGCTTAGCGCAGCTTAGAGGTTTAAGCGCGGCTTAGGCACATGTGCGCGGGAGCTAATATTGTGACGGTACACCGACAGTGTACACATGGCTTTATTTTGGACTTTATAGTGCTCGAGACAAGAGTACTGTGAACAACTTTAATTTTCGAGCGGTTATATGACTCTGTCATAGTAATAGGGAAAACGCATATATATTTTTCTTACGCTCTCTGGAAAGTGCTATGAAAGAGAGGAATAACCGTATACGCGAAATAATTGTCGTGTAATATTTTCATAAGATATGATGCTTTAAAAAGACATAGTTCAGACCCCTTCACAAACACTATCCTAAATCGACAACAGGAATTTATTAAAATATCAGAAGAAGAAATTTGCATTTATTTCGTGAATCGCTATGTTTAAGCCACCATCATTTACTTTACGAAGTGTTTTTTTTTAATATTAAAAAGTAAGTCTTCAACTTAATTATTGCTAGTCAAAGAAACAATATGGAGTTAAAAACGACTTTCGTGGAAATCCTATTTATAATACATTTGTTTATGTATCCAACTTTTTTCATATAATTATGTAGCCCGTGTGGTTGCCGGGTTAGAATAGTGGCACTCCATGTCTTCCCGTGGATGTCGTAAGAGGCGACTAAGGCAATAAGGGCTTGTAGTACTGCTACGCGATGGGCTTGCAACCTATCACTAATACACTAGTAAACTTCTTGGCCTGATTGTGCAAAATGTGGTTACAGAATTATCAACAAGTCTTTTTAGAGTTGTTGGTATTTCTGTAGCTCTGCCTAGCCCACTCTGGGAATGAAGGCGTGATGTTATGTATGTATGTGTATGTAATTATGTAGGTATATATTTATACATATTTATTTGCTATTTTTATGTTTATTTATTGTCTCTTTAATTGTTGTAAGTTGAGCCATCCGCTGTTTTATTTCTCTCTCAATCACTCAAAAGTGAACTGGAAGAGATCCCTTAAAGGGATAAGTACGCCTATTTTCTACTTGTGTAATTTAGAGTTAACCTACATTCCTACAATAATAAAACTAAACTTTCTAGCATTTTATTTAAACTTTCTTCATTAGCTACTATACTTTATTAAATTTAAATTGTATTTTTTTATGGCGTTTAATACAGGGAATATTATCAAATAAATAACAATATATTTTTTTTTTGTCACAATTTGTACTAACAATGTTAATGCTCAACTCGAGGCCAAAAAAGTCATGAAAATGTTTTAAACTCACCAAAATACAAAGCACCCCTCCCCTTAATATTCAAGGGGCAATCTGGGGACATGTAGGAGGCGCGGCTCATTCTTCACGCTGACAGCACCCGCCCACGCGTGGGCCCACGACAGCGCTAATAGAGATATGTGGGCTTTGGGTTTGTGGGTAAACACGATGGCATTGTCTTAAGCACAAAATGGCTAAAAATAGAGATGAAGATTGTAATGTAGATTTACAATTATATGGTTTTTTATATCAAGGAGAAGACAAATGTGCACAAAGACTCAAGACTACATCTTAAGACGCATTACTCTGAGGACTAAGATGGAATGCGTCTATGCTAGTAATTGGTTTATACCCACAACGGGATACATGGTTATAGCGATCCAGGTGGACTCTGCACAATGTCTTATCACCACTTTTTTGCTTTCAGTAGAACGCCATGCCCTTGGATTGTACAGTTGAAGTCATAAATAAAATACCTATCTCATGGGAAAGAATATAGACCAAAACCTATTTACACATGACACTATTAAGAGTGTGATACGAGTCTTTGTAAAACAAATGGAAAAATGAAAGACGTAACAAAGAAATTGACGCTTTTAAGCGTTCGTTAGTCATTATCTTTCAATAGAACGGGAAGAATGGCGATCAATGGCGGGAATTAGCCGCTGATTCGAGCTTATTACGCGCCACAAAGACTCTCAAACACTCTCGCAGCGCCTGCGCCGCAGAACGGACACGGACGCAGAAGTTCAACTTTATTTATTATGACTACGACCATAAAGATTGAATAGAATTACTTTAATTAGAAATACATTACATCACGCCTTAATTCCCAGAGTGGGGTAGGCCGAGCTGCAGAAATACTAACTCTAAAATATTTGTTCATAATTCTGTTACCACATTTTGCACAATAAAGTCAAGAAGTTTACTAGTGTATTAGTCACAGGTTGCAAGCCCATCGGCTACAAGTACGACCTTCCCTTAGTTGCCTGTTACGACATTCACGGGTAGACATGGAGTGGTACAATCCGGCAATCACACGGGTTTTCTACCAGAAATAGTTTTTTTTTAAATGGCGTAAAGAACAAAAGATTAAACTTAAATTAAGTAGTACTTAGTCACGTTGTGTACGAATTAGTATGTATTTTTAGTGTAACATTTGCCAAATATTACCATTCACATTTAAAAATCAAACGGTGGTATTATATTGTTGCAAAATGAATGAATATCACTTATCTCTTCTTTCTTCTTTCTTTCTTTCATATAATAATCAACACTGGTCCATTAGTATTACCAATAAATGTGTTTTTTTTTGTGTATCAAATCATAATCACTTCAGCGTTGATTATACAGGGTATTTTTTTTATCAGTGCACAAATTTTAACATATGATTTTGTATCGTTAATATAATATATTACGACAATATAACAGGTTCAAAAAAATTTTTTTTTTGCAAATTATGTCGCTTTTACTCGTACCTTCTCGTGTGGACACGAACTCACACTAGAAATGATGACATGGGTTGTCAAGCTGTAGGTATGCGATACACTGTATTGATATTCGAAATTTGAAATTTCATGTACCGCTTATCAGACAACAAGCCCCTCTCCTACTGATATTCTAAATTTGAAACTGCATTTATTAACTTTCTTAACAACACTCCCCTCTCCTCACACCCCTGCATTAGAGGGTCCATGAATATCGTTAAGTTAGTGGAATCATTGAATGAAGCAATATCTTTTATATTTTTTAAGCTAGAGTAAAAATAACACAACATGTGTTATTGATTAACAATGTCGAAGCAAATATAAAAAAATGTGCACCTATTAAAAATTACCCTGTATTACTAATTCCTTAGTTTTGAACCCATCCATTGCCCTTCTCTGTAGTACTGACAAATCTGTTGCGTAAATTGTTACGCAACAGATTTGCGACGTGCTGTTGGATTATTTTTGCTACATTTCCCTTCTGAGTTTCTCCACACTGCGCGTGTCAGCCGCACGATATTTCTCTCCTATAATTTAGCGGGTCGTTTGCGCGATTGTTCTCTTATTAGGAGTTTTTTTACGCGCTCCAACCGAGAACTCTATATCGAGCCCTATTTGTATGCAAATCAGTTGGTGTGGCGCTGAACGTGTGTGACGTCACTGGAGCATGCGCCGTTGGGAGCAGAAGGGCATTGTTAATGTTTTGGAATAATGCGACTTTTGTAAATTTCACGTCTGCTAAGATTGTAATGAAAGCGTAATGAGTGTAAAACACAAACCGAAAACGCGTGTCGATATTGGGGATTCAACTAACGTAAAAAGCTGTACTTTCAATACCAACAAAATGTTAAACCTGATGGTAGATATTGTATGAACTCCGGTGTTAAAAAAACTAATTAGCGGCTTGCCTTTTTTAAAACCTTTTTTTTTAGTGCTACATACTAGAAACTTTGTGTTCAAAATTACCATAAGAATGTTGAAAGAGACAGTACGAGTGTTTTCCGACTTTTGGAGTTTGTATTTAAATAAGTGGTGCATTTTGTATTGTCACAATTTTGATCCATCAAATAATTAGAAAAAAGGCCTCAAAGTTATTTTTAAACATCTATACAACGATATCTTGTAATAATTATGTGGTCATACGGGAAATCAGCGATGTTTCTGTGTCATTTTTTTGTAATTCATGTTTCAAAACGTATCATTTTTCGTGACTATATTGTAAAACTTAGATAAGTATTTCAAAAAATACAGCTATAGCCATATCACCCTACTATCGTTGCGTAGAATGGCTGTGACATAAAATAAGGAAAAGTAACGGTACCCGAATACTACCCTGTGGTACTCCAAAGTTTCGTGACTATTTTTTCCATTTTGTTTAGAAACCCTGACAATTGGGTGGGCTTTTTTTGTGTGCTGCTTTGTTAACGCGTAAAAAACAAAGCAGTAGTTGAACAAACGAAATCTCTTTTTAGAAATTAAGAGAAATAACTTTAGCAAAACATATTTATTTAACAGTTAACCAAATACTGCAACAATAACTTATTTCATAAGTAAAAATTTCACAACCTCGATGAAGTAAGATAAAAGTTATGAATATTAATATCAATTTGACCTCATTCCTCAGAACTAAGTTTCTTTTTGTGTTTGTACCCTGTTGTTAGAATAGCAGTAAATGTTTGTGTTAGCTTTTGTTTTGGATCCTAAGAACACCATGTCGATAAATAAAACAATATTTTAACATATTGTGTTCATGTAAACTTAAGACTTAATGATAATAAAGAGCTTAATGAAAAAGACTTGATTTGCGCTTCACCCCAAACAAATTCTAAAAACCATTTTATAGGTACTCAATAAAAACCACTTCATTCACCACCATACGCCATCACAATACAATCGTCAATTCTTTGGCCGTGTGGAGTAGGGTAAAAACAAACGCGGTGTCCACACAACGCGGGTATAATCCGACGGGCTCCCACTGCCGTTTGGACTCGATTGATAGCACTTTATTTGCCACTTAAACCGTTGGGTTTCTGAGTCTTAGGGAGTTTTGGTCCGAATTGAACAAGATTGACTTTGATGAAATTCTTATGAAACCTACTTAAGATTATTTTCAAACATCAGACAGTTACATTGAATTAAATACTTGTGAACTTTTACTTGTTTGTGTAGTAAGAGAACCGCATTAGCAACTCTTTAAAATTCGATGTTATGAAGGAGAAAATGGTATGAAGAAAGTGTGGACTTTCTTTTTTAAGTCGTATAACATATTATGTCTGTACAAACATTCTTTGCTTTTACATAATAGTTATGACATAAGACCTGAAAAGATTTTCAATAGTTAAACTAAAGAACACCTTCTGCTTTAACATTACCTAAATCCACCATCATGTTTGCTATCTCATCTCTAAATATATTCCGGGCATACGCTGTAAGAAGTTCCAAATAAGAACGTAGTTCATTTTCGTTCGTCAGAATGACTCGTTTTTTCGCACCCTTAACATTAAGGGCTGATTGATTGCGCTCACGCACACTCAGACATGAAATGTCGTAATTAAATGAAACACATAAACATAATACTTATCGCTTAACAGTTTTCAACTTTGGTAAATATTATGTTAGAAAAAAAAACAGTCTGCAACATAATTTTTATGAATGACAGATTTTAAAACTTCTTCTAGAATACTTTGATTTTTAGGGTTCGAAAGTTTAACTAGAAACCCTTATTACTTTCGCCATCTTATCTGTCTGTCTGTGTTGCGCTCACTTTTTCTTAAAATTATCAGAGTTACATAATGGTTTTTTTAAACAATATGGATGAAAATCAGTAAAAAAATATTTTTGGATAGCTCATGGACATGTAAAGTAAGGGTAAAAATATTCATTTTATTTTACAGGATCGAGTGACATTAATATTGGTGTATTGATGTTAAAAACCATTATGTGTATCTAATTATAAAAAAAAAAAACGGGAAACTATACAAAGACTAGATAATTTATAAAGAGTTTATATCTAACTAAAAAAGGGTTTTGTTGAGTTGATATTCAGCCAAGAACTAGAGGCTACAATAGAACCTCCTCAGTGCTGATGCTAGTCGAGTTTTCAAAAATTGCCTTTTTATTAGTTCATTGAGCCACTAAAATTGGTCTATCATTCGTTACGCCACATATGTTGAATCATTCACATTCATTCACATTACATTCATGTACATTACTGAGCCTACCAGCCGTCTTACAATAGAAGACCAAAGAACATAATATAACTGCTATAAAAAACTCAAAAGATGTAATTTTATTGCAACGAACGAAACAAAGTATTTTCATCTAAGAATACTCTAAGATAGGCTGCTTTTATGATTTAACCTTACTATATTGCTACATTATTGTAAGCTGTTATGTGCTCATGGTGTATTCATAGGGTGTGCATCGTTGCTGCGGCAGATATTATTGTTTGCTTCAATCAAGACTGAGGTGCTTGTGTTATATTGCATTATACAAGCCCTTGTGCAACTGGGACAGCGGAGCAACTGAAACTTATCGCAGTTGATAGAGGATGGAATAGATGAAACAGATTGATTTGTACATTATAATTTTGATGTACACTCAAGGACCTCAATATATATACAGCCATTGCGTCAAATATGTGTATACATGGACCTTATTGCCAGTGGCATAAAGGTGTATAGATATTTTTGACGTCTTGGGAACGTATATACGAGTATAATTTATGCCCTTGACTGTACATTCTCATGAGAAAAATACAATACCTTGCAAATACTTAGAACTTCAAAACAAATTAGATAGTTAGCTATAATTTAGCAAGTTAAGAAACTGGTAAGAAAGATGGATGGAATTCTTCTTGGCACCTTGAGTTGGTGGCTGCAAATTAATATCTGTTTATAGAAGCAGATAAACTATTAGCTATTTAGTGGTGGTAGGACCCTCTGCAGGGTCCGTCCGGACCGCTACCACCATCTTATCTATTAATCACCTGCCAAGCAATAGTGTTTCCATTGCTGTGTTCCGGTGTGGGGATAAGACGTGAAGTGAAATTACTAGCATAGAGGCATTCCATCTTAGTCCTCAGGGTTGGCAACACATTTTAGGTCAAATGTCTATGGGTCTCAGATTCCACTTATTATTAGGTGGCCAGGGCCTCTATTCAACTGCGTTATAACGATATCGTGTTTGACGTGTTTTAGAATCGTTTATGTCACAGTCGCCATTTTTGTAAATGACATAAGAGTTATAAAAACGTTGACAATACGGAAACACGTCAAATACGATATCGTTATTACCGTGTAGAATCCCAGCCCTGAGTGCTCGTAAGCCTTCTTCTTAATATAAAAAAAAATATTTGTTTGTAGTGAATACAATACAAGACAAATAAGACAAGTTAGCACATTACAATTATGATGGTAAGTGATCAAAGTAACACTACTAGTACCTATCGTAAGTGCCTTCAGGAACCTTTGTGAATTCAGACTTATTAGAACTATTTCAAAGTAAAATAACTCATTTTCAACACAAAGGCAAACTAAACTCCTCCGTAAGTATAGCAGTATTGTACAACATCGAGTTCCGAAGAGCTTAAGTATTATCCGACAACGGAATTATGTTTCAAGCACAATACGGAAACTTATATGTTTCGGTCAAAGTTCGGAACACTAAGCAGCGATGAACATAACAATATAACCACGTCACATCCTTACGCCGATTAGAATATACTTCCTACATTTTAAGCAACATATCGTGCTGCATGATCCCTAAAGGCAGCATTTTCTATAAAAAAAAATTATCGTCCGAAATTTTATTTGCCAAATTTTCATGAGTTAGAAATGTTTTTCTTCCTGAACCCGTTGATTTTTCAGTGGGGCTACACAAGTTGCATTCGACAATCACTAACGATTACTTTTCGATTAACAAATGTATGGAATTGACGTAAACCACCGAGATAGTCACGTGGTACTATCTCGGTGGCTTACGTCAATTCCATATAATTTTCAATAACATAATCGCTAACAATTGTCGAAAACAACTTGTTTAGCCCCACAGGACATTTACTGCATGAAACATGCAGTTTTGAAATATACGAGATGCAGCAATCCTAATTTATGTAAATTCATCTTTGAATAGTGCCCATTCTTCCACCGTTAACAAGACTTCTATTTAAGGTTTGACACCGTTCGTGAAATACTCTGCAAAAATAAAATACGCACATGTCGTTTGCACGATAGCACACTAAATATCAGAGATTTAGAACAAAGTATGATTCCCATCTTCAAAATTCCCATTATCCTCGCACGTGTACCTTGAATTCCTAGTTTAGCCTCACTGCAACCTCGTAACTCCTACCTGTAACAAGGACATTGGCAATAAAGACTAGACACGAAATCCCACCGCTTACCCGCAGAATAAATTATACCCGCCGACAGAACGACTTGGCGTCTCAATCAAGCTATAATAACCCTTATATTAATGCGATAAAGCACACGATTAAGGCCATGTAGGGTTGTCGCGGCGCTCCTGCCTGCAGTGCAATGTAGTAATTTAGAGCTTCGTAGAAAGTGGACTCGCCCTCCAATTTATTGGACTCGTCCGTCTTATTCCCCAAAAGGGTCTTAAGATTCCGTCAGATCTTACCGGCCCTTCGGCTGAAGTAGGCATGTGTCGAGAGATGATACAACCGCGGAAATCTTTATAGGTACTTAAAATGCGCATAAAATTATAAATAATAATATAATTTAATCTTTTCACGGAAAGTGCCATTTCCAAAATTCGTAATGAGCAGGTTCATTCAAATAATATGTAGCAGGTTTCATGTTTTTATTCTTGCTAAACACTATGTTGGGGTCTCATTTAAGTACATTTTTTTATTAAAAAGATTGTAACACAAATTTTGAATTTAAAAAAATTACAAAAATACATTTTTTGATATAAAATACATAGACACATAAAAAAAACAGTTTGATGATCTTAGAAGATGGTCATTTATTCAACTTACAAAAAAAAGATGCCTTATCTTCACTCCCTTCTTTCTCACAAGATAAGCTTTTCAAGCACGTATAATGGCTTTAAATTTAATTCAAGACTTGTAAATCACCAGACAGAACTTTTTGTGGCACGAATAAAATTGTCCTAGGGACTTCGGATCGATAATAATTTATCGATAAATTGTACCTTCTTATGACAGTTATGAGATATTATGTCATATAGACATGCAACTTACTATTATGCTAGGCCTTTGTTGTAAGTCACTGGTTTCAGTTTACTTTGTATGGAAATCGAGTGAATAGCATTAAAAGAAGTTTGTATGTTAGAAATAATGTTTATTAAATTTGAATTTTAAAATCCCTAAAATTATGCCCATGAATTACGTATTAGTTACCTATCATTATTATAATATCGATCAGCATTTAAGTTTATTTCTATTTTATCCGGTGATCTCAATACCTATCTATTATGAAATATCACTTTGAAATAAGTATTTGAAACAGTTATTGATAAATTGAATATCGGAAGGAAGTCCCTAATTAATTCCCGTTTTTCCCTCTAAAACTTCTATATTTGGAAAGGATGTTATCATACTAGTAAGAATAAGTGGTGGTAGAACCTTGTGGATAATCCATTGGAATCGCTGTTGCCATACAATCCTTAAACCTATCGCCATGCAGTAGTGTTCGCGTTGCTGTGTTCTGGCGTGGGGATTAAACAACCGGTGAAGTATAGAGGCATTTCATCTTGGTCTTAAGTCTGAGCAGTCTCAAGATTGTAGTCTTGAGCATGCAAATGTCAATGGATTTTAGATCCCACTTCCCATCAGGTGGCATGTGTACTCGTTTGCCTTCTCTATGCCTTAAAAGAAAACATACATACATACAGAACGTCACGCTTTCAATGCCAGAGTGAGATAGGCAGAACTACAGGATAACCAAAAACTAAAAAAAATTGTTAATAATTTTGTAAAAAAATAATAAAAAAAAATATGTTTAACCAGCTCTGTACACTTCCCGCTATACTCTGGTCCCAAGGATTACGCCCGCACCTATCCGCTACCGCACATAAAGCTATTATCGGCCAAATCACTCCGTATCTTAATTCTTCGACGTATTTGTTGGGGCGGAAGAATTCGGGATTGTTTTTGTAAGGCTCAGCTTGCTAGTGGGCTTAAGGAGGGTGGTCAAGTGTACTTGCATGGGGCAGTTGGTAAAACACGGGAATTCCAAAGTTAATCATGGCGTCGTAAATAAAAAAAAAACTACACAATGCAATATTTCAAACATTACATCCTTTGTATTTACTAAACAGCCAGTGTAAATATCCCGCTAAAACGCAAAAAGTCCTATTCTTTTCTTTACATAACATAACATCACACCTTCATTCCCAGAGTGGGGTAGGCAGAGCTACTTACAGAAATACCAACAAATCTAAAAAGACTTGTTTATAATTCTATAACCATATTTTGCACAATTGGGCCAATAAGTTTACTAGTAGTGTATTAGTGACAGGTTGCAAGCCCATCACCTAACAGTACTACAAGCCCTTAATCCCTTAGTCACCTCTTACGACATCCACAGGAAGACATGGATTGGCATTATTCTAACCCGACAAACACACAGGTAGTTCTTTTCTTTATTATTATTATTATTTCAATTTTTAATCGTTCTTTGTAGACTGCCATTCCTTTGTTTTTTTTTTATTTTCTTGGTCTTTTTATTTAACGACCTTAACTTTCCTCTTCCTGCATTTCTTTAACAATTTTTTTCTTTTCACCAACATAATATTATAATTTTACCGCTTAGTTCGGGACTGTTTTCACTACTCCTCAGAGGTTTTCCGTAGCTTATGTCAGTGGCAGAACTCCACCAAATCCATAAAAGTAACCCGAAATCCATAATTCAAACACCAAATTTCCTAAAGTTCTTTATCTACAAGTAGTATTAGGGGTCCGTAATAAATCCCAGAGGTCCACAGTACAGGTGACAAGTTTTATTTTGCCCCTAAGGGTTCCAAAAGGCGAATTTATGAAGGTTGGAACTTTATGTAGTTTTTGTTTGGGTGAAGATATTCTGTGGGATGATTGCTTAAAGTTTCTGACAAATATTTTAACATATTAAATACTCAAAGGCATCTGTTAAAACGTATTTCATAAATATCTTCAAACTTAAGTATATCGAGTAATATGACTTATTTTATGTGTTCATTTCCACAGAAAACATCCCTAGGCTATTTATTTCTTTTATTGCCAATTTTTGGCCATTGTTTCACTTGTCTCCTATGTAGGTAATAACATACCTGAATTTAATAAAAGTTACACATGCTTCTCCATCTGAACCTTTCTAATCTACCGTGAGGTCCCGTACATTGACATATGTATATTTTCTCAGTATATAAATAAGGGTCTCCTAATCTGCTTAGGCTGGTTCAATTAAATGGGCACTTCTGCGGATTAACGCATTGTCGCTCAGATTCCGACGCAGAGGTATTGTGAGTGGTTCAAAATGGGAGCGTATGGGTGACTCTACGAATTTCCTCTTTAGAAAGGGCTTTGCATTTCTCAAAGAGGATGTCTTAGGGTATCTTTTAAAGTGCATTTTCAGACGTCTTTATCTGCCGTGTCAATATGTAGTAACGACCTTGTGTTAGTGTTTAAAGTACTTACTTTCATACCTAGTCGTAGAGACGTATCAAATATTTTCGAGCCCAATTATATGTTAAATGTATAAAACATGTTATGCGTTGTTGAGTAACGAACCGATTTTGACTGGTTTGCACATAGCAATACATGTCAAACCGGACGTCAATATCCATTTTATTTTATTTTTAATTTTTTTATGTTAAGGAGAAGGCACACGAGCACTCAGCCACCTGATGGTAAGTGGAATCTGAGACCCATAGACATTTGAATTCCCAAGACTATAATCCTAAGACCTCAAATGCGTTGCCAACCCTGAGGACCAAGATGGAATGCCTCTATGCTAGTAATTTCACCGATTGTCTTATCCCCACGCCGGGACATAACAATGCGAACACTGTTGCTTGGCGGGTGGTTAATAGATAAGATGGTGGTAGCGATCCGGCCGGACCCTGCACAGGGTCCTACCACCACTAAAATAAATTAAGTTAAGTTTAAGTTTTGTAAATTAAGTTCAGTTTTTATATTTAAGCATGATGTGTATATTAGGATGTACATAAAAAGTTAGTTGTAATAGCTTTCCAATATTACTTAAGCCCAGTGTAACATCTAGATTGTAGACATTCAAATAAAAAAATAGTAGTCTAAATATGTCTGCTATTAAACTTCACATACTGCCAGTCTATATTGATGAGTAATGTTTTAATTGCAAATATTTATATACCTATTCCAATTAAAATGTATTAATTACAATTAGGTAACAGGTGAAATTTCATTTAACATGGCGTAGCTGATATGAATTCCACTGATGTAAAAAGCTTGTAAACTTTGCAATGTAAAGCGAATTGTCACCGAGATGGTGAAATAGGGGCCAAGTGACTAGTGTCTGCTATATATCCATGCTATAGTTTTTTTTTTGTAGAAACACTCTCAAGTTCTCCACATGATGAAAACAATTGGCAACCCGCTAAGAAGCTGTAAAATATGAACTGGATGCGGTCCGGGTCGGCTTAGCCGCGCCTCCCCTCGGGGGGGCTGTGGGACGAGTGACAGATGGTAACTGTGCTTTTGTTTAATTCGGCTTCGTGTCAACGAGTGTGTAAAAACGTTGGTATTACTCAAAGGATTTGGTTGTGTGTATACATTGTGTGTGAAAACCTTAAGCTCGAACTTTTATCTTCTATCGCGTGACAATACGTCGTTACGTTATTGGAAAATTTGTATGACAGTTGGTTTCAACGCCCCGTGTCCGTATCTATACTAATATTATAAAGCTGAAGAGTTTGTTTGTTTGCTTGAACGCGCTAATCTCAGAAACTTTTAATCTGATATGAATACGAATATTGTATCGAGAAAGGCGGAGCACCAGTGAAAAATATTTCAAAATCTTTTTTTTCTTTTGAGAGCTTCCGCTGCGTGCGCTGCGCTGCGTAAACGATTCAAGTTTCGCAAAAAACATGTATGACAGAATTGTTCCCATTTAAAAGTTCTAAAAATAAATTTCAGTTAGCATATATCCATCTTTGAAGGTTGATTCACTATAACCTTTTTAGGGTTCCGTAGCCAAATGGCAAAAAACGGAACCCTTATAGATCCGTCATGTCTGTCTGTCTGTCCGTCCGTATGTCACAGTCACTTTTTTCCAAAACTATAATAACTACACTGTTGAAACTTGGTAAGTAGATGTATTCTGTGAACCGCATTAAGATTTTCACACAAAAATAGAAAAATACCATAAATTTTGGGGGTTCCCCATACTTAGAACAGAAACTCAAATTTTTTTTTTCATCAAACCCATACCTTTGCGGTATCTATGGATAGGTCTTCAAAAATGATATTGAGGTTACTAACATCATTTTTTTCTAAACTGAACAGTTTGCGCGAGAGACACTTCCAAAGTGTTGAAATGTGTGTGTGTCCCCCTGTAACTTCTAAAATAAGAGAATGATAGAACTAAAAAAAATATGATGTACATTACCATGCAAACTTCCACCGAAAATTGGTTTGAACGAGATCTAGTAAGTAGTTTTTTTTTAACGTCATAAAAACATTGATCAAAGCTACAACGAACGTTTATATTATGTTACTTGCTGCTACGGAACCCTTCATGGGCGAGTCCGACTCGCACTTGGCCGCTTTTTTATGCTAACCAAATTTCTTCCAAAATAATGCACTATTTGCGAAGGTGTTTTTTATAAACATGATGTTAATATTATCAATGCGAAAGTTAGGGTGTTTGTTGATCAATCATGCCAGAACACCTGGACGGGTTTAAATGAAATTTGGCTCAGGGATATATTATAGTT
The DNA here is from genome assembly GCA_949316455.1 of Acleris holmiana. Taxonomy (NCBI): domain Eukaryota; kingdom Metazoa; phylum Arthropoda; class Insecta; order Lepidoptera; family Tortricidae; genus Acleris; species Acleris holmiana. The sequence continues at coordinate 18,787,686 of OX438777.1, forward strand.
TAGAATAGCACTTTATATCCCTGAAAATTGAATAAAACCCGAAAGAATAGCGATAAACGACTTCTACGCGGACGGAGTCGCGTGCAAAAGCTAGTTAAATACTAAAATACGTCAAATAATCTATGGAAATCTGAGTCTATTTTAGGGTTTGTGCTACGCGTAGGTTCAGAACACGTTTTGGAATAGTATAGGCGATTCTAAAACATGACGTGTGATTGAAACACAGAGCCTCTATCCTATTGGGATAAAACCACATTGCCACGTGTTTCCGTATTGTCAACGTTTTGATAGCTCTTATTTACTTGACAGTAATGGCACTAATGGCGACTGCGTTACAAACAATACCAGAACACGTCAGACAATATAGTTTTACAGTGTAGAATTTCAGTTCTGGTGGGTAATGAGCTTGGTAAGAGATTTTTTTACGGAATCAATGCCTTTGGTGTCGTTTATTTTTGTATTCAAAAGGAGACCATTCATTATGAGCCCAAAATTAAAAGTGCCGGCCAACGAATAAAAATGTACTAAACCTGATCGGAACATTGCTCTGAGCGTTTCATTATATGAGATGTAAACTCTAGAACCATCATTTGTTGCTGTTACAGAAGTTCGAAAATCCTGACTTTTCATACAAAATCAAGAGTCAACTAACAAACATGATTATTTTTTACTGCTTGGGGCTTCACTGTGAGCATAGAAAACACCTTGACCCAAGATAAATATCCCAGTAGCAGGTATCATCATCGATCAGTCAAAAGACATCAACTTTTGATAATGTAATACATCGCCAAATAAAGGGTTAATGAACACACGTTTATTTTTATTTTTATGAAAAGTTAAAATCTTCTATAACACCTACAAATGATGGTTCTAGAGTTTGATGTCATATAATGAAATGCTCAGAGCGATGTTCTGATCAGATTATAGCACTTTTATTCGTAAATCGGCACTTTTGATTTTGTATGAATAGTCAGGATTTTCGAACTTCTATAACACCAACAAATGATGGTCCTAGAGTTTTGATGTCATATAATAAATTGCTCAGAGCAATGTTAAGATCAAATTAAAAATACTTTTATCCGTTGGCCGGCGCTTTTGATCTTACCCAAACTTGTATGAAACGTGAATGGTCTCCTTTACTCTTCTAGATGATGAACCTGTTTTTTCTATAAGTAGGTATATTGAAATAAATATTTTGAAGTAAATACAACACTCTTAATACACACAGTATTAGGAAACCTTAAAAAGAAAACGCTTTAAATCCAGTTTACCCGTTTCATTTGGACAGGAAATAATGACACGCAGATGTACAAAGTTTTGAAGTAACACATAAAACCCATCTTTTGGCCGAGGGTTGAACAGACTAAAGAAATATACTAAACACATTTTTCAATCTTCACATAATCGGTAACGATGGTCGAATACAACTTGTATACCCGATACTTGTTGCGCAAGTTTCATACACCCGTTTGTGTACAATGCGGTTCGCACAGCATGCGACTTAAAAACTTGCTCCACATACAGTGTTAAATCCATCCTAAACCATTGTTTGCTACTCTTACATATAATGATTCTGAAGACATTCTGCGTTTGTGCAGTTAGAAGAACATGGTCACATAGTTAACAAAGATCCCGAACATACTCACACACATTTTCACGCTAACCCACCATCTCTCGCTTCACACACACACACACACATACACATACACACACACACACACACACACACATACATACACACACACACACGAACACACAAACCCACTTACTTTTAAACATATTTCTTTTTCTTGTTTTATTTTAATGCATTAAGAACTTAATTGTCTTTTTTCGCATACCTACAGGCATGATAATAGTAGACTTAATCTGTAAGTGCTGGCTTTGTGTATCCAACTTGTTATTTGTCGAATTTGTAAACCGACTCAGTGGGTCCCAAGATACAGGCTCAGCCTAGTTTGGTAGTCACCAGATATTCTTTGTGAATTATGTAATTGTTTATATTTCTATGTTAATAAATTATTCTTATTCTTATTCTTACTTAATTAAGAAAAATAACTACCAGAAACTATATCGATGGTAAAATGGTAAGTACCAATTTCACCATACGATATTCACCACTTAACAGACGATTAGAGCGTTAACAGTTGTCAAAATGTATGAACTAACAGTCGATTAACATTGGTTAAATTGAACATCGTACTAAGCAATCCAGCCACTTAACAAACTTCAGTTTTTAATCAATCCAAAGTCCAAAGACGTTCAGTTCCTCTTTTAAACTATAGACGCTCCTCTTTCCTCCAAGAGGACCATAAATTGGACGGGCACGCGATTGCCCTCTGTTTTTTCCCTCGTAATTCTTTTACGTTATTTTGCCACTAATTGAATTTTTTATAGGGCATACTGAAATGCTTAGTACCCTTAATAGTTTTTACTAGCGTTTTATTCACATTGCATCATTGTTTTATGAGACCATTTGTTTCACCTAGTTCCAACTCAAAACCGGTTTATTCGACTAATGTCTATATTGAAAAAATGACGAGGTATAATAATGCCGATTTTCCAAACATAAAAAAGTCGAGTAATAATAACGACGAAGTAAAACAATGACGAAGTATAATAATGTCGAAATGGAATTAAGACGAGGGGGGATTGGTGGAACAGGGGCTAGGTAGGTTTAGGTTATGTTAGTTTTGCAGCGGGCCCGGAGGGCCAAACCACCCAGAAATAGGAGCTCAGCTACCGAGGACTACCCACTGGCGTCATTTTTATACATCGACAAAAATCTGATGGTCATTGTTATATGTCGACATTTTTATACATCGACCAAAATAATTCTAGTCTTTGTTATTTTTCGACATTATTTAAGATGTCGACATTTTTATACCTAGTCATTTTTCAATAATGACATTAGTCGCCTAACTCTTCGAAGCTAAGCTCTAGGTTTGCACTATGGGTACTAGACAACGATAAAAATACTTTTGTATTTAGAGAAATAAATAGTTAAAATACGGCCAAGTCTCGGAACTAATACAAGCACAAGCAGAGTGGTAGTGACCACCAGGCTAACGTCGCAGTAAGCAATAGTATCGACAGACATACAGAGTATAGAGTGAGTATATAAACAGTATACATAAACGATAATTCATGAACTTTTACTGTGTTTTAAATAATCTGCAAAAAAAAATGTCTTTACATTTTATTGTACGACTTTGTTGACGTGACTAATATGTATGTTCACTGAAAATTACAGCTTTCTAGTACTAAGAGTCTCTGCGCTAGGCTGCGGACGGACGTTCGGATGAACGGACATGGCGAAACTATAAGGGTTCCTAGTTTGACTACTAAAAGTCGAACCCTAAAAATCGTCTTAACTAATTTGAATATGAATTTCTACATCCATAAAATGTTTGACATGTCTACGAGTAAATGCGCTTATACCCCGATACGTCACAAATGTGAAACTAACTTAACATGTTATATTGTCTCAACATTATTCCCGGCATGCAACTAAGCAGTAACTGCAACTGCTGATTGAATGCAGTCGCTTCACTGCTCGCGACGCCATTTATCGTTCAGTTTCAGCGCATTGAGTAGACAATTATGGTAGCTACAAAAGTCGCAACCAGGCGGCAATATATAGGAAACGAGTTAGATCATCAAGTTTTGCTCAAAAGTGGAGCTTATGAATATAGACAGTTGATAAAATACCAGCTGTTGCCGTGACTTCGTCCGTGCAAAAGTCGTTTATCACGAGTAAAATGTATTCTATGTCCTTCCTCAGGGGTTAGGCTATCGCTACACCAAATTTCAACGAAATCGGTTTAACGATTTAGCTGTGGAAGCGTTACAGACAAACAATGCTGCTTTCGCATGCTTCTCTTATTATTGACTTATTTACATATTATTATTTTTTCATTTTATGTTGTTTTGTGTTAAATGTCACTTTCTGTCTCTTCACCGCTGGAAGATCAGCGCTGGCTTTACGGCTAGCTGATGCTGAGTTGGGACCGTTTCGCAAAGATTTCCCTGTGTCTTGTTCTTCTTGTATCTATGTAATGTAATTTTGTATTGTTGCGAATAAATGTCTCTTTATCTTTATCTTTATCTTTTATATTTATATTATAAATGTGAAAGTTTGTATGTATATGTTAATATATTTTTATCCCCATTTTTTTTAGGGTTTCTTAGGGAATAGCGATAAACGACTTCTATGCGGATGGAGTCGCAGGAAACATCTAGTACGAGTATATAAAATGTTATGATCTTAAAAATGGCTTCTTTTCTATTGTTCGATAGACCAACGTTGATTGTACGCTCTGACCCGTCACTGTAAGTCCACAGGGCTGGGATTCTACACAATAATAACGATATCGTCTTTGACGTGTTTCCGTATTGTCAACGTTTAGATACTCTCTAAACTCTCCCTTGAACTCTTATGTCATTTACAATAATGGCGACTGTGACATAAACGATTCTAAAACAAGTCAAACGCGATATTGTTATAACGCAGTAGAATAGAAGCCCAGATATCACATTCGAGGATATATTGATATTGTTCAATAAAAGATTCGAGTATTTTCTCATGTGGACTAATGCACATGAGGTTACCTCCACGCGCTTCTGTCGAGACCTTGACTTTAAGATAAAAAGTCAGTTCCTTTAGAGCAGTTATGGCTGACACTATCTACTCGCTTATAGAACGCAGTTAATACGGGTCTCATTGGAGAGTTACAAACAACTATTTAATTAATAAAAGCCTCTGCTAATCAAATAAAGAAAGTCAAAAACTTCTGTCATTAGCAGATTTTGAAAGGCTTTTTAAAAATTAAAATCCGAATTTTATCATCATGACTAACAAATCCCAGGAACAAATACCTTTCTTAAATGAACTGGGTCTTGTAATGTTACAAACTCGTATACATAATACTTGTTTTTTAAGGCACTAATTAAACACGTAAGCTTTAGTTAGGTTGGGCCGACTCTCGCCATCTTCCCACCGATGTTGCCAGTATCTATTGCATTAAACAATAAAACTTAACATCAAAAGGAATTTACACATATTATCTCTGAAAATACTAGGCTTACCCAAGTAGATAGCGCGATGAAAACGTCATTAACAACACCTCGATTTTTTCCTCGTCTTCGTAAATGTCAAGTTGAAGGGTCTTTATAAAGTTTATTCGTCGTTGAAGGTCTCACTTCCCAACTCGCTTGGACACGTCAACTGGCCTCGTCATGGACGCGTAAGGAGTGCTGTTCACAGTTACGGCGAGTGAGTTCAGTCTGAATTTATTGTGACCCCTTTAGCGGCTTTATGTGGCCTTGGGCCTTGTGAAGAAAGCAAACGAATACAGGCCACCTTAGCTTCAGTACAGTACAGATGTTTGAATTTGAGTATTTTTAAATTAAAATTTAAAAAACGTTCTGAAAACTTTGTGAAACTTATCAATTTCCTGACTATCAACGCTGTTCCAGTGCTAAAGTTTGCCCAAACACATTCAAAACACGGCAAACATTTAATCGCAAGATGCGGGTAGCTTTTGTTGTGATTTGTACTCAAGGAGTTATCTGCAAAGATGTCAACGGCAACGTGCGGCCATTGTGGCTTTTTGACAATCGTTTTTTTGACATTTCAAAGGGGCTGACTAATGATGGGGGTCATACTGAAAGTTTGAGCGCCATTGTCCTTTTGCACCAAAATATTTTTTAAACAAAAATTATTTTGTTTAAGTTCATCGCTCTGTTATTAATTGACGGGGTGAAAGTGTCACTTTTTACCCTTCGCCCGCTGGAACAACTTGTTTGAACTTTTTTGAAGATGACCAAACATTATATTTAATTTATTTTTGTACTAATCAATGCATTGAGTGCTGCAATAATTTTATAAACCTTTATTTAATATGATTGCCTTTCAAAACTCTTAATGTGTTCATTTATTTTCGTAAATTTCACTTGCTTGGGTGGAAGCATTATAACTTGATATAAAAATGTACCTTCTTAAAATATGCCATAACTGCTTTCTATTTGCGCCTTTGTAAAATAATTTTAATGCATGTAGTTGCACTATCATTCTCCCAACGTAAAAAGTACTACACTAAGGATTTATTATAAGCTGTAAAAGCTAAGATTTGAGCAAATTTTAAACCTCCATCTAAACCACAATATAAAGAACTAATGAAGTGAACACAATATATTACACTAGCATGACGCGTTTATAACAAACCAAGCCAAAATCAAACCTGTTTTGTTCGATTAAGACTCATAACCTATTGGTTGTGGCGCTGCAACCCCTTCCAGTGAAGTGTGAAGTAAGGTATCAATTTATTATGCTGTCGTGTTTATTTATAACTAGTAGGAAATAATCAATCAATACTATTTCGCACTATATTTAGAACAAAGAATTCATTAATTTATCGTAAAAACATAATGGAAGAGTTACAAAGATTTTTAGTAAGACGTTTTCCATTTAGGTGTCGATAATTCGGAGAAAAGGTACAATACCCAATTACTTTTTTTCAATCATAATGTATGAGCATTAACTTATTTGTATTAAATGCATAATTTATTCTTTCTTAGTTAGTTAGGTTACAGTTTATATGAAAACTTCTTTCTCGTTAAAAAAAAATACTATAATTCGGCATTTCGATCTTTCGGCATTGAGGAGCCGCACCGGAGCTTAATGGTGCATAAATTACGGTCCGTCAAAATGAACTCCTTGTCCCATTATTTTGTTTACGCAACACATCACCGTATTTATACTTTATGACTTTAGAATTATGGCGTATGGTGTAATATTTCCCTTTATTCAAAATAAATGCCTAATTTAATGTCCAAAAATTATAATTATAGTTTTATAATCTCTTCTTGTAAAGAATTTTGATGGAGTCATCTGTTAAGATATTTGGTAAATAAATCATCTTGCGAGTAACGTGTTATTACTTTTTAGTTTCGTTTATGTATGTATGTATGTATGTAAACACTTTATTGTACAAAAAAAAAACCAAAACAATATAAAAAATAAAAATAAAAAGATGTACAAAGGCGAACTTATCCCTTTAAGGGATCTCTTCCAGCTAACCCTTGAGAGATTGAGAGAAGTGAAAGGTTTCATGAATAAAATACAATTTTATATGTGAAAAAGTATCCTAAGCATGACTGTCAAAACGAATAAATTAAATTTATGATTAATAATTCTTACCATTTCATCAAAACGAATGTCATCAATCATCATAATTAAAAATATTATAAATTAAAAATAATATTAAAACAGTCAAAAAGTACAATAGAACGAAATAAGAAAAATGTAAGAATTACATTACAATATTTATTTACATAACAACCATAGGCTTGCGAGTATTTTCATTTAATTCCATGTAATTATCAGCTTACCCAAGTTCTGCGAAAAATTAACACCACAACATTCTTTTAAATATTTTTGTTCATCAATTAATGCATTCTGTAACTATTCGCCACTTTTTTTTGTTTCACGCAAAATTACTTCTATGTTGTCCGGCAGCTTGAGCAAGTCATGCTCGCTTAAAGGTCTTTGCTTACGGCGGCGTCGTTGATCGGGTCGCCACCTTCCCGAACACATGGTTGAGAGAGGCGATGGCTGAGATACGCGTCATACTCGTGAACGGGTGCTGTTTGTGGGGTCCGGTCTGTTCACGTTGGCAAGGACTGGTTCTTCAGTTTATTATTCTAGTTATGGCTTTTGACGTAGAGACCTTGTCGTGTTGTTCTCCTAGACTTATTATTTTTAGTTTAATGTTATTAGCCTTACATTTGTATTGATTTTATTTGTTCAAGCATTAATCATTATTATTTATTACTTTATTAAGTACTTGTAATGTAACTTACTTTTAAGTATTTCTGTACTTTTGTTTGAAAAAATGACCTTCTGCTGGAGTTTCTTGGCGCTTCTTCTCCGCAATGATGGTCTTATCTGAAGCGCTAGTAAATTCAATTCATACTATCGACGTGTAAAAGAGCCCCATGGGGGCCTATTTACTGAATAAACATTTTGATTTGATTTTGATTTTTGCCAAAGCTTCTATGGACGCCTGAAAGAAAAAAAATCTTACCACAGGTTAAAGTCGTCCAATAATTAAACATTATATACGTGGGTATGGAGGTATTGGAATTAAAGCGTGATCTTCTCTTAATTGAAATTAATGAGCAAGTAGTTTGACATTCCATGCTGATTAACTCTCGTTAATTAAGTTTCAAGTGCAGTGTAGTGCACAATTATTTAATTATAATGTTCCTATTTAATTGTGTACGTTACAAATATTATATATAAAAAAAGATACACTATTAATTAAAATATAATAGTTCATGTGGGAATGTTCTTAAAGGCCTATGTTGTTACATTGGCCGATAGCCCGCTTGCTTTTCATAATACATTGCATCGCTGCAATAGCTCCGGGCTCAATAATTTTATAACAACTCGTCAATGGATTAGTTATTCATTTATTTAAACTTTATTACACAGTACAAAAAGTAAGTGCGAATGGCGGACTTAATGCCTTAAGGCATTTTCTACCAGTCCACCACTAGCCCAAACATAATAGTTGAGGCGGGTGCGAACATTTCAGCAAGAGCCATTCATTTTTAATTTGACAAGCAAATGATAAATATAATATATCTACACTCCCATTCCATTCATTTCATTTCCATTCTTTTAGCCCGTGTGGTTGCCGGGTTAGAATAGTGCCACTCCATGTCTTCCCGTGGATGTCGTAAGAGGCGACTAAGGGAATAAGGGCTTGTAGTACTGTTAGGCGATGGGCTTGCAACCTGTCACTAATACACTTAACTAGTAAACTTCTTAGCCTATTTGTGCAAAATGTGGTTACAGAATTATAAACAATTATTTTTACAATTTTTGGTATTTCTGTAGCTCTGCCTACCCCACTCTGGAAATAAAGGCGTGATGTTATGTATGTATGTATATATCTACACATAATATTATAATACATACATACATAACATCACGCCTTCATTCAACAACACTTTAAAATGACCTATTAATACTTAGTTCATATTACCAGTGTATATTAGTGACATTGCCTAACAGTACTACAAGCCCTTATTGCCTACTTATTATTTTTATCTTTATATAATAATATATTATAAAGCTGAAGAGATTTTCTGTTTGTTTGCTTGAACGCGCTAATCTCAGGAACTGCTGAACCAATTTAGATGAAATTTGGTATAGAAATAACTAAGGTCCCGAGTAGGGACATATATATTTTTTTTATGTACTTTTATGTACTAGCACTCAGGCCACCTGATGGTAAGTGGAATCTGAGACCCATAACAATGGAATTCTCAAGATTACAATCCTAAAACCTCAAATGCGTTGCCAACCCTGAGGACAAAAATGGAATGCCTCTATGCCAGTAATTTCACCGGTTGTCTTATTCCCACACCGGAACACAACAATGCGAACACTGTTGCTTGGCGGGTGGTTAATGGATAAGATGGTGGTAGCGATCCGGTCGGACCCTGCACAGGGTCCTACCACCACTAAGGATACCTTGGGCTTTGGTGGGAATAGCGATACACGAAATATTTGACATAATATAGACGACACTATCAAATTGTGATTTAATAGTGTCGTCTACATACACATAGGGGGAGGAGCGGAGAACGAATTTGAGGCGGACGATGTCGCGGGCGTCTTCTAAAACGATAAAACGAGTATCTGTAGGTGAGGCTTAAACGAGTTTAACGCGACTGGAGTTGCTGGCTAACACTATAGTTTGTTGTTAGATCCATCGGTTACAACTTAGAAAACATCAGTCTCAAGTTATATACCTATACGGGGTGTCTTGTCATTCAGAGGTCGAGGCTTTGTTTTATCTAAAAATTTAATTCTAAACAACCTGACGTGGTTTAGTAAAACACTTTCCCAGATGATTGGAGCTTAAGAAACATAAATCACATGCCATCTTGTTTTAGTTCTTCATGCGATTTCCATAGGATTGAACTATGTTTTACCGATATAAAGTTGATAAAACGTTTCTTGTATGGAGACCCATAATTTTTTAACTTTCAAAAAAATTATAGTAAATCCACTTAAAAATTTTGAAAAACTCACAATTGGCTCTAACGGTCCAAAATATTCAGCTCTTTATAGTTAGGACAGACGGACGTACGGACAGCGTAGGCTTAGTAACAGGGTCCCGTTTAACACCCTTCGGGTACGGAACCCTATAAACTCTTGATCCAGGACACCCTGTATGAGACATCGATTCAGTTAAGTTATACTCTAAGTTAATCTCAGCTGCACCATACTCGTCTTATAGCGAATGTAGGCAATATACAAGATCTCTGGCACTTGGCTTGTGTGTTTGTCTTTAATTGAGACGGAAGCTTGTTTGTTGTGCCAAGTGAGATTAACTCCGAGACTTGGCTGTGATTTTAATGGTTTTACTTAGTTCAGTTTTAAGTTAGTGCTGTTGCGCGAGCCGTTAGTTTAAGTTATGGAGTCTGGAGCTTAAAAAGGTATCAAAGTTGGCTCATTAAAAAAATTCACTGCCATCTTTGTACACCAAATAAATCTTGAAGTAAAAATCATTGATACGAATGCTTTAGTTAGTGAGTGGGTAGATTTTGTTTGTATTGTATTAAAAAGTTTTCATTTTTACCGTATAAGAATATTATATTGAATTTTTTCTTGGATTTCTCTAAATGTTATTAACAAACTTATGTTTATTTTGATATCGAGTTTCGATCAGTTGTGAATAATAAATAAAATGCAATATTTTCTATAATAAAGAAATTATGACATCCTGTAGCTCTTTTCAATAAGGAATTTAGTGTACAAATTGTCTAAAAGTACAGTTTTTTATGAGTTACCGCTAACTACGTATCCTATGATTTTGTCTATGTTTTGAGGTACCCCGTCAAGTGTTTAGTTTACAAGTAGAGTATTTCACTTACTTTCGTCTGTAAAAGCACGAATGAATTGATTAATTGCGATACTCATACAGTTACCTAAGTACTTGCTAAAATCGATACATGATCAGAACACAAAGTAATGGCTACCCTATAATATGTACATTTCCTAATAAAGGGTGAGCAATGAGACCAACAACGTGAAATCAAAAATTGAAATAAAATTTATAATTTATTACGTTCTGATTTGTTAGTTACGAGACCTGCAAAGAAACTTTTAAGATTTTTGAATTTGTTGTAGATAATCATGAAAAACAAGGTCTGTGAATTTTCCTTCCCACAAAAATATTTATTAGAAAGAAAAAAAATTAAAAAACAGAAACGTAAAAACCCAGTTTTTCATAAGACCTTAAAAATATTTTAAACTCGTGGAAATCGGATTAGATTTAGGGGATGAGAAACGTCATCGCCCGGAGCTATATTTGTATGGATTATTTTTGACAGCTACGCGATTTAACCATCGCTTCAAAATCCTACTAAAGGTATTCTTAAATAGAGTGACCATGGTTTCCGCAATTCAAGACTACCCACAACCTGTTTAGAATATTTTAAGGCACTTGAAACAGTGCTAATAATTATTGTGAACGCGTCGGTTCGCGAGATAGGTGGGCAGATACGCCGGCCGATAGAGCGGCCGCGTGCTCCGGCGCGGTAAAGTACTGGATTTTATTACTACAGCGCTCGCTGAAGGCTATTTGTCTGTTGCACCAACAGGGCTATGGTGTAAGGGACGAGAAGTTTTAATTGTGGCGTGGTCCATATACTGGTATTATTTTAATTGCGATGATTTGTGGGTATGTGTGTGTGTGTGTTTGTTACTTCCCGCACTGAAACTTTTGAAATTATTTGGATGAAATTTGAATGCAGAAAGTTAAATGATTGAGTTAACACCAAGTAGACTAACTTTTATCTCGAAAAAAAAAACTGCGATGGTCAACGCGGGCAAAGTCGATTGCAGAGTTATTAATAATAATTGGTGGATTATACATACAGGCTATGTTTTATGTTTTACAGGCTGAATTTCGAAGAGTGGGCACAGGAGCTGCATGATATGATTCCACCTTCTCCCTTCTACCACAGGAACTCTAGACGGACTGCGGCGTACCATCCATACTTAGTTGCTGTGCCTAAGATCAGAACCAAGTGCTTTGAATCTAATGTCATAAGGTGCACAGCCAAGATTTCGAACACTCTGCTGTCGTCCGTATTTCCGTGTGCGTTTGACCCGGTGTCCTTCAAAAATAGGATTAATAGGTTCCTTCTGGGTAAGCTCGCTTCATCGTCGACCCTGTCCTGAATTTCTGCTCTCGACTAGGTCAAAAGCAAACCCATTTTGAATATATAAAAAAATAAACTACCAATAATGTTATCTTTAGCTGTACACTTTTAACCATTTTAAAAAGGTACCTACTTACAGTTAGAAAAAAATATGGAGAGGGTTTTCCTACAACGTTTGTTACAGGTTTGACCGGAAAATAAAGTTGTTTTGACGCGTTAAGTTTAGAAACTTAACTATATGAAGTATCATAATGTAAATTAAGCACACCTCACATCTCTTCCATAACCTTCATCATCCGATCTATCTTCAAATAATGGCGAAATTGTAAATAGGGAATATGCACATACATACACATACATAACATTACGCCTTCATTCCCAGATTGGGGTAGGCAGAGCTACAGAAATACCAACAACTCTAAAAAGACTTGTTGATAATTCTGTAACCACATTTTGCACAATCAGGCCAAGAAGTTTACTAGTGTATTAGTGACAGGTTGCAAGCCCATCGCCTAACAATACTACAAGCCCTTATTCCCTGAGTCGCCTCTTACGACATCCACGGGAAGACATGGAGTGGCACTATTCTAACCCGGCAACCACGCGGGCTATAGGGAATATGCATGAATAATATAATAGAATTTCATTGATACGATTTAGCAGAAAATGAAAAAAAACATAAAAAACGCAATACACAAAGTTTTGACCCGTTTATTAAGATCTTAATATAGAATCAAAACGAACTAAAATTTTAAAACTGCTTTTCAGGTTTTGGTTTTTTATTCGGCATCCTTATTTTAGTTACGTAATATTTTAATCCAATGATATCGGCTTAAACATAGTCATTTCTGTTTTTTTTTTTTAATTTTCCTATATTTTAAACATGGAACAACAGCTGTGGCGTCATTCCTGTCGTCGATTTTGTATAGAGTGTTTTTGCAGGGGTCTGAACTGTGAGTTTTTAAAGCTTCTTATCTTATGAAAAAATTACACGATAATTCGTCGATGAAACTACAATACCTCGTAACTAACAAATTCAATGAGTTGCAAAATGTGCCTTACAGACTTACTAGTTAGGGAGCATTTGGCAACTTATTCAATTTGCTAGTTACGAGTTTCACCGACGAATTGTTCCGCGTATCCAGTTACCCTTTTCATAGCATTTTCTAGAGAGCGTAAGATTTTCTTTATGCATGTTTTTATTGTTCATCGCTTATGACTTATGACTTAAGCCAGATCGTCGCTGGGCCGGTCCGCTTACGGGCGTTTTGTAAAAACACGCGCAGGGAACGCGCCGTGCACAAAACGTTTACAAAACGTTGTTACGGCGTTCTCATTGATTACGCTCATCTATTTAGTTTATAAACCTCTCATGGTAGAACATTTTTGTGCTAAAAGCCTGTATGTATATATCGCTATGAATTTCTTGACATTGGAAAGGCAAACGAATATACCGGGTGGAACAAAACGAGGGACTGAGCTGAAAGTATAGTGTTATCTAAGTGATCTATAATCGATTTATTATAATTGTAAAGCTGGACCTTCAGTAACCCAAAATGATTAAAGTTAATCAATTTAAGTGAAAACTCTACTACTAGTAGTTCAAACTCAAACTCAAACTCAAACGTTTATTGCATTCCACAATGTGTTGGCAGTTGACAGGCTAACTTAAGCTATTACAGTAATAGATATAATTATTATAACTTAATTATGGACCCAGTTGGGCATAGCAACATTAAGAGAGGGCTTTAATTCAATAATCTTACATTGTACTTAATAATTATATTGCACATAAGGTATATAAATTAAATTATGTCAAATTTAATTTGAACTAAGTACATACATACATACATAAATTCACGCCTTTATTCCCAGAGTGGGGTAGGCAGAGCTACAGAATTACCAACAACTCTAAAAAACTTGTTGATAATTCTGTAACCACATTCTGCACAATCAGGCTAAGATGTTTGCCAGTGTATTAGTGACAGGTTGCAAGCCCATCGCAACTAAGTAATTAAACTTAAATATCTGTTATAATTATTTTGTATTATTTAATCCTATTATCCTATTATATTTGTTTAATTATAATTTATTCTGTATATTATTATCATATTTTTGTATTTATCTCTAACTTATCTTCCCAATGTAATTAATATGACATTTATTTATAATATTTATTAATGTCACTGTTGGTTATTTATATGTGTAGGTTTTAGTTTAAATTACAGTTTGTCTTCCAAGTACGTATTTATAGTATAATTACATTTTCTTATAAGAAGTTCCTTTAAGAGTTTTATAAATTTGTTTTCTTTTTTTTCAGTTTTTATATTATTCGGTAATTTATTATATATTTTTATAGACATTATATAAGTTCCGTCAGAGCACATCTTCAGTTTTGATGCGGGTAACATTAATCTATCTCTGTGTCGCAGGAAATGGGTTGTGGGTAAGTCTTCTCGTTTTTTGTAGTAGTCAGGATATTTCCTAACAAACTTACACATCTCAAGAATGTATATGCACGGTAGGGTAAGTTGTTTATTTTCCTGGAAGTGGGGTTTACAGCTTTCTGTGTTTTCTATGTTAACTAGGATGCGGACGAGTTTTTTTTGTAGTGTAAAGAGAGCTGGCGCATCGGTGCTATTTCCCCAAAGGATGACGCCGTAGCTGAACCAGGCGTACGCATAGGCGTAGTAGGTGACGAGTGCACTTTCCAAGTCGGTTGATCTTTTTACTTCACGGAGCGCATAAGCGAATTGTGATATTTTAGTTCTAATCTTTTTTATATGAGTTTTCCAGTTTACGTGAGTATCTATAACTAGTCCAAGCAATGTGAATTCATTATCAACTTCTATTGATTTATTTCTGTAGTTTAAGTTTATTTCTAGCGGTTTTTTTTGGTGAGGATGGAAAGTCATTAGTTTAGTTTTTGAATAATTTATTTGTAGATTGTGCTCATTTAACCATTTTGTAGTTTTGTCTAATATGCAGTTAAGTTTTTCATTTAAGTTAACATTATTTTGGCATGTTGTGAGAAGAGAGATGTCGTCTGCGAAAAGAATACATGGTTCATTCATGATTTTTGGATGGTCATTTATATACAAAATAAACAATAAACATCCTATTACACTTCCTTGAGGGATTGAGGCGTTAGTTATTTTGGTATCGGAACGGACATTCATTATTTCTCCGGTGTTGGGTTCGAAGTACTCCACCTCCGTGAACTGTTCGCGATCTTTGAGATAAGAGACAAACCAATTATGAGCTATTCCACGGATCCCTAATCCATATAATTTATTTAATAGAATTTTAAAATTTACACTATCATAAGCTTTGGTCATGTCCAATAATATACCGATTGCGTATTTTTTTTAATTTAAAATATTTAAAAAAATTTGAAAGTACTTGTAGACCGCAAGGGTCGTTGACCGTTTTTTGCGAAATCCGTTTTGGTTTTCATCAAAGATTTTAAACTTCTCACAAAAATCATATACACGATCACACATTGCCTTCTCAAAAATTTTTGATAGTGTAGATAACAGAGCTATGGGGCGGTAGTTATTGGGATCGGTTTTGTGGCTTTTTTGTGTATAGGTTTAATTATGGCTTTCTTTAAGAGGTCCGGGAACACTCCTTCAGTAAATGATTGGTTTATTAGAATTGAGAGAGGTTGTGAAAGTTGGTCGGCGCATTGCTTAATTAGCGAGGGTGGCAGTTCGTCGATCCCGTGGCTATTTTTGTTTTTGAGACCTTTTATATACCGATATACTTCCTGGCAGGTAACAGGGGTAAGGAACATAGTGTTCGGGGTAGGATGCAGCACGGGCCGCCCGCGGGGTTCATCATTAGAACCGATATCCGAGGAGTTACTTTTTTCGCCAATAGATGCGAAGAAATTGTTAAAAGTGTTAGCTATTAGTTTTGGGTCAGTGGAAAGGACATTATTTATTAACAGATTAACATTTTGTTTTCTGCTTTTCTGTTTTTTATTCGTGCGCTCTCTAATAATGCTCCACATAGCTTTAACTTTGTTTTTTGATTTTTTTATTTTATTTATATATTGTAGCCTTTTTGCAATGACTATTGTTTTTTTTAAGATTTTCTGATATTTGTTTAAGTGTTTTTTTAGTACCTCATTGCCAGATTTTAATGTTAATATTTTCAAGAGTCTTTTGTTTTTGCATGAGAGCTTTATGCCAACAGTTAGCCAATTTTTCTTGTAATTATTTTTTAAGTTAACTTTTTTCTTTGGTATGTATACATTTAAACAATCAATTAAAACATTAATAAAAGCTTTATAATTTTCATTTACATTCTTGTGAAGGTTTATAATATTATGCCAATCTATTTTGGTTACTTGTAGCTTAAACTTTTCAATGTTTTTTTGGTTAAAGATTCGTTTTTTAGTATGCCAAGTACAGTTTATTGGCGTTTTTTGCGGCAATTTAATATTTATAGTAGTGCCAGCGTGGTCCGAGAATCCTAATTCTACTACGGAATTGTGTTTTCTTACTATTAAAGTTCGTGAAAATGAGGTCTAAACACGTTGATGACCTTGTGTAATGCGCGTAGGTTGTTTTATATGTTGGTAAAAGTTGTTTTCTGACATAAAATCTAAAAAGGTATTTGTTTTCGGATTATTAATAAGAATATTTATGTTAAAATCCCCTCCTATTATAATGTCATGTTTATAGTATTTATTATTTATGTATTTTAATATCATGTTTAATTGTTTATAAAATAAGTCTTCTTCTCTTCTATTCCAATACATTAATATTAGTAATATATTTTGCTGGGGTAATTGTACAGCGCAAACTTCAAGAACATATTCAATGGACATTTCTGATATGTCATCTTTCGGGATGAACTCGACATGGTCTTGAAGCAAGATGGCGACTCCGCCTCCTCCTCGTGTTTCTCTACAATAGGATGCTGCAAAGTTGTATCCATTAAAATCGATCATATTTATTTTTCCTAGCGATAGCCAGGATTCTGAAATGCATATTGCATGGTGTATTTTATTTTGATCAAGGTACGCTTCTAGTAAGTTTTGTTTATTAAAGAGACTCTGAAAGTTTTGAAATAGTATGGTGAAGTTTTTGTCTTTAGCTTCGAAATGTATAATTGTTGCGAGGTTTATTGTTGCTGCGAGGTTCAATAAGTTTGCGTCCTTGAGGGGATGGCTGAGGCGCTTCTTCTTGGTGTTTTGAGTTTTCAATTGAAGTTTCTTGTGTATTATTTATATTTCCCTTCATATCGATTACTTTTCCTTCAACGATTAGCTGGTTGTTACGTAAAATAGCAAACAAGCCTTTTTTACGTGCCAGTAGCATTTCTTGTCTCATATTTTTCCTGTTTTTTTGTTCGTTTACATCTAAGAATTCAGAGATTGACACTCCAGTGCCTTTTAAGCAGTAGTTGTTTTGTAGAATGTATTTAGTCATTCTTTTACTAATTAATTCGACTACTAGGGGGCGGTTTTTATTGTTCCAACGACCAATTCTGTATGTGTCCTCGATATATCCTGATAAGTCCGTGTGTAAGACATCGCGAAACATTTCAATTATCCTGTTTTGGAGGTCGCATTCTGGTTCTCTGTAGTACTCCGCGAAGCCGTAGATTACTAATTTATTTCTGTTGCATTCGGGAGCGTGTTTTATTCTATAGTCTCCAGTTATTTTTACTTCTAGTTCTTTTATTTCGGTTTTCAATTTTTCATTTTCTTTCTTCAGTTCTTTCATTCTCATATTTATATCTTCTAATTCCTCCTTGCGTAAATCATTTTGTTTTGATAGGGCTGCAGTTTCGGTTTTCATCTCGGTTCTCAAGCTTGTAATGGCTTTTTTTATTTCTATTTGTATAGTGCTTTGAAGTTCTGAGATTATAGTTTTGTTGTTTTCCTTAAGCTGGGACGCTATCATTTTGCTCAGGTTTGGCAAGTTTAGTTCTGGTGTTGACGGTTCTTCGGTATCTCTGAAGGTGTCTCCGAGAAAGCTTAGATTTTCAGAGGTAATTGTATCGTTATTCATGTTCGTATTTCTCGGCCGTCTTATAGTTATGTTGCTTATTTCGGGTTGCGTATGCGCCGTATTGATAGTATTGGCCGGGTTATTGGCAGAATAAGGCAGGTCGGACTGCGGGTCTGATCGGATTGGAGTATTACTTATATCACCTTTATGTTCTTTGGAACGGCAAAGTGGGCATTTCCAATGTTTTTTGCTATCCTCAGACATAATGTTGTAGAACCTCTTTTCCGACACGTTGGCGCAATCCAAGTCGTAGATACCATTGCATGATGAAGATGAACATTGTAGATGCCTATTATCTGTTATCTCCTTAAGACATCCTGCACACTGCATTGTTATGGTGCTGTTATCTACGTTTACAATTAAATGCTTACTAGTGGTGCCCTCTATTGGGGTGATGTGTTACTGTCTGAACGGGTATAGTGTTTCAGTAATTCAATAAATCAATAGCTTCGCGCAACGTTGTTATTGTTCCGGCTTCTATCAATAGATGGCGCTTTGTTCTAAAAAGCTTTACGTCGTTAAGTGACAGTTAAGGCCGTTACGGAACATGAAAATTATAACCTAATTTTTTCCACAAAACTGTTTCTGATGTTCACTAATCACTTACTGTTTGTCTATTTCGCTTGTAATTCGTCGTCCCCGGAGAATAAAATCGCAATGCGATATAGCCATAGTTTTATTGTTATTGCATATTCCGCTTCTCCGTAATGTAATGCATGTAGTGATTTTTTTACATATTTTTCCTTATTATTTTTACGAAGTTATGCGATTTTTAATTTTTATTCGTTGGTAATATTTTCCATTTTCTTTCCGGAAATAATACTGTAACAATACTTTGGTTAAGCAAAACATAATCTTCGTTTTGGTAAAGACCGTTTGCGATACTGTCACGGATACAAAAAGGCTCGCGACCTTTCGTAACAACCTTTACGATTTTATTCGTCTGAAATTTAATTACAATGAGATCAGTAAAAATCTTAACTATTTAAAAGTATTTGTGTTATTTCTGTAACCATCATTTAACATATATTTATAGTAAAAATACAAAACGTAGCCGATCGCATTCTTACTTTATGAAATGTTTTTGAAAAGTTAAATATCGCAATGGAAAATAACTATTATTTTGTTGTAATCAATTACTATTACACAATAAATTACGTCAGGCAATGATATGAAACGATACTAAAACCTTAATGTTTAATAACAACATCGATACTTTACCGTTTTAAGTATCGTTATTTGAGTAGTCGTTACTCCCTACTGCTTTCTCTTTTCAACGTTATGCTTCTCAATTCGAGTAATAATGCTATTTTACTTTCATTCGGCGTCGCGAGGTGGAGGTGTGCGGATGCTTCTGAGATTTATTAACGTTTAGGATCGATCCCAGGGACGTAATGAGTCATTACAACAGTGGGCCCTAGAAATAGAAAAATTGGTCAGAAAAGCGTACCAAAGCGCGTCGGCTTCATTTGTGGACAGCATGCTAGTACAGGCCTTCATCGACGGGATCCGTGATTTGGAAGTCAGAACTGCTGTGCGACTAGGACATCACGGGAGCCTGAAAGATGCAGTTGCCCACGCCTTGGAAGTGGAAGCTGTACGCCAGGACTCGAGGCCTTTTAGGGTGCGAGAAGTTTCGACCAGAGATTCGACTGCTCCTCGCCGTGAATTTGGACCAAGGTGCTACTGGTGTGGAGAACGCGGCCACTTGCAATCCAGTTGCCCGAAGAGAAATAGACCGCACCGAGATCCAGGCCCAACGGAGAGGCCAGCAAGCTCTGGCGCGTCAGAACAACACCAGGGAAACGAGTAGGAGCCAGGACTAAGGGACGAGTGCTGGCTGGTGGTCAAAATGTCCCAGTTATGATCTCACAGGTGAATGATGGGAATAGTCTGGTCGTCAAAGAAGAAATTGGTGGAATACCATGTCACCTTACTATCGACACCGGAGCTTCTCGGACTGTGATCAGTTCTCGGCTACTGAAGCACTTAAACAGGGATCATCTAGTCCGACCTAAGCATCTTCAGCTGCAAACGGCTACCGGCCAGTTCATTTCCGTCCTGGGGGAGCAAGAAGTGGCGGTGCAAATTGGTAAAAAGTACTACTGGCACAAAGTCATCGTCGCTAACATCATCGACGATTGCATTATTGGACTAGATTTTATGAGAAAACATGGCTGCAAAATCGACTTGAAAAGTGGAGTCCTGAAATTCGGGGTTGATGAAGTCCCCATGGAAGGTGGAGTGAGTGGACAAGTCTACTGTGCTAGAAGGACCATTCTCCAACCAAGATCGCAAGCCCTTGTTCCTGTGAAATTACCGCACTATACGGGACGGGGATCTCATCGCTGCGTATTAGTTGACAAAATTGAGGGTAGTCAACCGATGGTATCCAGACAGATCCTGAGAAGATAAGCGCCGTTAAGGATTGGCCGACACCGAGGGACAAGACCGCAGTTCGTGCCTTTTTGGGACTTTGCTCGTACTATCGACGTTTCGTGAAAAACTTCTCAGATATAGCGAAGCCCTTGCACCAGCTGACAGAAGAAAAACGTCGATTCGACTGGAATGACCAGTGTGAAACAGCTTTTGCCAATCTCAAACAAAGGCTTTGTGAAACTCCTATATTGGGATATCCAGTCCCTGATACTGATTTTATTGTTGACACGGACGCGAGTAATATTGGTATCGGAGGAGTCTTGTCACAAAAGAAAGAGGACCAGGAAGTTGTAATTGCCTACTTTAGTAAATCACTATCGAAACCAGAGAGAAATTACTGCGTCACTCGGAGGGAATTGCTGGCAGTTGTCAAGACGTTGCAGCATTTTAGTAAATATCTGCTTGGGCGCAAATTCCGTATCAGGACGGATCACGCTGCTTTAAAATGGTTGTTGGAGTTTAAAAATCCTGAGGGTCAAGTAGCGCGCTGGATCGAACAACTACAGGAATATGACTTCATCATAGAACATCGCAGTGGAAAATCACACGGCAACGCTGACGCCCTTTCCCGAAGACCTTGTCCGGATGACTGTAAACATTGTTTGAGGCAGGAGGGCAAAGATTGTGTGAAGATGTTGAGAACTGACACTGTTAGCGACGAGTGGAGTAATGAAGTCATGCAACAAGCGCAGCTAGAAGATAATGACATCAAACCCATTTATGATTGGATTAAAGCAAGCGTACCAAAACCAAATTGGTGTGAAGTGGCTCCGTTGAGTACACAAACAAAAAGCTACTGGGCCCAATGGGAAAGTTTGGCTATGCATAATGGCGTATTATGCAGAAAATGGGAGTCCGCAAATGGGAAGGATGCTCACTTACAGGTTGTTGTCCCTAAGAAAAGAATAAGTGATGTTTTGAGATCCTTCCTATAAGGTTGTCCACGTTGACCGACTGGCCAGATACTACGGGTCTAATAATGCTCGGGACGAGCATGTCTTGGGAGGGGGTAGTGTTACGAGTTGGTATGGTTAGGTAGATAGGTAAATTAGAATCGACGCGCCGGCTCAAGGACATGTCTATTGTTAACGGGTACAATCGAGTTCAAGGCCAAGGCCGTCGCTATTGTAATACAAGGCCGCAATGAGTAGAACCTTCCATTATCGAACGTTCCCGGCGGGTCAAGGCCCATCGATCATTCGAGAAGGCATTCTGGAACAATCGGCGATTGGGAGTATAAAACGTGAGGCGCGCGCAAGCGGCGAGACATTCCTTACTTGGAGAGCGAACAGTGCGTACCTACGAGTGAACCGAGCGATCATCTAAGTTTATTGTGCGATAATTGTTTGTAACGATTAAATGAGAGTGTTAATTAAAGTCTGCTCTTAATTATCGGTGTGTTCGTGCATTTCTATCAGTTACCTACCCCCACGTACGTAACAATAAATTTAGATTAGATGTTTTAAGTATTTTTGATTTGAAACTAGATTAAACTCAGATCTCAGGCTGTTTTAAACTGTTATTTTGATGATTCTGTGCTGTAATTTAAATGCCATAATAAATATATTATATAAATTGATCGTTTTATTCACGCACGGTAACCTTACAAGTATATTTAAAATAAATTAGTAATAAATATGAAATATTACAGTAATTGTATTTTTCCATTATTCTCTGTAATCATTCCTAACCGTTGTCAATCATGAGATTTATAATCCGAAATAAAATTGTACTCCGTCTGTAACGGTAATAGAAAGCAAACAAAAAACTAGAATAAAATGGTATTAATGTATTACATTACATGACAATCTGTTAAAAATCGATGAACATAATCACTAAGTAGTCTTACGATAGCCTCAATTGTTCGACATTTACACGAAAAAAGTGGTAATCAGTTAGAACAGAAAGCTATTTAAGGTAAACTTACCGTAATATACATTTTGGCTTATTACAATCAAACGAAACTCATATTAAATACATTAAAATACATACATAAAACATTCAAAAATCACAATGCTTTTTATATACGACATGTTGGTTAACTCTTTATAGCACCCAAGATATGGAACAAAATTGGTTTTTATATTTTCCTGTAAAATTAACTTTTTCCTATTACGATTTTATTCTCCGGGGACGACGAATTGTATGTTAGTTTGTTGTATGGTAGTTCAAAGTTATTTACATTTTAAATTGACACGTTATCAATTCACTTTACATGCGATGCTCAAAAGTACCACCGTTTACGCACGCTTTATTATGCACGCTGCCGCTCGTCGCATTTTAGCCAAAACATTAGCAAGTTGAAGATACATGACAATTTTAGTTCGTATTTGTTTGTTTACATACCGTACTCTGCAATCTGAGGATGAATATGTCATTCATTAAGGTTGTTTACTAATGAAGTCGGTGAAAAAGGCCCAAGTTAGATACCTTATCTTGATGACGTCATCGGGTCTACTTGCTAGGGTTGCCAATGTGCAGATTTTGCACTAATTTTTAACAGGCTGTATCTTATAAACGGTTACAAATATTAACATAGTTAATTGGTGAAAAATAAAGTTCAAAACCTAAAAAATACCCCGTTTTCTTAAAAGTCCGTCCCCTAAAAGTTCCGCCCTGTATAAACCACCTCTTCCCGCTATTTTAGGTGACATTTCATTGTGCATGGCGCAGCTTGTATGAAACCCAGAGATGTATCAGCGTGTTAATTTTGCAATGTATACCGAATGGTCACCTATCACGTGTCATTGTCACGATGGTGAAATAGGGGGCAGATGATAATAAAACCTTAAAACATTTGCCTTTAAAGACTGCAAAATTTGCCTAAAGGAATCCATTAAAATTGTACATAATAAAATATTAATTAGAAAATGTTTGTTTCAGTGGAAATCGAGATGGGGCGTTGTTACGAAACTATCACCAGCCGCAGGTATGTAACTTATTGATTTTAATTAAAGACACTTTTAAAATCACGTTCTTACATTTTACCTTTAAAGTGATTTTACTGGCGAGTAAGGAAAACATTGGATTTGATTGGATTTCAAATATGTCAAACATTTTAATTATCTTCTAGCAAACGGCATCCTCGGTGGAAATGATGTGGGTTGGCAAAGATCAAAATGAAAATCCAAAATTTCTCGCCGAACTCGTAACTAACAACAATTAGTGGACAACGCGTCAAAAAAAAATTGACTATTAATGAAATCTATCTATTAGTACTAAACCTACCAATTCAAACGTTTCACCCTTTTTATCGCTTAAATAATTCAATAAAAAATTAAATTCGTCGACAAAATATTCACAACACGCAATTAACAAAGCGAGTGATTAATTAAAACTACACGTTGCTATTTACATAAAGCATTGCTTTTCAAACCTTTTACGGCACCGAAATATTAGAAAAGTTACCGCATCGTCCATAAAAGCAATTAGACCGATAATATCTGGCGTAAATAATGTTTCTGACCCGGGTACATAATTTTCTATTTCGTGCTTCGAGTCGGCTAGAACATTATTGTTATAATTACGTAAGCTAGACTGAAATGTACACATTTGAGTTCATATTTTAACGAGGTGAAACCAGCGCTGCGTACTTTTGATATTCAATTAATTTTATTTCTTGTTAGTTAACTATTGTTATAAAATATTTTCACACGCAGGGACTTTCATTGTGAATAAAATTAGTTAATTTATGTATATATTACTGTAGAGACCGGGAAGAAAGTCATTACCGGACGAGCGCGACCGAGACATGTCGAGGCCTCTTTATATATGAATCCAGCAACCGCGCCTTTCTGTCCGAGACTTGTATAGTGACTTTCTACGACAGTGTACAGTAAATTATATAAGCCTTTTTAGTTTTTGATATTTTAATAAGTAAAATAAATATGGGAAAACTTTACTGTCAGTTATCCTAGCACGGTTTTAAAAAGTAAAATAACTGATATTTAATGAAATTTCATTCATTTTTTGCAGCTGTCATTTAAAAAAAAACATGCTCTTAAAATGTGCTGAACTCCTCGTGCTGTTTTTGCAACAGTAAAGTGAACATTTCCGAGCATGTCGGAGAAAAATAACATGACAATTGGGTCAAATTTAAGGATAGTAAAAGTGCAAACATTTCTGGTCCACCCGATATTTAATAATAGTGTTAAATACCAATTTTTTATCATTACCGCTAGTAGATCCACTCTATTTTACCGGAGTGTAAATCGCTATCGCTCGATAACAATAACTTTAGAAAATATATTTTAATATCTACATTTTTTTAAGCGTCTTGTTAAAAATTCTAAGAAACCGAAAAAAGCCGTATAAATAGCTAAACACCACCTTTATTATTTCCTTTTGACAAAAATACAACCTCCGCTTTGTTCTTCGATCATAATCAAACAAAGCCTCAACGAACATGACACGACAAGTTAAACGAGCTTTTAGATTAAGTTCATATTTACCCAATTTCCGTGTGCAGTTCAACATTTAGCATTAAGTGTCGTGTCGGGCGAGATCGAGGGTAGATAGGCCCAGCGCTGGGCTGCGGGGCAAGGCATAAGCTTAAGCGGTATTTAATAAATAAATAAATATTGGGGTACATTATGAAACAAATTGATCTAGACCCAAACTAAGCTCTAGGCGTAACCAATGGGTATAGTCAAACACAACTGATATGGCTTACCGATGTACCTGCGCAGAAAACAAATTTTCGAAACGCGCGAACCTTAGAAGTCACGTGTTGCGCGTCTGTTTTCTGTGCTATTATTGGTTATTAGTGACGCTATGTTGACGTGTAGGATCGTTTGTTGCGTTAGTGAGAAAGAAAAAGTAGATGCAATTTAATTTGCACCTTTAGACTATTACGTGTACCTAAGTCTAATCTTGGGTTTTAATTATCGGAATCGTTGTTCGTGTCTGCGCGAACAAAGACCTACGACACGCCATATAAATTCGGTTCTACTGTACTAGATAACCATAAACAGTTATACAGGATGTTTAGTTGCTAGATGCACAGTATTTTTGAACATTTTTAGTCACATAATGTGCTAGACGAAATAGATATCTTTTTTTATTGTAAATTTTAGACGATTACAAAACTATCCCAGAATTTGATAGTAACTTGTTAATAATCCCCAATTTAAGCATCTTTTTGCCGTGATTTCGAAGAAGGCAGCTAACTGTATACTTAAAGTAGAAGCATTTTAAATCTTATGTAGTTAGTAATAGAGTATATAATGCTTTGACTACTACATTGCAGCCTAGACGTAGAAACAAAATGGAGTCATTTCAAATTACTAAAAATGTATCATTTTGGATCCTTTCTTACTCTTTGAAATGTTTAAACACTATTAGTAACATGTCTGTTTTATTGTTCTTTCATTTAGGGTCTGAATGATAGCTTGTCAAACCTCTGAGTTTAGGAATAAAAAACCAACTTAGGGAGTACTAATCTTGATTTTTCGGCAGCCGTGTATATCACCCCAACAACCACTATCAAAAAAGAATCGATAGATTTCCTCTTTTAACTTGCGCCGTTAACTTTTAACACATTCCCTGCTGAATATTTTCAATCCTAGTTTTAGGTGAGTTATTTCGCTGTCGGCGTTTGGATTGTTAAAAGCAGGACATTACTGTTAACTGCTTTTATGTTTAAAACGGTTCCGGTACTAAGGATTCGTTAAATGGGACTGATAAGGCAAATTAGGGTAAATCAAAGAAGTTCTTTTACTGTACGGTTAACAAATTAAAGTTGTACACCAAAGTGGAGTTAAATTGTAGTGGGGTAAAAAAACCCTCATTGTAGGTACTGAAGTTTGAGTGATGTGGCCTGTTGCCATGTTTCAAAATTGACCCCTGGATTGTGCGTGTGGTGACAGGTTGGTTGATAATTGAGAATGCACGCACCAAAATGTGTTTGGTACGCTCTGACAGGACTATTTGAACTCGCCGGATAATACAGCTGCGTCGAGTTAAAATGTCATACGCTTCAGTGAATCACACCCCAGACCCACCATAGAACTGTATCACAGTCACGATGTAAATCAAATCGCTGAGTCTCAAACAAATTATGTTATAAAGTCACAGTGAGACAGTTCTTTGGTGGGTTTGGGTTCCATTTTGCCTGCAATAAATAAATTTTCGAATTTCAAATTTTTTGAAAATAGTTACAAACTAATTTAAAAATATCATATTTGGTCTACTTGGTGACGAAAATTTACCATGTCATTGACGAATTTTTGCTACGCATTTGTAGAAAATTAACGTTGTCTCAATTAAGGCAATAAATAAGTATGTCTATTAATTTTTCAACTCGCTTCGATTCTTTTGCTGACTACGTGTTTAGAGTTAGAGAAGCGAAGATAAGCGTGTGATTAACTTTTGGTTTTTTGTCTGTGGCAATGTCGTTTAAGTTTTAATAGTTTAATTTGGCGGTACACATAACATTGTATTTTTTTTTATTCTGGTTTAAAATCAAATCTCGTTTTTTTTTTAGTTTTCCCAAATTGAGGGTTTAATTACATTTTTTAATGTCAAATCTCAAGGGAAAAGGACAAGCGTATATTATATATAAAATTATAAATGGACAATAGGTCCATAATACATACCTAATGTTAATACTATAAAATAAAACATATGAAATTGGTATTCAGGATTTTTAAAGGCCACTTTATAGAACAGGTTAGGTTAGGTTTATTTTTTGACAAACCTGAAATAGTTACGGTTTCTGGAAAACACCATTAACATATTATTATAGCCATCATGTAATAATGACCCATTATGTATTTTGAAGACTTCCGCCTGCGACTTGGCCGCGTATATTTTGATTATCGTTATTCCCTCGGGAACTTTTTAATTTTTGGGTTGAAAAGTAGCCCATGTATTAATCCAGGGTACAAGCTGTTTTCATGTTAAATTCAAACAATCCAAAACAAGAACGGTGATTATTTACGTATGTTCTACTCACATAGGGACAAACAATCAAAAACGAGAACGGTGATTATTTCCCTATGATGTTCTGTACAAAACACAATTATGTTTTAATGTTTTAATGTTTTAATGTTTATTTGGGCAAACAACGGTACAAATAGTTCATAATTACAAAACAGATGGTTTTAAAACGACCAGTAAAGCTGCCACAACTTACTAACACAATCAGAATAAAGACTACGTCTTAGGTAACCTACAACGGCAAACAAGATGAGACTGCAGCTAAATACAATTAAATAATAATAAAAAAATAAAAAACATGCTTCAATCACTATGACTATGACAAAGAGAGAAAACAGATTACAAAATTATTTTATGAGATTAATAACAGTATGCTTAAACTTTGACAGAGACAGACAAAAAATATCAGCCTCAACAAATTCAATATTATATTTCTTACAAGTTCTACTTAAGAAGGAGTTAGCTTTATATTTCTTACGTGTAAAGGGGACATTGAACAAACAATTAATGCGTCGTGTATTTTTACGTGGAATTTTAAAACTCAACATATTTATAAAGTAAGGGGAGTCGATATAATTGTTTAAAATCCTATAGAGGAACATTTGATCTCTCAAAGTGCGTCGGCCCTCGAGCGAAACCACTCTGGTGCAGTCGAATGGGGAGTCAGATTTATTTGCCCTATAGTTTAAGTGCCTTAAAAGTTTCACTTGGACCTTCTCAATGGAGTTAATGTAAACATTATATTGAGGGTTCCATACAGGCGAGGCATATTCCAAAACTGGTCTCACAAGAGAGTTAAAGAGTGTTAACACGGTGCTGGCTTCTTTAAACTCCTTTCCAGTTCTCAGTACGAAACCCAGTAACCGGAAGGCTCGTTGCGTTATATTCTCAATATGATCACAAAACATCAACCTGTTATCAAGATGTACACCTAGATCCTTGACGGACAGAACTCTTTGCAAAGATTCATCACCTAAGCGGTAATTGTAATATATTATTTGTTTTTTTCTTGTAAAAGTAATAATGTTGCATTTCTTAACATTTAAGTGTAAAAGATTTGCTTGACAATAGTTGTAGAACCGGCTAAGATCATCTTGCAATTCGTGACAATTATCAACGCATCTAATAACCTGAAATATTTTTTTATCATCTGCATAGAGTAAACATGAGGCAGATTTAAACTGAGAAATAACACTATTTATGAAAACATTAAAAAGCAACGGCCCCAAGTGTGACCCTTGCGGTACTCCAGATGACACTGGGACAAAGCTAGAGCAATACCCTTTGACCGCAACAGCCTGGCTTCTGTCTCGCAAGTACGAAGTCACCCAGCGCAAGAGGTTCCCGTGGATACCAATGGACTCAAGTTTTTTCAGGAGTAGGTTGTGAGGAATTTTATCGAATGCCTTCGAATAATCGGTATAAATGGCGTCCACCTGATAACCCTCATCCATAGCACAAAAAATTCTTTCCACAAATTCACATAAATTTGACTCTGTTGACCTCCTGTTTATAAATCCATGCTGCTCTTGTACCAAGTGGGGTCTCAACAATGGAAAAATTTGGTCATATATCATCTTCTCAAATAATTTTGGTATTGTGTTAAGTTTTGAGATAGGTCTGTAGTTTTTTATATCATGCTTATCCCCTGATTTGAAAACAGGTGTTACAAATGATTGCTTCCATAGTCTTGGCATTACTCCAGTCTGCAGTGATGCAACAAAAAGCCTAGCGATAGGCTCGGACAATTGACTACGACAATTACGCCAGAAAACCGGGGGAATACCATCCGGACCCGCCCCCTTCTTAACATCAAGCCTTCTTAAATATTTACACACTGTATCGGAGTTTATGTCTATGCTATTGAACGTGGCCAAGTTGACCGTACCATAAGGAACTGATGTGTGCTTATCTAAATCGAATTCCTCAACAGGGACCTCAAAAACTGATTGAAAGTAATAATTAAAGGCATTAGTTATCTGATCGCCATCCGACACTTTTTCGTTATTTATGTGCATAGATTCAGGAATACCTGAGCTTCCCCTTTTTGATTTAATGAAGCGCCAAAAATATCTACTATCCAATTTTATCTTTGACTCTGCTAATTTTAAGTAGTTCCTATAACATAACTCTTGAACTCGTTTTTGTCTATCTCGAAGTAGCGAAAATGTGTCATAGTCTGTTAAACGTCCGTACGTTTTCCATTTTTTGTGAAATTTTAGCTTTTCGGAAACTATTTTAATTAAAGCTTTTGAGTACCACACGGGATACTTATTACTATTAGACACTAATTTTGACGGTATTTTTATACAGATTATACTATTAATAATAACATAAAAACGTTTAAC
Organism: Acleris holmiana; assembly: GCA_949316455.1. Lineage (NCBI taxonomy): Eukaryota > Metazoa > Arthropoda > Insecta > Lepidoptera > Tortricidae > Acleris > Acleris holmiana. The sequence continues at coordinate 18,817,681 of OX438777.1, forward strand.
AGACAATTCCAAATCGTTAAAGTCAAGACACTCGCTCCAGTCTACTTCAGCAAGCGCAGAATTAACGGTCTCATAGTCAGCAATATGAAAGAGCCTAACCCTACGAGGAGGGGCACGTAAACGAGCGAAATATGAGTATTTAATTGTGATATTAAGGGCTGGATGGTGTTTATCCTCTTTTATCAAAGGATCAAATGATCGTGTCACATGACAATCCAAGTTAGCTATTATAAGGTCCAAAAGTCTGGTATTGCAATTATAAACGGAATTGAATTGTTGTAAGTCATTAAAACATAGAAATGCGCCAAGAGCTTCCACAAGCGGGGTTCTATTGGTACCTACGTTAGGCACGAGCTGAAGAGACGATACAGAATTAGTGACCACATTCGACCATAGAGCATGACCAATATTGAAATCCCCAATAATAACATGATAATCATTTGGGCTTTGCGTTATGTTATTAGAAACTGATTCGAAGAAGTCAGACTCAGAATCAAACAAATCGGGACACGGTGGAAAGTAGCAGCAGTATAGGTAGCAAGTGGTTGACTTTTCTTCGCTCTGTATAAGTAGGGTTATTCTTAGTAGGTCCGCTGAATAGTTTCGCGAGGGCAGACTTTCAATGCCTGTCACAACCAAATTGTTCTTTACTGCAATCAGAACCCCTCCCCCCATAGTATCGCCTCTCGCAGAGTAATTACGATCATTCCTATATACGCTGTAGCGTAAGTCGAAAAGCTCCGTGTCTTGGATTCCTGGAAGGAGCCAGGTTTCTGTTAGGCAAATTATATCAGCGTTTGCACTCAAATTATTTCTATAAAAAACACCAGTCTTCGTACGAAGGCCGCGAACATTTTGATAGTAAATAGTTAAGTCGTCAACCATTGAATAATTCTAACTACGTACGTTACATATTGTTTTCTAAAATAATCGATTCCCAGGTAAATAGAAAAAACACACATTGGTTGGGCATCTTGGTAAAGTAGAACAAAATACATCAACATAATATAACAAAAACAAGAAACATGTATGTGATCCCCTAACGAAACAGAAAGTAGAACAGATAAAGCATAAAAACAGCAGTAAAAGCTAATAAAATGAATAGCATAAAAGTATGTCGTTCCTATTTGATCTTTTTTAAATCCTCATTTGTCGAAATGCTTAAGACAGGACTGGTGTCATTCCGCCTTACAAGAATACAGGAATGCTTAACCCAGACATATTTATAACCATTGTCAACAGCCAGTTTCTTTGCATTCTTCAATTATAAATTATAAAACAGACTCCCAGACACATTCCTCAAGTTTAACAAGGTAATGTTTAATTCAGGCGGAGCTTGGGCTATAAATAACGCGAACAAATTAAAAAGTCGGGTGTTATTGCGCAGCGTGATACCGGAGGGGTCATTCATTGCACGGTCGGGCTGTAGATAGTTTTGTTAAACGTCGGGATGTACATTTTTGAAATTTGTATATTTGTCAGGAAACACTCATCTAATTTTAAGACTGTAACAAAAACATCAAAACGAGGTGCATATAGGAGCAAACTCACTATGCCCAAGACAAATCTCGCTTTAGTCAGAAATAATGTTCACGGGATGGCAGTAGTTTTTTTTAAATTCATTGACTGACCTTCACCTTGTGGAAAACAGTTATTACTCAACGGAATATTTTTTAAGTAATTGTAATTTATAAGCATAATGTGTAATTATTGATTTCTTTGTATTATTTATTATTATGATTAGTAGTATGACATTAATTAACGTTTGATGTTCAATGTAGATCCCTGATATTGTCTAATCTAACCATTAAATATTTGTACGCCACACTATGGCAAAATGAGGTTGGAAACCAATGAAATGTAACACCTATTTATACTTGCTTACGCAAATAAATTTGATTTGATTTGATTTGAACAGTGTTTTGAAAAAACTTAAAAAGGGAGGTTCTGTCTATGTTCCCTTATATAATTATAATGTTTGACATGTATTTTTAATAAATACATCACACAGGACAATGTGACACATATTGACCTAGTCCCAAACTAAGCTCTAGGCTTGTACTATGGGGTATACTAGACAACGATAAAAATAGAGAAATACATACTTAAATACATAGAAACAACATCCAAGACTCAGGAACAAGTACTCGTGCTCGTCACACAAATATTTGCCCTCACCGGGATTTGGACCTAGGACCCCTAGCTTCGAAGGCAGGGTCACTACCAACTAGGCTAGCGTGTCATCAAACTTTTGACTAGTTCGATTTTGTATTTATGGTTTACAATAACCATCCTTCAGGGGCAGTCGAGTAAAAGTAAAAAAAGTATGTACTTTGCATAAAATTAGCTATATCCAATATTAAATTTAAAGGTGCCGTCCATGTGGTTTATTTTATTCTCTATACTGACAATTGGCTGAGTGTGATAGCTAGAGACAGCCGAGTACTAAAATAATAAGCATTCTGTGGTTTTACTGTACTTTCGTTCCGTTTTGAAAGTGATTACAATTATTTTCAATAAAAAACTGGCCAAGTACGAATCGAACTTACTATACATACAAAAATACATTAGTGAAATAAAACTAGAAACTGTTGTGTGAAGTGAAACATTATAGAACTAAGCTCAGCATGTGCTGCAGTTTCACCTATTCGTAGATGAATGCGAACTAATGAATACATAAATATAGCTCGCCTAATATTATAGTTTTTCATATTTCGTTTTGTATTATTTATTGTTAAAGTAGCAACATAAATACACACTGAAAATTTCAACAGTTTAGGTACCTATTACGGTTTATGAGATGAGCCCGCTGACAGACAGATATACCTAATGACGGACAGTAAAGGCTAAGTCAGAGGGTCTCATTAGCAATCTATGGGTATTGAACCCTGAAAAGCTTCCTCAAACTGTATTTGCACAGGACAAAAATGTTCGAACCAAACTTTCGTTCTGAAAGATAACCTTCCCATCTTAATTATTTTTGATATACTACGAGCATACGTACAAACATACATAACATCACGCCTTTATTCCCAGAATGGGGTAGGCAGAGCTACAGAAATACCAACAACTCTAAAAAGACTTGTTGATAATTCTGTAACCACATTTTGCACAATCAGGCCAAGAAGTTTACTAGTGTATTAGTGACAGGTTGCAAGCCCATCGCCTAACAGTACTACAAGCCCTTATTCCCTCAGTCGCCTCTTACGACATCCACGGGAAGACATGGAGTGGCACTATTCTAACCCGGCAACCACACAGGACCTATAGACCTACTACGAGCAAATAATTTTTAATCCTGATTCTTTACAAATGCAGTAAAGATTGTATCCCGCGGTCGGTTAAGACGAGTTTTATGTAAAACCATTACTTCCAGCCGACGCCTTTGACGTTGTAATAAATAAAATTCCTGCCGGCCATATTCTTACTATCGCCCCTGGGATTATTTCTCGGTTTATACCTATAAGTGTGCTGTGTAGTGATAGCGCTATGCTATACTACGCTATGTATTAGTATAAACAAAGTAAAAGAAAATACGCAAGCTGACTTAGTTCCAATCTAAGCTCTTGGCTTTTTCTTTGGGTACTAGAAAACGATAAGACTATATTTTAGTATACATAAAAAAAAATTAAATCCCATGCCGATTATATACGTTTTAATCGTCAATTGTACCTGAGCACTTTTTTTTACATACGTACATACATATCATCACGCCTTCATTCCTAGAGTGGAGTAGGCAAAGCTACAAAAAACTAACAACTCCAAAAAAACGTCTTTATAATTATGTAACCATATTTTGCACAATCAGACCAAGAAGTTAACTTTTTTATTTTATTTTGCTAATATTATCCCGTTGATTATAAACCAATCGTCTCATAAGTAAAATACTTTTTCTATATGAATCAAATTTTAAATCTCTCCTCTAATCCTAACCTGAAAACAACCTGTGCAACATCCCCACTCGAAATAAAATACACACCCAAAAATAAATAAATTAAATTGACTGCTTTATTTTAAGACTGATACTGAATCAACTTTAAAATATCAAACATTAATACAAATCAAAACAAATATATTTTCATAAGCTAAGATATTTATAGCTTCGCTCTGCTACTGCGCCACAGCCTTTATTATGAGTAATAGAGGAGACAACCCCTCGGTCTTAAGGAATTCAAATTACAGATTTTATGAGCGCGAAATCTGTTTAGTGCCAGTGTGCACGGGCTTTATTTTGTAGCCGATTGCGAGTGGCGTTTGTAAACTATGTTTCTAAATAAAATTTATTGGATAGACGGACTTATTTCGAATTCACTTAAATAACTTCGTAAATCCAAGTGATTGCTTACTGCATATGGGTCAGCTGTGAACGGGTTACAGGACTTTTAATGATGTAAATATTTTTCTTAAGGGGGCACCGAGCTTTTGGCGCTCATTAACTATAGGTATTTTATGTACTCTGTGTATGTGTGCGTATAGCACACCAGCAAGGAGCGAGCTGGAGCCATGCGCCGGCCGCGCGCCGCGCCTGACGAGCCGTGCGCCGGTCCACTAGGCGCGGAGGTTGCTACCAATGTTTACAAAATAAAAAAACATAATCGATTCCGAATAATTTTATTAAAATATTGACTATAAGAAGTTTTTAAAACTTTTTTTCAGTCTACATTTTTTTTTAAATTTGTTGTTTACTGTCGGTAGGTAAGGTAGGATTGAATTACTTGTATGAGGTACAGTCACATCACGAGATTGTTGAGCCACTCTAGAACCCACTCACAGATAGATAGATAATTTTTAATTAATGTCGTTTGTACATCTAAGGTGTATTTAGCTAGTGTTAAGTTATTTATAATATTTATTGGGCAAATTGTTCGGCTAAAGAGAATAAATCATAAGTAAAAGCCGTACATCTTCCAATCGGCCATCTTCCCTCCGAAGGTTACCGTGAGAACCCTTTCATAGAAAGTTGACGGTAAATTTTGACGTAAATAATTTATTTTGCGTGACTTGACGCTGTCATTAGGGCAGAGTTCTATGGTGGCTCAACAACCCCGTGATTTAATGTGACTGTATATTGAAATGAAATAAAACCTAATTACCTTTATTGACAATATTCTAAGCACAAAATAAAGTGAACTCAATAACTAATGTAAAGTAATAAGAACGGCTGAGTAGGGCAAAAATCCCAGTCATGGACCCTTTCTTCAAGATATTATTTTTAACTGACTTCAAAGAAAAGGAAGTTCTCAGTTTGACCTGTATGTATGTATGTATGTTTGTCCGCGATTACCTCACGTTTGGCTGAACCGTTTTTAATGCGGTTTTCAGAAAAGTATTTGTTTCATATAGGAGAAGGTTTTGGTATTTTAACCGTCTTTAAAAAAAAGGATCTTAGTTTGTACGAATGTTTATCCATGATTATTTCCGCAAAAACTTCAATGTCTGATTCTGATCACTATAAAGTATAAAATTAAATTGATGTTTTAAAAAACTAAAAACTTAAAGCTGCTGTATCAATCACATATTTATAAGTTCCTACTTAATGTTTGTATGTATATAATGTAATGAATAATGTACGCAGGTATCTTTAGAAAAAAATATTAGGACATAAGAAACAACAATAATCAATATCGGATTTTACTTCACGGCATTATTTTGTCTGTGTGAGTAAGCAATGTCATTGTCTATTTCTCCATCCACTGAAAGACAAGAAATTTGGTCCATTGGCATCCTGTAATAAAACAGAACGTTTTGATTTAACTGTAATTTATTTATTAACAGAATTAGTTTTTGGATGAAATTTTGTAATCCTCAGTCTATAAAAATAATTCGTATTTGGGACTTACAATTTCATTGTGTGGTAAATTTTATAATCGATGTCAACCAATTCATTTACTCTGTAAATTGAAAAAATATAAAGATAATGTGAAAATTCATACTAAATTTATTAAAATGTTTTCCTGTACACCTCTTACTATTTTTACGCATACCTCACCGGTTCATTAGGTACCTAACTCTTCGCTTTGTAGCGAAGTGCCAACAACTGGAACATTAACCCTATAAATAAAAAAATATGAATAATTTTGCAATTTTACTCATTTGTTGAAATATAGTTGTTAGGTACTGAGTATACTTACGGAGTATTCTCTTTGTATTCAGATTTCTGGAGATGTCTTGCTCTAGAAATATTGAAACCATCCCAAGAAGTAACAATATTATATAATTAATTATAGTAAAAAAAACCTCGGGTCGTTCTAAGAAGCTTGTTTTGCCTGTAAATGTGTTTTTTCACCATAGAAGTAAATATTCACCATAGAAGTGTATTTTTTATATACCTACCTACTAATTGAAAGAACTTCGCGTGTTGTTTAAAATTACTTGTGTAAATAAACCAATTTTGGCCCAAAACATCAAGACTACAACTAAACGATTACAAAATCTTAGTAATACAAATCGATACATCTTGAAAATCAGTCTATGTTGCTACCGATTTATTTTCTCCTCCCTTAGCGTGGCATTTTGACAACTGTCAAATCAGGTTTCTTAGAACTATTCCACTATCAGTAGGTTTACGATTTTAACTAACTTCATTTCTTCACGCAAGCGTTTAGCATTGTGCTTTTGCCAACCCCTTCTCTTCCTTTCTTGGTTGTGTTTGTTCCCCATTTAAAATAAAGTGAATAATCACAAAAATCGCGATAAACGCAACCAACCAACTTGCGACACAGCCTCCACCTCCGACGGCCAAAGCCTGACTAATGCGGACAAGGGGGAAACGTGACGGCTCTGGCTAAAATGGACGAAACGCGTGCGAATTTAGGTATTTCCTTCATATTAGTAAAATAAAAACACATTTTCAAATCTAAAGTGTAGAATATATAGAAGACGTGTAGTTTTGTTGTAAATCCAAAACTGATGATCTTCCGTGAAGTAATTACGCCGTACTAAGTGTTTATTTTGTTATGTAGAGGTATCTTTGGATGTTTTTTCTATCGAGGGAAGTACAAGTAATCGTGTTTCTAAAGTATATGATAGATAGAGTGATTCCTTAAATATCTTACATATGAATTGCATAACTAAAGCTTCAGTAAAAACAATGCAGCAGGCGATCAAACGAACGCATTTTTTTCGTAATTACGTATCGTTGCCTCGGCGCACTCTTAAGACTATGTACATCTTTAGAGATTGCTTAAATTATCGCTTTAACCTTGAATCACCGACACTTATTTTCACAGTGGTCACAGGTCTACCCTAACCTAACCTATGTAACCCATTCATAAGATAACCGAAAAATGATAAGGTATCAGCAAATATTAGCCGTTGATCAAATAAAATTAAGTGAAACGACACATTCGATAATGTTAATTTACGTGTGCGAGTATACATATAGTATTCGGGTTGGAAAAATCAAAAGCCACATGGAGGGCAAATAGGTACAATACAAAGAGATGTATTTACTATTTCATCTCAGTGCATAAGATCCAAAATTGGATATGTTCATCTTTTTTTAGTCGATTGTACTTTAAATACTGGAATAACGCATTTTAGTAAAAGTTTTAACATGGGAATCAATAATAAATGCAATTTCGATCGGTCAAATATAAAAAGAACACTTTTGTCTTATTATTGAACACTACCCAACAAAAAAACTAGGAAAGACAAAAACTTGAAATTCCTATACGTAGACAACGGGAATTATCCGGACAAGTAATTGATAGTTTTCACGGTATTTCTTCAGTTTAAAGGTGTAATTGATACAGATTAATTAATTATTTTGATATAATAAAATAAGGCATGTTTTTTTACTATATTACAAACGTTTGCAACCCGTTCCAGAAAATTAAGTACTTAAAATGGACGTTATTTGAACACTAAAATATGTACAATAATTGAATCGCGCTAAAACCTTACATTTCATTAACAATCCTTAAAACCTTAGGTATTATTATAATTTAATCAACTTCCAAGAATTTAAACACGCCCAACTACCCTTTTAAACTTCTAATTTACCACAGAAGCGAAAACAATTCTACCCTCTTTAAAAATATTCAGCATATTTTTAATTTTCTCAAAAAGAGAGAAGGTGGATAAGATAATGACTTTAAGAGGCTCTTAGCGGGCAATTTGCTCAAAAAGGGTACATAATTATTTGAGTTTAATCTCTAATGACCTATTCAAGGATTCAAATTCAATTAAGAAATTAACCCGGTACAGGAAAAGATGGAAGGTACGACCGGGTATACACTGTTACATGTTTTTCAATATGATGTGCCGAATACCTTAAGGATCAACACGTCAGACTCGTTATAGATTGTAAAAATCTGACAAGTTTCCGTCAGTGAAAGAGATGGAGAAATACGACTCCAATTAGCTCTATCACTTTCACTGGCTGGAACTTGGCAAGTTTTAGGAGCTCATAATATTATTTTGGCATTTGTTTGATTTTAGTTAAGAAAAACTCGGAGTAAGATTCTTAGAAGTAAGTGGGCGTTTTCCAAAAAAGTGTACATCGTTAAAGACAAAATTAAGAAAATTTAATTTTTTCCATTTTGTCACGAAAATTAACGTACATATATGTAAATGTATGGCTAATTTTCGTGACGAAAAGGAAAAAGTTGAATTTTCTTAACTTTGTCCTTAACGTACATACATACATAACATCACGCCTTCATTCCCAGAGTGGGGTAGGCAGAACTACAGAAATACCAACAAATCAAAAAAACAACCCTGCAACAACCCTGCTTTGTCCTTAACGATGTACACTTTTTTTGGAAAACGCCCAAGTACATAATTATTGTCCATGGATAAAAGGTATCCTTACATTGTTTTGATATAAATATTCACAGAGTGACTATTGCTATTATGACATTAAACAAAAAAAAAGTATAAATTGAATTGGGTTCCCTCACAATAAACGTGTTTTGTCCGGCGTGGTATGGAACCTATCTTGCGCAAGTCTGACTGGCCCTTGGCTGGTTTTTTAAGCGAGTTGTTTAAAAGAATGCACCCAGCTGTTTTTCATTGTTTACAACTGACATCCAAAAGACGTTTCCTTAGTTTACCTGTAATCAAACCACCCGTAACTCATTTCCAATATCAACTGCCTCAGCAGTTCTACGTTCATATACAGGGTGGCCCTAAAACCAGCGCCAAAACTAAAAGGGCTGATAGAGTTTATAAGCCATAAGGTTATGCAAATTTAAACCTCTTGAAAATTTCCTAGTTGGCAGGATACCGACGCTATTATAAATGTATAATTTTATTGCAATGTAATGTATATTTTTAATCCAAGATTACGTCAAATTGACGTTGCACAGTTAGGCCAATATAGACCATAGTGGGTTCATACGACTCCTCCGTCATGCAAAAAACAAAACCTTATGTAGGCTTTGCTTTAAGTTTTACCTACTAATATAGGAGTGTAAATTATTGACAACACTACATTTTAAAATGTGATGATTATTTCATTTTTGACGTAGGCCGTCAGCCAATTTATTTTTAAGTTCGATATTTAAGATTCGATAAGGTAAGAAAACATAAGATACATTTATTCGACAAAAGTACATACAAACAAAAAAAAATTTAAAATAAACAAAACTAAATGCAGGTATATACATAATGTTAATAAGGGCCCCTTTCGGCATTGTCATGGCATTTCAGAGAAACCCTGACAGAACTAAAACTAAAGAAACAATTTGTTTAAATCATTCACAGATCTTAGTTTTGGCGCTGGTTCAAGGGACACCGTGTAAGTCATAAAACTAGTTCAGTTGGGTTGAGACTTGAAAGGCACTTGGGTCGCTGCACCGCGACTCAGGACGACACTAAAGCTATTCACGCGACGGAAGGCAGTCGATTCGTTGAATTAATGCCGGGTTTAAGGTGAATCTAGATGTTTTCGAAACTGTGACATGCATTTGGCTGTATTTCTATATTTCTGCTTTTATTGTTGTTTAAGTATTGTTATTTTTCTGCTTTTGTTTTATTCGTTTGATTAACCGTAACGTCTGTGTCACCTTCCGTGTTTTCACCGAGTGTTCCCAACGGACCAGCGTTGGCTTCACAACAGCACATGTCGAGTTGGGACCGTTACGCGACAACTATCATTTTTCTGTTGTCTCTTCTCTTTTCCGTCTTTTATGTTATTTAATGTGTGATTGTTGGGAATAAATGTGTTTCTTTCTTCTTTCTTTCATCGCAGGATTTATTCCCTTGCTTAACATATCACTCTTCACCCATTCCATCCATCTCTAGGATACCGTTAGTAAAATAATGTTGTGATTTTACTGATCGAATTGGTTTGTTTACTATGTCATCTCTAGACTATTCAATGGTTATAGGCTGTATCTTTTTTAATTTGAAAGATATCGTCACATCTATCAATAAGTCGATATATGACTTTTCGCTCTTATTCCATGCGAGGTGATTCGAAGTTGATTGTATAGTAGGTTATAATAGGTAACCATTTAAATTTTACACAAAATTGTTTTTTTATATTTTGGACTTGTTAACTTCTTCCATACATAAAACTTTATCCACAATGCGGTGTAGCCAAAAAAGTACATTTCCAAGCTAAAGCTGTCCTACAAGCGTTAAATCAGATTACACCAAACTCTAGAGATACCCGGCGGTATTGAGGGGTAGCGGTGCCGGTAGTGGAATGCATTTTTATGCGACGAGCTCTCTGATTTATTACCCGTGAAACGAGATGCCATCGACCTCGCTGTTACGAGTTAGGGTGACTGCTTAATCGGGTCCAATAAAACAGATTTTAGTTTAGTAAAAGTTTGCAGGAAACATTTTTACGGGTTCACGCTGAAGACAAGAATTTTGTTGCTAAAAGTGTTTGGGTAAAAGTATTGTCATTTGTAAAAGCCTTGTAGTTTTTATTGCTGGGAAATAGTAAAAGTGGTATATCATGATAAATATTTTCAAAATAAACATATTTTGTTCTTTTATGTATTACTCTTATGTTAATACATTTTTTATCGGCAACACTTAATTCTTCTATACAATAGACTTGCCACATAAATTTGATATAGACAGTGGCACCCGCATTATTTTCTACTCAGTGGTGCTAGACAAGTTGCATTCGACAATCGTTAGCGATTATGTTTCGATTGATAAATGTATCGAATTGACGTAAGCCACCGAGATAGTAACGTGACACTTACGTCAATTCCATATATTCCGCTAACGATTTTCGAATGCAACTTGTCTAGCACCACTGTTTCGCAAAGCTGTAGATTGAATTTCCAATTTCTCTCTCTTAATATATTTTCATCCCATAGCCACCCTACTTTCGTGTCTTGGTTAAAAGTTTCCACATCTCATTTAGTGAATTTATGGGGTAGCCGACCGAGTGGTGTGATAGCCTCGTTATCGTCCACTCTGGTTAAAGAGGTTCTATAACTTATTTACTAACTGACTATCGCAGAAAAGTATCATTATTATAATGATGCAGTAAAACTAAAAAAAACTGCCCACAAGTTTTTTCACCTTGACCTGCGACTAGTCCCAAACTAAGTATTACGGTCTTTGTATTGGTAGACAACGATAAACGTACTTAAATGTTAAAGTTACTTACATAATAAATAATATACGTATTTTATAAACCCGATTCAGAAAGATGCATTCGTGCCCGTTGCAAACATATTTTTCCTATCTCTAAGTGGTGATAATAATCAACACAAAAATAGGCCTTGTGTATAAGTTTATAGAAAAACCTTTAAATGGAATAAGCATTATCATATCAGCTGAAACTCTTTGGCAATTTGTGGGATAAGTGGGTTCTTAGACTTGTAGACATTTGAAATGTCGGACCATGCTCCAGTGTAGGGTTCTGAAGCCGTCAAGTACTACAAATAGTTTTCCTTTAAAATTCGTTATATGCTCTTTCGTATAAGATTTTTCCAGATTTTTAGTATCTGTTGTTTTGGGTGTAGGGGGGGACGGGGGACGAACGACACTATAGTCGAACAAAAATTAGCGCTTTAAAGCTTCATATTTCATAAACGGATTACTTAATCGAATAATAGTTTTTCCAACTCCGTAACAATTCTGAAAGACCAATCCAACGACACCCCACACTATAGGGAAGACGATAAAAAAAAGTGCACCCCGACGTTGCGTGTAGGCGAGGTACTCGTACCTTATTTATTTAATTTTTACATAATTACATTTTATTGTACCACTTTGTTGGAATGACTAATATGCATATTTTTGCCAAAATACAGCTTTTTAGTAATAAGACTCTTTGCGCTAGGCTGCGGACGGACGGACGGACGACATGGCGAAACTATAACGGTACCTAGTTTGACTACGGAACCTTAAAAACGCGTTGCTCACGCAGGGGAATAAGATGTAATGCCTTTATGCAAGTCATTTCACCGTTTCTCTTATCCCTCCACCAGAACAGAACAATGCAAACACTGCTGCTTAGCGGTAGGTTAAAGGAGAAGTTGTTTTTTTTTTATGATAAGGAAAAGGCACACGTGCACTCACCTTTGGGCCTAACACACTGCCACAGGACAAGATTTTGACAGAGGCTCGGGATTCGTCTATCCCATATTCCAACTTAAGAATGAAGAGTTAAAGTTTAAAATAAAAGTGTGTTTCGTGTGACTTGAATCCTTTAATTACTAAGCAACTTAAACCCCGGGTGGCTGTCATCATTTCAAAAATTTCATAATAATATATTTGACACACGGATTTGACACTAATTCCCGTTTGAAGTATTTGACACTAGTTCCCGTGGCAGCGTGTTAGGCCCGCTGATGGTAGGTGGAGTCTGAGACCCATAGACATTTGAATTCAAAAGACTTTAATCTTAAGACTGCAATCCTAAGACCTTTAATGCTTTGCCAACCCTGAGGACTAAGATAGAATGCCTCTATGCTAGTAATTTCACAGCTTGTCTTATTGTTGTTATTTTGTTGGTGGAAGCAATGCGGACGGACCCTGGACGGATGGTCTTACCACCACGAAACATTTCCACCGTGATCGGCCCTGTGCTGCTTGCATCCGAATATACCCCGTTTTATATCTAATCCACCCTTGTTTTAATTGTCTTACAAATATCATCATGAAAACAACATAAAAACGTCCTCTGCAAAACTTCCGCTTTCACCGGTGCCTTTTTTCCACATTATCCAAGTCATTCCCAGTCATATCGTTAAGTTTCTTTATAGCTAAACATTTTCCCCTTCTTCTTTTAATTTTTAAGCAAGCAAATTTTAAACATAACGCAAACAGCACCTGCCTTTGCCTCTAATATTAACAAAAAATTACTCTATTTTTAAAACATTTCATTTTATTTTCACATCGTTTATTTGACAAAAACACACCGCAACACAACAAACATAATCATAAAGGACAATGGGCAAATTTGTATGGGCACTGTCCCCCCCACCAACAGTAACGGGATGCATGTCTATATGTTTATAAGGACCCAAAAAAAGACAAAATACTTATTTTAGTAGCAAAATCAATGGGATTTTTTTAATGAAAACAAGGCAAATCATCCATATATGTCTTCATTTTCAAACAAATTCCATACGATACGATTATGGTTTTCCAAGAAAACCCCATACATCTGGTGATCGTCTCCATAGTAAAAATACATAATGTTGCAGAGATCTATTAAATGAGACATGTTTCATTTCTGTTGGTGGGGGGGGACATTTCTGCCCATGGTCCTTTTGTCAGAAAAAACCAAAAGGTAAAGAAATAGAACATGAAGAAATTGATTTGATAGAAGCGAAATTAGGGACGTTGCGCTGTAGTGTGAGGTCAAAAAGGACTCAGCTCAGCATTTGCTGCAGCCGGAGCCACAGCGCTGGTTTTCAGCTGAACCCTGGTGATAACCTACTTCGTAGCTGAACGCGATCACAAGAACATAACTTGCTTTATTTTTTGACTTATCGTCTTTAACTCCGCAACAACAGTGTTTTTGAAATATTCACAGATACGATGATCAATATGACCAAAAAGATCTCGAGTTACGTCCACGTACCGAAAAACGCAGCGTGGGCAGACCTCCAGCAAGGCGAATCTCCGACGAGGCTATGGTTGCCGAAACCCGAAGGATGCATGCTTCTCAGGATCGGTTCTTATAGCAAACCTGGGGGAAGCCAATGCGTAGCAGTGGACGTCTTTCGGATGAAAGGATGACTATTACAATATCACATTATCTTTACTAATAAAACTGATATAATACTGACTGATTGACAAACAGATAATAGCGTAAACTACTGAACGTAGAACCAAATATGGAGGTGTAATTCTATTACAATAATGTTTTTTTTTATGTTAAGGAGAAGGCGCACAAGTACTCAGGCCACCTGATGGTAAGTGGAATCTGAGACCCATAGACATTTGAATTCTCAAGACTATAATCCTAAGACCTCAAATGCGTCGCCAACCCTGAGGACTAAGATGCAATGCCTCTATGCTAGTAATTTCACCGGTTGTCTTATCCCCACACCGAAACACAACAATGCAAACACTGTTGCTTGGCGGGCTTGGTTAATGCACTAAATGAAGGTTTCTTAAAATAAAACCATAATTAAAACGTATTTCATAAATACGTGCTTGACTAAAACAAGGAGTTAAAGAGGCTGAATAAATATTGCAGTGGAAAATAAGGATGGATAAGTTGAGCGGAAAAAATATAAAATGAACCGGTGCTGAGCCGAATTTTGTAAAGAGGAATTTATTGGCAACAAGTTAGCATAGAAGAGGGATTATGATAGGACCTCTACCACGATAGAAGGAAAGATAGAGGTAAGGAGAGGCAGAGGAAGACTAAGAAGAAATTACTTAGTGCAAACAAAGCTAATGGTTAAAAAATCGTGTCATACCAGAAAGGTAAGCAGTTGACAGAAGACTGGACCAGCTGGTGATTATTCTAGGGAGAGAGATATGAAGACATGCGGGAAAATGGTCCATTTATGCATGTACACTTTATCATATAAAACACAGAAATTAAAACAAACATACTCTCAGAATATAAACGTACAAAGTCGAACTTATCCCTCTAAGGGACCTCTTCCTGCTAATATATACTCTGATACAATATAATGTATGTCAACTCTATATTTTGCATTTAAACCATAACAAGGCATTTTTGCCTCAGTAAGTACAGTCAAAGTCATGAATATGTATACACTTTAGTACCTTGTCTATTTAACGTCATGTTTAAACTGCTATATGAAATTGTCACAGTGATTAAAGTGACTAGGTACTAAAGTATATACATATTTATGACCTTGACTATACCTATAGATAATATACATAGGTAAACTTATCATATATATGGAACTTCTTCCAGAAAAAATGTACCTACTCGTATACGTCTGATGTCACCAGCACGCTTAAGCCAAATTAGCCATGCAATATTTCTGAGAACTTTGCTTGAATATTTAAATACTCCTAACAAAATGCTACCAAAAACACGGCGCAACTATTCCAAATTGGTGCTTTTGCTACATGCGCCTTGCATCCAAATAACCAGAAGCTTCCAAATTAAGTCCCTCGCGAGCTTGGCCAAAGCTTAGAACTCGTATTCTTTGGGTTCTCAAAGGCTGCAGTGCTAATTAAAATTTCAACCAGAATAAGCTGCAGTGTAAAAGTTTAATCTAGCTGTTGCTGAGTTACGACTCCACTTGTATTGAAGAAGCACACAGAGTGTTAACAGTATAAAGAATCAAGAGCTCTGTTCTACAGTTACTAGCGTACTTTCGTATTTTTTCCTAAAACTGTACTTTTCAGCTCGTTTACCATTTCCTTTATAATATTTCGTAAAATATTTCATTTTTAACTAAAACAAAACAACTTTTGGGCACTATTACTGATCGCAATATCAAAATCAAGATATTCATATCGGGTTACCTTCGTTTCGTCAAAAAGTTTTTGGTCAAATGTTTAATTTCCCAAATTTTAATTTGCCAAACCGCTTTGTTTTCTGTAACTAAATATTTCAGAATTTTATAACAGCTAACCAGATAACCTAACCTGAAGGGTTCTACACGATGGTACTTAAATTAATTCTAAACAAAATATTTAACATTGGTTTGGCAAATAAAAAATTTGGGAAATGATACATTTAACCAAAAATATTTTGGCCAAACCGCAGGCTCCCAATCATATCATACAGTGTTCACTGGTAAGAAGGGTAAACTTACTTTTACCTTGGTCATTCTCTCTCTGATAAAACCGCCCGTTGCAATTCTTATTACCGTTCCTACAATATTAATACTAAACTTATCACCCGGCACACGTTTTTATTCCCTATGATTCACCATTTATTTTCGTGCCATGTTTTTAATCATGATTACTATAGGTAGCGTCAAGTAGCACGTTAATGAGAAGTGCGACGGGCAGCGGTATTTTTATTATTTATTCGCTACCTTGTCTTACTGTTTCTACTCGGCTTCTGCGCTGCGGTAGTAGCTCCACCTATCGCTTTTTGTGCTATTTAGCGCCGCCAAGGGTCGCCTGTTGGTTGTCTGCTGCGCGATTGTGTTGTCTATGGCTTTAAGTTATCGCCGCTATTTGTAAAGCAATCAAAAGTACACTTCAATTTGATATCTAGTAGTTTTTGCTTAGGAAATAATTGAGTACGATTGACCCTTTATCTACGGAAGGTAGTAGTTGACTTTTGTTACGCTTAGCATTCAACTTTACGATACATGATATACTTTTTTTTTCCGTGTGTTTGCCGGGTAAGAATAGTGCCACACCATGTCTTCCCGAGGATGTCGTAAGAGGCGACTAAACCGAAACCTATATTCAAACCGCGGATAGATAAGGCTTACTTCGGGTTGAAATTTGACATTTGCCCATACAAAATGTGTCAAATTTTAATCCGAAGTAAGGCTATCTGTCCGTGGTTTGAATATAGGGTTCGGCCGTAAGGGAATAAGGGCTTGTTAGGCGATAGGCTTGCAACCTGTCACTAATACACTAGTAAACCTCTTGGCCTGATTGTGCAAAATTTGGTTACAGAATTAGAAACAAGTATTTTTAGAGTTGTTGGTATTTCTGTATGTAGCTCTGTCTACCCCACTTTGGGAATTAAGGCGTGATACAATACAATACAATACAAATACTCTTTATTGAACACCAAAAATTAAAAAAAAAAAAACAGAACATGGAACAGTACATTTAAATCATAGGTATACAACAGGCGGTCTTACCGCTAAATAGAGATCTCTTCCAGACAACCTTGTAAGAGAAATAACTGAGGACACAAAGGCAGGCGGTGTAAACTAATTCGTCGTTCTAATTCGTTTTTGTGATGTTAGATATTTATGTAACATTCTAATTATTTGACCTAAACTTTTACAATATTTACACATATTTGTAGTTAAACATAATTTATTATTACTTCAACGTTTCGATCGTATTGCAACGATAGTGGTCACCACGGCCACCACCATCACAATACAATGCAATCGAAACGTCGAGTTAATAATTTCATGATGATTTTTGTATGCGACTAAGTCCCGTTTAACTACAAACATAATATAATTTTGACACGTAAGTTCAATTTAGGTTTTAAATGAAAATCTTAAACTTTATGCCTTAATTTTCTTTTATAATAGAAGCGGTCAAGCTCATAATTTGGGTAGCTGAACATTTTGGTACCTTGTCCTAGTTATTGTCATACGGAATTCAAACCACTCGTAATTTAATACTTTATGACGACACGTTAGCCTCGTTGGGACTGACCCTGCCTCCGAAGCTTGCGGTACTGGTTTCAAATCCCGGTAAGGGCAGATATTTCTGTGTTGAGCGCGAATTCTTGTTTTTGAGTCTTGGATGTTTTCTTAAGTATGCATTTCTCTATATAAGAATGTTTATCGTTGTCTAGTACCCATAGTACAAGCCTAGAGCTTAATTTGGGATTAGGTCATTTGTGTAAGATTGTCCCTTATTTTTTTTTTATTGTTACTTGTTACTGGAACGGACAACCTATTATGAATTCGACTTTACAGTACCTTAAAGCAAATAATACAATACAGTTTATATTTAAATTGGCTGACTGTACTTTATTCATGCTATCTATAAATTCACCTCTGTAACTAACCTTGAATATCTGATTCCCAGTAAAGTATAATGTTAAAAAAATAATTGTATGGTTTTTGACCAAATTCCAACAACATGGCAGTAGCCAGTTAAAATTTAACAACAATGTCAAGTCTCACATTGTATACTTAACGTTCTTCAAAGTAAGTTGGCACACTTAAGCCTTTGTAACATTATTACGCTAGTGTCGCCCCGCGTCGCTACGTGAGTTTAATATCGTTCGGTTAGGAACTTCGGTAAGTACAATCTTACAAGTTGTGCGGTTTGAGAGCTTCCTTCAAAATTATAACTAAAATATAGTTTGAGATCCAGCTGAGGGGTAAGCAGTGGGGTAAGGGATACTTTGGCTATGTGAAAATTATAAAAAAGCCTATCTTGTTGATGATGCCTTAAGTTCAATTTGTTATTGATTTTGTGAGAGAGATGTGTCTTAGTTTTAACAAAAATATAGATTGTTGGAAAGGCAAGATAAGTTAGTGTGTCAGTTTAGTTAGTGTCAGTGTTCAGTTAACTATCTACTTATCAAAAAAACATCCCTTAGAGCCACTACTTATTATTTTTACTTTTTAGGGGTTTTTTTACAGACTATATAGTGTAGATTTTTTAAATTTCTAATTTATTATTTTATTTCACGCTTTTTAAACTTCTCCATCTGAGTGTCTGTTTGTGGCATCGTAGCTCCCGAACTTATTAACGAATTCGAAAGGAAGTTTTTTTTAAATAACGCTACATTAATCATGATGTTTTGTAGGGAAAATTCATGAAAATTGGTTGTGCCGTTTAAAAGATATCGGCTCTGAAAGTAGGTGTCGCCGTTATTTTGGGGGATTTAACCCCCTAAAAGCTCAATATCTCAAAAACAGCTAAATCGATTTTTATAATCATGTCTAAGAACCACTACTAGAAAACCTGCTTTCATTTAAAAAAATCCGTATTTAAATCGGTTCATCCATTTAAGAGCTACGGTGCCACAAATAGACACACACACACACTTACACGTCAAACTTATAACACCCCTCTTTTTGCATTGGGGGTTAAACATACATAATATCAGGGGATAGTTTAGCACTAATTGACCTAGTCCCAAACTAAGCTCTAAGCTTGTACATAACTCAAAACTCTGGTCCAAAACTTTGTGTGCGTCAACCCTAACGCCACATGACAACTCATTCAATTATGCATGAACGCCTACGTTTGTTGGATTATTATTATACCTACCTTCCCATTTTGTATGATAAAAATGACCTTTTTTTGTTTTTGTTTGAGTTAAATAAACTTATTTTCTTTTCATTTCAAGTAATTTTTTTAAACCTGAACATACTGTCCACCTGACCCATAGCCAATTTTTTCCTTTAAAATTTAAATCCTTTTTAACACAGCGTCGAAATAAAATCGAATTTACATTCGTGTTACGTGCCAAGAGCCGCTCGGTTTTAAAACATATGATACGGAAATTTCGGGCGGAGACAGAGCGCTGCACTAAATTAAAAGTTGAATTATAATTTCCGTATCGTGCTTAACTGTGGAATTGGTGGGGTTTGTAGAAGTCGACGTCGAAATCGTTGTGGAACTAAACTCGACTGTGGTCCTGGAGAAGATGCATTCTGAGAACGTTAATGACAATAATGACCTCCGAAATTAAACAAAATGTATAAGATTGAAGTAAGCTGCCAAACGGTCATTGTCAGTCTATGCCTATATCCGTTTCCTTGCCCCGTATTATGGTTGCGTTAATCGCGGTGGATAAAGCATCCGTCACTCTCGCACTTGCTTACTAATCAGAAAGTGAGATGTTTGATCCACATCGATAAACACGACCATAATAGGCTCGCTGGAAACTGTTACCCTATCTGCCTGTTTCACAATCGCAAAAAAAAATATCTGTCAAATGAATTAAGCTTTCTCCCTTTCTTACACTTAAAACAGACAAAGAGAGGGCTATCTTTGTTTGACAAATGAATTTACTTGATGATTGTGAAACAGGCCTTATTAGTATGTCAATTGGGAAACACTTAATTAAAACGAATGATCAATTTAAAAAAAATGTTTTTTGTGTTTGCTAGCTTTTGCCCCTCAATTCGTCTGCGTAGTGGTATCTCGCTTTCCCTCAAAGATTGTCAAATTCTCTGGTATGAAAAGTTCTCAATGTCGATATCCTGGCATAAACGAACGTGGCTGTTGTGTAGGGTCATGACCGTAAGGTATAGTTCGAACCCTTACGGTCACCATAATTATCTAACGAGTTTTTATAACTTAAGTATATTACTGCTCTAACGGTGAAGGCAAAACGTAGTGAGGACACTGGCATATTCGAATAGCTAAGTGTGTTAAAGCGTAATTGTACAAAAGATCCTAAAAGGGTTGAAGTGTATCCAAAAGGACCCATCTGTAAGACACATACATACACATATTTACAAGCCTTCATTCCCAGAGTGGGGTAGGCAGAAATGCCTACCACTCTAAAAAGATTTCTTGATAATTCTGTAACCACACCATGCTAAGATGTTTACCAGTGTATTAGTGACAGGTTGCAAGCCCATCGCCTAACAGTACTAGAAGATCTGCCTGTTGTTGATCAGTAGTTAAACTAATTGTTAAAAATCTGAACTAATGGTTAAATATCAAGGAAATGTGTCAAATTTTCGTTTTTTTTTCGACTTGTAACAATTACTTGAGTTAACTATTGATCAAACAATACGCTTTTAGTCTCCCTTCACAACATCCACGGGAAGACATGGAGTGGTACGATTCTAATCCGGCAAACACACGGGAAACCTGTAAGACAAGATAAGACGAATAAGAGTTATCGTGACGTTGACAATGCAATAACATGCCAAAAGCATTAGGTTTTACCCAGTAGAATGGTGGCCTAGTTTGCCGTAGACCTCGGCTGAAACCTCTGCGTTCAGGAATAGAACCATATCGCATGTTAGGTGCATAAATTTCAACTAGGATTATAATTCTTGCGCCGCCTAACTCGAGAATCAGGAAAAATCGAGCCATAAAATGCAGGCGCGGAAATTTGCATAAACCAAACACCGCTGCAGACAGTTGGGCCGTGGACGAGGGATTGTGTAATTTGTAGATGATGGTGGAAGATTGTATAGCAAATATTGAGGGAGTTGTGTGTTTGGAATAATAATAATAATAATAATATCACGGGACACACAAATTGACCAAATCCCAAACTAAGCTCTAGGCTTGTGTTATGGGTACTAGACAACGATAAACTTACTTATATAGAGAAATATATACTTAAATACATAGAGAACATCCAAGACTCAGGAACAAATACTCGTGCTCATCATACAAATATCTGCCCTTACCGGGATTTGAACCCAGGACCGCTAGCTTCGAAGGCAAGGTCACTCCCAACTAGGCTAGAGTGTCGTCAATAAACTTGGAATGGTAAATGGAAAAACTTTGAAATCACTGTTACAGCTCAATCACACATAATTTAATCGAGTCCTAAACTAAGTTCTAGCTTAGATTATTAGAGATAGGGAACATTTATGACCAACGACCGGATTGACACACTGCTAGTGATTAATTGAATATCGACTAAGTTTATCGACATCGATAAAAACTATTTTTAATCATCATTATCGTAACTAATGGCGATATTGAATATCTTTTAATCATGTGCAAACCTCTTATTTATACTTATCACAACCATAAATACGGTATCTGACATTGACTTTGGACTCGAGTTACTTTTGACAACCAGTAATATTACACTAAATAACAATACACTCAGTACAATAATATTCTTTAGTATTCTAACGAATTGAGAACCTTTTTGCTATTTAAGTTTGTTAAAAATGCCTTGCTAGGAAAACGATCGTTTATCTTCGTGGAAAGCTTATCATTCAAATATCGAAAATGAAGGTACGACTCACTACTGCAAGAAATGTAAAATCCATTTATTATGTCACGAAAAAAGTTTTCGATAAACTTAGTCCATATTTAATGAATCAATAGCATTGATAAATTTTTGCCCTCGTCAATCCGGTGTTTGTTTATGACACAGAAAAAAAAACTTTCGCTCATCACACACATGTTGCTCTTTCTGGAAATTGAAGCCGGGACCACTAGCTTCGTAGGACGCTTCTAATGTTTGCTTACAGAGTATAAAGAAAGCGCCGTGCACCCAGTGGCGCCTTCCTTATTTTTACTTTGTTTTCTAATAAACTCAAATATTATCTTAAAAGCAAAGATCGCTTCACTGTTGTTTCAATCAATCGTAACTTAACAAAAAATGAACTATGAGTGAGCAACTTAACGGAAAAAAACGGCCACCTTTTCTCGTTAAGTTGACGACACAACGGTTAAAGGTTATTAAACGTGTCATGTATGCTATACTGGGTGTTGCCTGTAATAGGAGCAATAAATTGAGGGATCGTTTCTACTGTATAAATGTAGCAACATTTGTTCTATAACTTTTACAAAATATGTAATTTATTATTTGGGATTTTTTCGAACAAACTAAAAAGCATTTTCAATGTTCTCCATCTAATAGTCTAGTTGACATCTACTGTCAGCCTACAAACTTCGTAGTTTTCGCAATACATTGCTGGCTTGGAAAATCTAAATTCATTCATATTTAGTAAACAACAAGTTATTTTCAAAAGTTGTAGAATAAATGTTGTTACGTTTGTGGTATGGAAACGATCCCTAAATTTATTGCTCCTAATACAGGCAACACCCGGTATATTGCGTATTTATTTGTTCAACAGTAAAGTACTCTTAGACTTTAAGATAATACTTTATTTTATTATAAAACACTATAAAAGTAATGTGAGCGCCACTGGACGCTCGACGCCGTCTTAATTGAGTATTAGGCTGTCTATCGCGATAACACTGTCATCTGTCAGTAAATGTGATATGCCAGTGAGAGCCCAAGAAATAGATAGCCAAGTACTATGAATACTCGGATTTTTAACTACCTATATGTATGAAGTTAAATGAAGTAATGTGTCTCAGCATCCAGTGTCAATAAGTGCGTTAAAACAATGCAAGTTAATATTTTGTATTTTTCCAGTTTACTTTTATGCGTGCACTATAAATGATTGCGTTTGAGTATAAATTTAACTTGGCTTACTATTATCATAGTCACGTCAACGTCTTAATTGCGTTGATTTAACAAAATCTTACTTTAAAATGGTTTATAGTAACATTATACAGCAATGTTGAGTACAAAAAGTGTTATTTTATAACATAACAAAGATCAACGTCATGCTCGACGCTTACTTCGAAACTTCGCTGCTCGTCTTTGTACTTAACGTCAAAACAGTCTTGTTTATGTCAAGGAGCAGATAGACCAGCATTCATTGTATTAGAAATGAATATTGAATTTATGCAGACATCGCTGAAGTTAAAACGGTTTTTTTGAGATGTAAAGATCTATTAATAGTCTGACCTGACTATAGTATATTTTTGGAATAAACTCGGAGCCCATTCATTGAATAACGCAACTCGATAGGTTTTCATATATATATACTTTACATCACACCTTTATTCCCAGCGTGGGGCAGGCAGAGCTAAAGATATACCAACAAATCTAAAAAGATTGTTTATAATTCTGTAACCACATTTTGCACAATCAGGCCACTACAGTTTACTAGTGTATTAGTGACAGGTTGCAAGCCCATCTCCTAACACTACAAGTCCTTATTCCCTTAGTCGCCTCTTACGACATCTACGGGAAGACATGGAGTGGCACTATTCTAACCCGGCAACCACACGATAGGTTTCTAAAGAAGAAAATCTTTTAATCTCACAAAAAAACATAAAATCATAGCTGAATAATATACCAGTTGGCGGATGTCAACCTCCATAGGTTAGGAGCTCCATACACGACCTTCTGTACAGGACTGTTACCCAGATCCTGGACTATAAGAATGTTCTACGTTAGGCAAGTTTAGACTCGCTATCGCAGATTGATGCTCAGTTGTAACTATTTAAATAAATAAATAAATAAATAAATAATCACAGGACAATGTCACACAAATTGACCTAGTCCCAAACTAAGCTCTAGGCTTGTACTATGGGTACTAGACAACGATAAACTTACTTATATAGAGAAATATATACTTAAATACATAGAAAACAACAATTTACCAATGAGTTTTTTCTATCAGTTCATTTTACGAGGAAACCTGCACAATCGAACAGCTGAGTGTGTAAGAGGTATTTGCTTAAAAGATTATAAGGGTCGAAATGTTTAATAAATTAAAATTAAATAATCTACGTCAGTAAAGTTGCAGGCAAAAGCATGTAATGCTATCTGAAACACGTGCATCAAACACTTTCCTGTCAAGTTTAATTCTGTAGGATCGAACTCGGCTATACACGTATGTATTAAAATATTTGCCAATCACAACTTTTTGTACTTGCTTAAATTAACAAAAAAACAATTAAAAGTTCCAAAAACATTTCCCATCCCCGCAATATTTATCAAATCAAGGAGGGAATGCATCCGAGTTCTGTTTTTCTTTTCACGCGGGCGAAAGTTGCGCCCGCCGCCGCCGGTGGAGTTGAGGCAAATTATTTCGTGTCTTCTAAAGTCAAAGAAAATAATTCCTGATCCGTCGGTCTAGATGTTTAATTCATACAAAGGTATATTGATTTTACGAGTTTCTACAGCGTGTTTGCTTTTATGAAAGTGTGTTAAAAGTAAAAAAGTCAGTGCGATACGAAAGCACGGTAAGCTTTGTTTAATATAGCGACTTCCTGCGAAACAAGCGGTCCCAGAGTTGTTTCTGATACATGCATAATTATACTAGTATAATTATGACAAAAAAAAATTGTTTCTCAGTCTTAGATGTTTTATGTTTAATTTTTTAATTGTCTTTTTATTTTATTTTTACCCACATTACAAGTTCAGAACTATGACAATTTGCGTAAGATTGTTCCGTGTTATTCATGTGTCAAATGCAAATATTTTTGTCACGTAATGGTAGTAATTAAATGACACTTCAATATCGCCTTACTTTCGTTGTTGAAATTATCTTTTATTTCAATAAAAAAAACATTTATAAGTGTGAAATAATTATGTCACAACCCAAAATAACACGGATGGCATTATGCGCAAGGATTCCAAATTAATAAAGCCGATATCTTCAAAATTTGCGTCGCGCTGAACAAATTGCCATCGAAATAACAGGATTGGCATGAAAATAATTCCAATTGTCAGGAGACTGTTTTATAAACCAATTTGCCAAGTTTTTCGCGTTCCGTTCCGAAGAATTTTGGGTCTTTACAAGACAAGTTTATCTATTCGAACATATAATAGGAATCTATAATGGTGTGCGGGATGATTTGAGAATACGTAATTCGTTTTGGCTGGCATTTTTCTCGGTTTTGTGGTAATTTGTTTTGTTGTTTGTTATTGGTAATCAAATTGTTATCTCATTTAAAATAAGCTGTTAAACATTGTGTTTTTATTCATTTCGAGTTTTATTACTAACGAGTTAGAAAAATAAATAGATTACTACGTCAAATTATTTATTATCAAATAATAAAAACTTACATACGCGCTCTAATGAAAACTTACACAGGCGTTTTAGTTACTCGCTATATAAAAATATAACGGAGAAAAGTTTGCAACTGAAAACAGACACTTATTTTCTACTTTTGCAAGATCGTAACCACTTTAAATTTTTATTTTAAAATACGTGTTCCGAAATAACTTAAAATGTACACGAAACTTGCTGAAACTGGTTGGAACCGGTTAAAACCGGTTAGTTATTGCGCAATATTCCTCGCCTGTGATTTTTATCTAGATTTGTTGTCTGCGTGTTACTGTTTTTTTATTTTTTTGTAATGCATAAAATTATCTACCGTTGGAAGGAAAATTAGTTTGTTTTTACAACAACAACAACATCTAACTAAGTAGACGTCCTGAATCTATTAATTTAATTTCCATTAGTATGATTGTTGCCTTTATGCAGGTTGAGTTATTAATTGTCTTGTCAAGACAACTGAAGACTTAATCATTCTTATTGTAAGCAAGGTTCTATCATTTTATCGTGGCATTTAATTGCAAAAAACATGTAAAATACATGGTAAAGGTTAGGAAACATAGATTTAAAACTATATTCCTACTTTCATATTTTAAGAAAAATAATACATTTGATATTTTGAAAACAGTTTGCTGATACAATTTCTACTGCATTCCGATGAAATAAGCAGAAAGGTTTCTGGCAGAGCTCCCTTTAAGGGATAAAATCGCCTTCGTACTACTTTTAATACTGTAATTTTATTATTTGTGTAATGTAATAGTTTTAGTACAGTAAAGTATTTAGGTACATACATAAATAAGCGAGTACATTCTCGAGATAAACATCGAATTGAAAATGCTCGGTCTTTGCTTCTGTCATATTTTGAACCAAAACGTTGATGAAGCGTTCTGTCGGTAGTGGTCCTGAGTTTGAGTCCCGGTACGTGCAAATAAATATTTGTGTGATAGACTCAAATATTTTGCTCCCGAGTCTTGGATGTTTCGATGTTGTTAGAGTGTCGATGTAAATGCTAAGTGTGTATTGTTCTATGTATAAATGTTTATCGGGTTTAATTTTGCCTTAAGGCATTAAGTCCGCCATTTGTACCTACTTTGTGTATTGTGCAATAAAATTTAAATAAATAAATAAATAATAATAAAGTATTTCTCATACAATTTTACATCATAATGATCACTCTTCATAATCAATACTAATCATACACCTGCTTATTTTCAGGATTTTAAAAATATCCAACTGTAATTAAGGTTAGGTTAGCTTAGGTTTTAAATTTAAGGCTTAATTTTCACTCTAAGCAAATTCCCGCAAAAACACCGTCGGGACTGCTTTAGACGTATCATATTATAAAAACATAACTTTATGCATACAAGCTCTTAACTATTGACCATAGGAGAGACAACTTTTGTTTTTAAGAGTGTGTATGACCCACCCGGCTTTCCCCTATTTTTACCGTTAAAGGGTTAATTTACAGAAATCCTTTCTTAACGCACCCTTCGAATTTCAATTCACTTTTAGTGATTCAGTGGTTGCTGTGCGTCTGTCCGTCATTCATCACAACGTTTCATATATTAGATAAAACCCTTGTATTATATTGTCGTACCATCTCCGCGCTGAAGATTGTGTGTACAAGTTATTAGTGGCAGTATTACATCTCCGACACACGTCCGTGAGAACACTTCTGTCGAGCCACAGTCTAGCTTGAGCCAAAAATACCGCGCTGCAACTCACAGGCTAAAGCGATTCTACAATCCTACTAATATTATAAATATGAAAGTTTGTGTGTATGCATATGTGTGTGTGTGTGTGTTAATTTCTTACGATTTCACGCTACAAAGGCTGGACGGATTTGAATAAAAAACCGGCCAAGCGCATGTCGGACCACGCACAGTGAAGGGTTCCGTAGCTGGGATGAACGTTCATTTTTTTTTTATAAAAATCTCAAAACTACACAGCGTATCGTGTTCATAACAATTTTGGTTGGAAGTATTTCGTATGTTCTACTACTGTAATTTTTATTAGAATGTTCTATTTAACAGTTCAAAAGCTACCCACCCGGACAGAATTTTTACGACATTAGAAGCTTATATCTCGCCAACTGTTCACTTACGTAAAAAAATCACTTAAAAACCTCTGTATCATTTTGGAAGTTCTATCTAAAAAAAAACCCCACACGCTGATGTAACTCTTCGTTTCCTAGTTACATGTATGGAGTGCCACCCCTAAATTTTTTTTTTTTAATTTTACTACTACATTGTATAGCGGTTCATAGAATACATCTATCCTCCAAATTTCATTTATATAGTGCCAATAGGCTCTGAGTAAAATGGCTGTGACATACAGACGGACAGACGGACGGAAAGACGGACATGATGAAATTATAAGGATTCCGTTTTTGCCATTCGGCTCCGGAACCCTAAAAATTTAGTTACGGGCAGAAGATAGTAGGTAACATAAACAAATATGTATGTATGTATGTATGTAAACACTTTATTGTACAAAATAAACAGAAGCAATGCAATGAAGATACAAGACAAGAATGTACAAAGGCGAACTTATCCCTTTAAGGAATCTCATACAGCTAACCCTTGAGAGATTGAGAAAAGTGAAAGGTTGTGCATCGAGTAGGCAAGTTTTATTAGTACAAATTTTTTTAGGATAAGAGCTTACAAAAAAGTCCAAACTATAAAAATAAAATTAACTACATTCAAATACGTATATAAATATGCTAGACACAGAAATATATAATTATAAATCGATATACATACTAAAACTTACATAAACTACATTTATGTGAAGGATAGTTGATTCAATATTTATTTTTAGGAGCTAGGGTCAAGCCAAAACTACATCAATTTGCCTTTTAAGGAATCAACTGATTGTGATTGCCTAATACCGGCTGGTAGCCGATTCCACAACCTGACAGAGTGCACCGACAATGATTTAGAATAGGATTTAGATTTGTGAGACGGGAAAGCGAGAGTGAGATGCCTTTGAGA
The DNA here is from genome assembly GCA_949316455.1 of Acleris holmiana. Lineage (NCBI taxonomy): Eukaryota > Metazoa > Arthropoda > Insecta > Lepidoptera > Tortricidae > Acleris > Acleris holmiana. The sequence continues at coordinate 18,846,281 of OX438777.1, forward strand.
GCGAATATCAAGGCAAAATCTCACACTTTGACCTGGTATCAATCTAAGCTCAAGTAGCTAAAGGATGACATAGTTACATTTAAAAATTGGGGCTAATTCGGGTTAATGTTCTATTATTTAGATATTTTAAAATTGGTTCTATTATGTTGACGATGCGGTCGGTTTAAAGGAATAGTTTTTTTTTTGTATCGATATGACAATGTTTAGTGTATCAAATCGTGTCAAATAGGCTAAGGTTTAGTGGTAATTAATGACCATTCCTACAAACTTAGCGATTCAGGGTTTGATGCTCGATATTGGGAAATACTTGTATTTTAAGCACGACTTCATTAGTTCCTGTATCTTGAATTTTATTTATAAGTACGTTTCTATCTATAATTATACTTATATTTATCGTTTAGTGCCCACGTTTATCGCGGTGGATAAAGTATCCGTCACTCTCGCACTGTATTTGTCAGAAAGTGACGTAATGTTTTATCCACGTTTAGTCACGCGATAAACGCGGCCATAATAGGCCCCGTCCTGCTAAGCTAAGCAGTATCTCAAATAAAACTACTGTAGCAATAACAACCTTATTACTAACAATAGAGGATTGAATTTACTTTGGCAATTGAATCTGAGAGATTGTTGTCTGATATTTAATATCATTATAAAAGTTACCTATGCGCTTAATTTTCGCTGTATACTATCGTAACGCTCGAGATTATGTATAAAAGTTATAAGTGGCGATATAACATCTCTAGCACACGTCCGTGAGATAGTTTTTGTCGAGCCACAGTCGAGCACGAGCCAAAAATGCGGCGCTACAACTCACAGGCTTAAGCGATTCTGTGAACAGTCAAACCTCATCCTTATATTTATCCTTGAGAATATTATTAACTACCTGGGTTTAGTTATTATTCTTATTTGCTCATAAAAATCCAAAATTGACCTGCGAGTGCTAAACCTGAATGAATGAATGGTTTTTTGCAAGTTATGTATTATAATCGTCAAAATAATAAACAAAAAAAACAACAATTATAAAAACAATAACATTATAGCAGTAAGAAATTATCACCGTCAAGGAGCGTCCTTAAAATAACATGCAAACGGTCAACTGTTTAAAAAAACTTTAGGTCCATAAACTCTTTATAGATAAAGATAAGCCGCACGGGCACTTTTACACGTCGAAATTCTACCAGCGCTTCCGAAGAGGAGACCACTGCTGAGAAGAAGCGCCACAAGAAACTCAACAGTCGAGTATTTTTTTTAAATTGTGTTTATGACCACGGTAGAACTTAACCTAGCATTATATAAAACAATTAATAAAATTTAAAATGTATACATTATGCGTAGTTCAGCAGGAAAACATGGCAAAACTTCTAATAAACACAAGAGCAAATAAATATAGTAATAATAATATTTATACCTACCCATGACGATGCTAAACTAAATTAAATTAAAAAAAAAAAAAGCCTTCTGCAGAAACCGTGTTCCCTAGACAGGTACTAAGCTGTTACGTTCGGTATATTAGGCCAAGCATTTTAGTCAATTTTTAGAAAATTCACAACCCTATAGTAAGCTTTAGACATTAACGATATAAACATACTTAAATACATAGAAAACAACTAATACTAAAAATAAAAATATCGTGTTTATCACACAAACATTTGCTCATATTGAGATTCAAAATTGTACCGCTAGTTTCTAGGGCAGTCAATACCAACCAAGCCAACAGCCACAAACCTAACAAGGACTCTCTCTTCTCCCTCGCACCACCGGGCCTCGTCAAGAGGCCCCACAAATCCTCTCACCGTACAAAGGAACTAAACCTGAGCCTTATCTTACCTTTGTAGCCAGGCGGCGCGAGCGCTGAGCGGCAGCCAATGTGCGCTTGAAGCGCTGAGTTGTAAATCAAGTTACCGTGGGTAGGGCTAGAGGTGTGAAGGATGGATTGGTCTGTGGGTTACAACTCTTTTTAATACTTTGATTGTCATGATTGCGCCTTACAATGTAATGTTTTATATACATACATACAAAACATCAAACCTTCATTGCCAGAGCGCGGTAGGCAGAGCTACAGAAATACCAACAACTGTAAAAATACTTGTTGATTCAGTAACCACATTTTGCGCTTGTAGGCTAAGATGGTTTACAGTGTATTGCATTTTATATATAATATAATAATTAAATACCGTCCCCAGAGTGGTTGCCGGGTTAGAATAGTGCCACTCCATGTCTGCCCCTGGATGTAGTAAGAGGCGACTAAGGGAATAAGGGCTTTTAGTACCGTTAGGCGATGGGCTTACAACCTGTCACTAAAACACTAGTAAACCCAAGTAAAATAAAGCCAAGATGGCTTGGCCTGAATGTGTATAAAGTGGTTACAGAATTTAAAAAAATGTCTTTTTAGAGTTGTTGGTATTTCTGTAGCTCTGCCTACCCCACTCTGGGAATGAAGGCGTGATATTATGTATGTATGTATGTAAATAAATACTGGAAAAAGACCAAATTTTAAGTATCCAAAAAGACAAGAAAAATAGATTTGTCAGGATCGTAGCATGTGCAAAAAAGTGGTCTCTGCCTACCCCTCTGGGAAACAGGCATTATTTAATATATGTATGTTTATTATTTAAAAAATGCGCTGATAATTTTTCTTAAGTGGTATGGAGAAGACAGATGAGCACACAGGCCACCTGATGGCAAGTGGACTATGTAGTCCATAAGCGATTGCCATCTTGCTATGACAATCTCAAGATTGAAAATTCCAGACGACTAAGGGTTATACTTGCGTAATCGGCGTGAGCTGATCAAAAATATCTTTATGTCTACGCAATAACAGTGAAAAGACGTCGATCGGCTCCGCCGTTGCCAGCCAACGTCGGCCGAGCCGATTTGACGTCATTTCGCTCTTAACGATTATAATACATAACTTGCAAAAAACCATTCATTCATTCAGGTTTAGCACTCGCAGGTCAATTTTGGATTTTTATGAGCAAATAAGAATAATAACTAAACCCAGGTAGTTAATAATATTCTCAAGGATAAATATAAGGATGAGGTTTGACTGTTCACAGAATCGCTTAAGCCTGTGAGTTGTAGCGCCGCATTTTTGGCTCGTGCTCGACTGTGGCTCGACAAAAACTATCTCACGGACGTGTGCTAGAGATGTTATATCGCCACTTATAACTTTTATACATAATCTCGAGCGTTACGATAGTATACAGCGAAAATTAAGCGCATAGGTAACTTTTATAATGATATTAAATATCAGACAACAATCTCTCAGATTCAATTGCCAAAGTAAATTCAATCCTCTTTTGTTAGTAATAAGGTTGTTATTGCTACAGTAGTTTTATTTGAGATACTGCTTAGCTTAGCAGGACGGGGCCTATTATGGCCGCGTTTATCGCGTGACTAAACGTGGATAAAACATTACGTCACTTTCTGACAAATACAGTGCGAGAGTGACGGATACTTTACGGATAGTGGTATGGAGAAGACAGATGAGCACACAGGCCACCTGATGGCAAGTGGACTATGTAGTCCATAAGCGATTGCCATCTTGCTATGACAATCTCAAGATTGAAAATTCCAGACGACTAAGGGTTATACTTGCGTAATCGGCGTGAGCTGATCAAAAATATCTTTATGTCTACGCAATAACAGTGAAAAGACGTCGATCGGCTCCGCCGTTGCCAGCCAACGTCGGCCGAGCCGATTTGACGTCATTTCGCTCTTATTGCGTAGACATAAAGAGTTTTTTTGATCAGCTAACGCCGATTCCGCGTCGATAGGTGTGAGGAGGGATCGTATCATAAAATATAAATTTCAAAATACATAATGGTTATAATATGGATTTCTTAAAAGGTAGAACCCATTAGGTTAGGTTAGCTTTATTTTATAACAATCCTGAAAACTTTACGGTTTCAGAAATAAAACCATTTTAGGTTATGACCATTATGTATTATGATATAATATGATACGTATGTGGGGACACCCTAAGACGAAATGTCTCTCATCATCATTCTCCTGCCCTTATCCCAACTTATATGGGGTCGGCGCAACATGTCTTGTTCTTCCATACTTCTCTATTAGTCGCCATCTCGGTAGTCACTTCCTTTCTAGCCATATCATCTTTCACACAGTCCATTCATCGTTTCTTTGGTCTTCCTCTACTCGTATAGCCATCCACATTACTTAAGACTTTCTTGACGATATTTTCCTCATTCCTCCGCATCACATGCCCATACCATGACAACCGATTTCCTCACAACTTTTCAGTCACCGGTGTCACTTTCAGACTTCCTCTTATATACTCATTCCTTATTCTATCCATACGCGTAACACCACACATCCCCCTCTTAGCATTCTCATCTCAGCTGCATGCAAGTGCCTTTCATTCATTCCTTTCGTGGCCCAACATTCTGATCCATACAAGACAGCAGGTCTAACGATTGTTTTATAAATCTTCCCCTTAAGTTTAAGGGGGATGCGGGAGTCGCAGATTGTTCCCTATGCTGGTCAATTCACCGGTTGTGACCCCCTCACCGAAACACAACATTGAGAATCATCGTGCCGCAGAATAACAGTATATTTGGTGGCAGATATAATATTAAGATGGTGGCAATGATCCGGACAAACCCTGCATAAGATCCTTCCACCACTAAATTTCTCGTAGATATATTTTTTCTTCTATCCTTGCTTGTTAGTTTCCTCCGATCCCCAATTGTTATTTAGAGCTTACACAGTTTGATATAAAGAAGGATAGCTTAGTTCTACAGTGTGATGTCGGTTCACATATTAAAACAATAATGGCATGGTTTTAATTTGGTAATTTATTTGCAACTAAACAATTACGAGTACCTATTCATTTATCGAAACACCTTTTAGCAAACGCAGAATTTTCATTTCATCCAAATGCATTTCTCTTGTTTCCATAAGTCTTACCTAATCTAACCTATGTGTGTAATATTTAAGGTATTCAGCAAATTAGCGTTCGATTAAGTTAAACTCTATGAAATGATACAGTCGATGAAGTGAAATTCGATAAAATTTGTATAACCCACAAATACACATAAAATGTCTATTTTATTCGTAAACCCTTACGACATAGACAAAAAAGGATTGCCAACATCATCGAAAACCACTTAAAAATGCACAAACGTGTATCAATTAATCCCATCTTGTAGCTGCGTCCAACACGCTGGCATGTAATATTCACGCGCGCGAACCTCATCAATTTTGGAGCAGCCGGGACGTGACGTGTTTTCCGATGTGTGCTTGAGTATTGAGATGTTAAATGGTAGTTGAGGATGCCGTGTGATATCTTGGTAGATATTTGTAGTGCGGAATGCGAAAACTATACAGGGGGGTTATTATGACATAGCTGTACAGTTCTGTTGAGGCTGAGAGAAAAGGACAGAGCTATATAACTGTTTTAGCTCAGTCCTTTACGCTCACCGTGAAATAAACTGCATAGTCTTGTCATAATCACTTAGATATATTTAGTCTTTCCCTTCTTAGATTTAAGATAGCGTTGTCTAAACATTAAGTGTTGTCTGTATTTAAATTAAATATTTGTATTTGAATTTAACACTAAGTATAACATACAACACACATTTTTAACGTGTTACTCTGTATTGTATTAGTTAACTGTGGTAACTTTACTGGTCAATGTATTATGTAAGTTTTTCTGTAATAATTTTTCTTTACTTGTACCGTTTGTGCCCAAATAAACATTAAACATTAAACATTAAACATAATAAACCTCCATACTCGTAACTAGCTTCTGTCCGCGACTTCGTCAGCATACATTTCACTTTCATCGTTATTCCTTCCGGATCTTTTACTTTTCCCGGATGAAAAATAGCCTATGCATTAATCCAGGGTAAGTACGAGTATAAGCTATCTTCATTCCAAATTTCATCCATATCAGTTCAGCCGTTGCAGCGTGAAAGAGCAACAAACTAACACACACAAACTTTCGCTTTTATAATATTAGTAGGAAGTAGCGTTAAAGTGTAATCTTTAAAAAGTTTTTAATGGATTGGTGGGCTTTTGATTTTAATATCAAAAGCTTGCTAAGGAATCTGTTTATTATTGTCTTGCCTCATGGTCTTTTCTTAAGTTCTTTTCTGTCATTTAGTTAGTCAATAAGTTACATGGATGCCATTGAAAAGTGTAAAGTTTTTTTGCTTTATGTTATTTGACAAGATCCTTTAAAAATCAAATTTGCTCGTACAAATTTTACGGTCAGTTTGAATTAATGATAGTTACAATTTTTATTATTAAATTAATAATTTTTTATTTTGTTAATTTTAAGTTACAGGTACTATATTGTGACATAAGTTGACATAACCTGACAATAATCTTTGAATAGTACAAGTAATAACAAAATATAAACACACGTCAAATATATTTATATTCTAAAAACTATTCACTGGACTTAAAAATAATACCAATTTCATGAGAGTTTAATTGCTCAAAATACTGTTACCTACTTGGGTACTACCATTTTTTATGAGTATATTCTACACTTTTTTGGGTATTTTTATTATTAATATTTAATATAGTATAGTTGAAAAGATATTATTTTTTGCATTGGCGCTTCCATTACCTTCATCTTGTAAGACTGTACCCTAGTAAAATGCAATCCAAATATGAAATCAAAAACAAATTTAATGAATTTTAAATCACCCTAACCTCATAACATGGTGAAGCATACAAGACCCCAAAAATGCAAACAAATATGAACCCTACCGATGAATAATTAAAATATCAAATCCGCTAATTGAATTCGTTAGTAAACTGTCAATCACGTGTACAGGGGGCGTATGAATGGATTAACATGCGATATTTGCCGGCTGTTCTGTTTTGAAGCAATCAATGTAAACTTGCTCGATACCTGTTTCGCACAACTGATATTTTTATTGCATTTTTTATGAAAAAACTTATGTCATGCTATAAACAAAGTCTAAGATATAAGGAGGGCGTAAACATTGATTAATATTATTACATCATAGGCTCGCATTAATAAACTGATCTCAGTTTAAAAACCCGTGTCAAGATACGTAAAAATTACAGTTTTCTATGGTTTGACTTATCTTGAGATAAACATTTAAACCGAGACGAGTTTATTAATCAGGGTTTATAACGCATTTGCAGTCTTGGTATTGCAGCCTAGTCTTGAGATTGCAGTCTCAAGAATGCAAATATCTTGTGGGCATTCTCAATTTTCATTTAAATAGTACTTAGGAATGGAACAGTTGTTAGGCTTATTTTGTTTTGTGTGACATTAATAAAATACATAAAAATATTTCGAGTATGTTACCATCGTTACGAATACGCATCAAAATGAAAAAGGCACGCCTTTCTGCCAACAGTGAATTTGACTAAAAATAAGAAAGTACCTTAAAACCTTTTGGGCATGCATCACCCAACAAGTTTCCTAAAATAATGTAAACAACAATAACGAAGTGCAGGGCAGCCGCATTACAAATTTATGCTCGCCGAAGGGAGGGCGAGAGGCCTGCAGCTTTTGATACAGGCGGCTTGTTTTGGATTAAAGAATGCACGTAGCTCAACGTACAGTAAATAAATAAGGGGTGTTCTTTTATGGATGTAATATTTTGTGTAGAAAAACAACCGGTTTGTAAGATAGTAAGCATCGAGCGTAAACATTTGTATATCAGAATAATCGTTGATGAGTTGGCGGAAAAGTTACTAATATTATAATTCTAGTCTCTACGCAAGATCACATGCCAAAACGCAGTTAAAATGTACTATGTTACGGTAATTCATGAAACGATGAAGTAACTGATATTAAATACGCTGCAGTGGTTAATATTGATGGAAGTTATTTTCACAAACTTTTATTTAACTTGCACTGTTTGTATGTTAGTATGTAAGTTGTCCGTCAAAATTTGCAATCCATTTTTCAGTGGTTTGCCTTCATCCGATTGAACTGGAATTTGGCATACTTATCGACCATACCATCGAGCTGGTCTGATGATGGAGACCAAAGGTGGCCATATGAACTCCTAAATTACATATGATAGACCCGTCGCGTTAGGGCTCGTTAGAATCGTCTTGATACTTGTAAGGAGATGATGACTATGCCAAAAAAGTACAGTCGGCGACAAAAGCTTGTCTCAAAAATATATTTTTTTTGTTAGGTTAGAATTTATAGAGGCGCGTTTATGCGTGCTACATATAGGCGTCTTACAGGGTTCTGCGGCTTGTCTTATTTTTTATTACATATTATAAATTATATTAATAATTTATTAAAAAAAGTAAAAGAGCGATACAGGCTGATTCTTCATTAGAATTTTGTACCATTCCCCCAAAGCAGTAAAAAGCCTTTATTTTAAGTAACACTTCATTTGTTATACACATTACACAAGTTGGTTATATACGGTTCTTAATGAGATATCTGTCTTTTAGGCGCACAAACTATTATTTCATATACCTAAAAATAGGTGTCAATAAATAAATGCATAATAAACACATAAACAACCTACTATCTTCAATAGTATCGTATTCCTGCTTCAAACGAACCCCCAGTTTTCCATGACAATCCGTCTCAAACAGCTGATAACGAGACTAAACAAAATTGTAACTGGCGATAAAGAGCCGTCCCGCCTGTGTCAACAGTCTTGAGATAGAATGGGGCCATGAAACCGGCGGGAGGACTTGAGGCTACTTTTACAGATCGGTTGAAGAGTTTACGAGTCGCTATAGTCAGCTTTCAGTTTATTTATTTTGTAGAGTTTTGGTACTACATAATTAAAACATATTGTGTCGTTTACAAGTTTTTTTTTGTATTAATTTGTTCAACGATTTGTTTTATTTTGTTGAAAACCTTTTTTACAGCTTCGTTAAAAACTGTAGGTAGTTTTTTATTTGAAATACATACATACATAACGTCACGCCTTTATTCCCAGAGTGGGGTAGGCAGAGCAACAGAATACCTACAACTCTAGCTAGCCTAGTTGGGAGTGACCCTGCCTTCGAAGCTAGGTGTCCTGGGTTCAAATCCCGGTAAGGGCAGATATTTGTGTGATGAGCACGGGTATTTGTTCCCGAGTCTTGGATGTTTCCTATTTATTTAATTATTTATTTCTCTATATACGTACCTATGTTTATCGTTGTCTAGTACCCATAGTGCAAGCCTAGAGCTTAGTTTGGGACTAGGTCAATTTGTGTGAGATTGTCCTGTGATTATTATTATTATTATTATTAACTCTAAACTTGTTGATAATCCTGTAACCACATTTTGCATAGTCAGGCTAAGATGTTTACTAGTGTATTAGTGATAGGTTGCAAGCCCATCGCCTAACAGTACTACAAGCCTTTATTCCCTTAGTCACCTCTCAAGACATCCACGGGAAGACATGGAGTGGCACTATTCTAACACGGGAGCGTTATTTGAAATAATCAATTCTAATTAACATAGGTTTTGATCTAAATGGTCAAAATTTGCCTTATTAATGTTTTAAAAAACTAATTTCTAACATCGACCCGTGAAATGACTTACGAACCTTACGATCACACGTGTGAAACAATATTTTTTTGTTGTAAGTATTTATTATGACTTACCGTTAGTTTTATTTTGAATGTCATTCATGATCATAATTATTATTAAGGTCAATCATTATATATAGGTACATGTTCAAAAAGCAATTTCTATTTACTTAATTATATAAAGTTCAATACAGATAATGCGTTTAAAAATCATTTATAAAGTGGACTAAATTTGCCTTTTTGACATTGGCGTATTGACTGTTTTCATGGCCACCCATCTTTCCTCGTCGTGGTGTTGACTTTCAATGTGACTTATGAAAGGCTTATCTCAAGCGAGAACGCTCACAATTTCCCATGAAGTCTGTACAAAGGATATAGTTCTAAACTATAACCCGTTAAACGCCAACAGTTCAATATAGTGTCAAATTTGTATGAAAAACTGGGGTGAAATATCATGACATGTCGTATGATTACTATTTATTGTTTGGATAGGGCGCTAAAGCTTGTTCCACATTTAAATTGTATATTTTTACTTTACTTTTTTTTTTATGTTAAGGAGAAGGCACACGAGCACTCAGGCCACCTGATGGTAAGTGGAATCTGAGACCCATACACATTTGAATTCTCAAGACTATAATCCTAAGACCTCGAATGCGTTGCCAACCCTGAGGACTAAGATGGAATGCCTCTATGCTAGTAATTTCACCGGTTGTCTTATCCCCACGCCGAATATGGATCCTTATTGCTTTAAGGCATTTTCTACTCGTTAACCATTCGGCCAAACATAATAATTTTATTGTGGTTGGTGCATTTTTAGGGTTCCGTACCCAAAGGGTAAAAACGGGACCCTATTTACTAAGGCTCCACTGACTGTATGTCTGTCTGTCTGTTTGTCCGTCATAGCTGGACAGTTGAATTTTTTACTGATGATGTATTTCTGTTGTCGCTATAACAAAAAACAGAATATAATAAATATTTAAGTGGGGCTCCTATACAACAAACGTTATATTCAACGATGAAAAGAGTGACGTTACAGTATTCTCTATGAAATCTTAGTACACATATTATAATCGACGAGTACAAAAAAATCTATTCGCGCCCTATTTTCAAGTGAAATGTGGCGAAAAATATCAAAAATACATTTTGTGCAGGACGCCATAACTGCCCATTTCCTCTCCGGACGCAGGGAGCTTCTTTAATCGCTGGGCACCCCTCAACAAGATAGCTAAGGAACCATAAACATGTCGACGTATGTAGATTATAGATGATACGGCAGGGTGCAATGTCATTTGGAATTCATAAGTTTTTTTATGACACTAGTATAAGTAAGTATGAGATTTTACGGCTATCCGACGTCTTTTATTTAGCTATTACTAATTTTAGCGGAAAATTCGAAGTGAAGTGTCTGTACGAACAACATTTATTATGATAATTTACCGACTACCTTAGGCCAAAGGAGGGTTATGAGGTTTAAGAGTCTAGGCATGTACGAGGTAAAAAATAAATTCTAAACAAGCGTAAACATTACAAAAACGAAAAACTGTTTTTTTCGTTAAAATTTAGTAATATCTTTTTTGTACTCGTCGATTAAAATCTGTGGATTAAGATTTCATAGAGAATACTGTAACGTCACTCTTTTCATCGTTGAATTGTCTATGTTACTTCCGAAATGACCGAAATAAGTTTTTCAATACGCTCTAGACAACCGAAAAAAAAATGAATATAGAACTTCGTATTTAAATAATATCTGCCTTTGTTTAAAGAAATTGCCAATGTATGGCGTTTTGGAACGTAGCAGCATCGCGTCATCTGTCAAAAATCTACTTAACTTGCTTCTGTATCCAGAGCATAAAAAAAAACTACGCTTTGTGTTTGGCTAGTATTTTTAGCTTGGCACAGTACTGCAACAATACGGACGCCGGTGGTGTCATAACTTTTCTTTTCAAAGCTAAGAAGTTAACGTTTTTTCCGTTGAAATAAAGATCAGATCTTAAGCTTAAAAAGTTAAAATATAAACTAAGAAAATGAGTAGTGACAGTGACGAAACATCTTTAACTCCTCAAGAAATAACTATTTCAATGATCTTGTGTAAAAGAAGTCGGATAGTAGAACTAGACAATATAGTGCTTACGATATTTAGTTTTCTTATAAAGTTACTCGTATTATAAATAATGATTTAAGTTATTAATTTTAATGAACTCGTACAAAAAGTATTGTTCACTATAGTGTCATAATCAAACTTTTTAATCTCGTACCTTACTTAGGCCACTCAGCAAGCTTCGTGGCCTAAACACGGTACTCGACTAAAAAGCTCTTTATTATAACCCGATTGTGAAAAATACTATTACCTACAAATTAAACGCTAATTAACAATTCTTTCATTAAATACTAAGCAAATGTAACTTTCTCTTTTAAAGTTCTCATTAAGTATTATTAATAAGGATAATATTGTACTTGCTTCAGCAAATTATGTATACGTACTTAGTTATAACTCCACTTGTATTTTTGTATTTCTTGTGGTCATCTGTTATTGGATTACTCAAACGCATCCATACCTTAAGTACCTGTTTCAATGTATCGCTGTTGATGTCCCAAATAAACTAAATAAATAAATAAACTCAAAACGGCCACATTTCAAAGTCAGTTAGTATTGCATTTAAAATTATATGCTGTTGGTATAAGATTTTCAATGCAAAAACAAATGATTTTGGAATGTGTCTGTTTTGCATTCAATCAGTGAATAGTATAGAAATCTAATTTTATCTGTTTAGTTGCGACATTCAAACTGAAGACATCAACTAAAATTAGCTTCTAATTTGGCTTAAGAGTAAAAATTAGCTCAAGTTTTAATTCGACAATTAGTAGTTTAATGTGTCTGGAACCCACCGATTATATTAACGACGCCATTACCAAGTTGTGAAGTCATTCAGATCACCAGCTGTCAGCTTGAAGGGTAACCTTTTAAGGTATAGGTAGTTATTTGGGTGTAGTGATGTTTAATGCTTTTGACGACACGTTGGCTTAGTTGGGAGTGACCCTGCCTCTGAAGCCTGGTCCAAATCACGGTAAGGGCAGATATTTATGTGATGAGTCCCGAGTCTTGGATGTTTTCTATGTATTTAAGTATGTATTTCTCTATACAATACAATACAAATATTCTTTATTGAACACCACATACAAATACAGCATGAAAAGTAAAATACAATTAAAAAGTAACGAGGTGAGTCAATAGGCGGTCACGCTAAGTAGCGATCTCTTGCAGACAACCTTACAAAGGAGAGAAATTATAAAGAAACAGAAATAAATTGGTAGGCGGTGCAAACTAAACTAACAATAGAAAGGAATATACAAAAAAAAACAAGTAAATATTAAAAATAACGCCAAGCATTCAAACGACATATTATACGTGTAATAAATAGTACGTGTGCGTGTTCTCTATATTAGTATGTTTATCGTTGTCTAGTAACCATAGCCAGTCTAGAGCTTAGTTTGGGACTAAGTCAATTTGTGTGAGATTGTCCCCTGATATTTTTGATTTCATTTTTAGAGTTACGTTCCCCAAAAGCAAAAAACGGAACCCTTATAGGATCACTTTGTTGGCCGTCTGTCTGTGTCGGTCAAGGCGCGTTGAGGTATCAAGTTGAAATATTTATGCCAGCGGTCCCTTGAAGCTGTCAAAAAAACAATCTAAGTCAACGCTATCCAAAGATACGGGCATTTTTGCCTTATTTTTAACACTTTGCAGGGGATTCAAAAACTATAGGATACTTCCCATAGACTTAGAATCATGAAATAGGCAAGAAAGTCTTACAGCGCAAGTAAAGGAATAAATGTTTTAAAAAACAAAAAACCGCCTTCAAAAACGCAAAAAATAACTTCTTTTAAAATTGTAGGCACCTACCTAATAGGTTAGTCCAACTGAAGTCGGCTTTTTTGGTGATAGTAAATATTGTGGTCGCCGACAGTTCAACAAGTAAATATTCTTCGTTGTAGTCGCTCCACTATCTTAATCGAGATATCTGATCTCCACCCTTGAAATAGGTACCGTTGAGGAGTTCCGATGGCCATCTGTGGTCTTCATCATCAGTTCCACTTCCCCAAATGATACTCTCTGTATGCAAATGCTAGATTTGTTACTAAAAATACTAAATCGCTATATGTTTCGCCTACAATATTCGAGGAGTTCCCTCAATTCCTCACTGATTCCCTCATCAGATTCAGATTTAGTGACAATGGAACAACCTCGAAAGTATACTCTATGAAACCAAAAAAAAATTGTAAACATAGGTACATAAAAAAGTACATTTAATGGAACGTATGACGTGGGTTTTTTGAAGTCGGTTAAAAAATCCGAAGCTCGTTAATTTGTTGTTCAATAAGAACAAAATGCATTTACTAACTTATTTGCAGTTGGTAAACTAATTGCGACATGTCGATTACTGAGACAACAGTTTTTCAACAGCGAAGTCAATGTTTGTCATCTTCGAGACGCAGCGCAGACCACAGCGATTAAATAAATATTTAGATACATGATCATTCGGAACTCTCGGTGCGCGGGTAGGGTAATTGCATAAAAAATCCAAAAGGGGTCGAAGTGTATCCGAAAGGGCCTATCTGTCCCTAATCAGCAATACGGCAAAATGTATTATTTTCCGCCAAACCGTGTAATTAAAAATCTTTTCCATCTTCTAAGGCGTTGAATTGTATAATTAATAAATTAATATAATTAAAAAAAGCTAATAAGCAGGAAAAAAAAATAATTAAACACCAAATTAATTTAGACGAAGTTGTCAAAAAAACTCCCAGAACTCGATATCGAACATGTGAAAAAATGCCCTTCTTCCATTGAGGGTGAGTTCTGCGCGTTCTAACTTTTAACTCACTTCCCAACACTCGATTATGCCTTTGTTTTAATGAAAAACGTTTTGAAAAAAGTTGGCCCATTTACGGATTTTCGGTTCGACTTTTGAGGAAAGTAATATTGTTATAATGTTGTCTGTTATAAGGAATGTATGTATGTAAACACTATTATAAAACAAAAGAGATAGCGGTGACAATTATAAACTAAACAAAAATATAGCAGGCATGTATTAAGGCAAACTTATCCCTGAATGTTGTTTTGAAGTTAAATTATAAGTAAATAAATAAATGATTTATAATTTTCATGAGTAGTTAACTTGTAAAGATAATTTATAAGAAATTATTGTCAAAATATACATACAGTTAGTTGCAAAACTGAGTCAATATTAGCACCTTAGTATAATTTAATAAGTCGATGACAATCATAGCTATTTTCAAATGCTGAGTACCGAATAGTTATCCTTGAAGTAAGCTACCAAACTGCTGCATAAATAATTTATTTGTCATTTATATTTTTTTTAAAGATTTTGAACAAAAAACTGTAAAAACTCAATTTATGCTTTATACTAGTAATTTAGTTTTCTCTATGGCAACCCCAAATAAGAAAACTATTTAAAATAGGGAATTCCATTATTTTTAAAATGAGGTAACAACTGCTTGAATCAGGGACGTAGTTTTCTAGTTATTGCAGAATTTTAATCCCCTACCATAGTGAACTAACAACCAGTTTGTATAGCTAATTTGTCTCGGTGCAAAAGTAAACCGTGCACTGAACTAATGTTGCCAATAACTGCTACCAAAAGTATGTCCGATTTTAATAATTTTCTACTTATTATAAAAAGGCAAAATTTCTTTAATTTTATCAGGGTCCTTATTTTGGGTTGCCACAGAGAGAATTAAAATATAAGCCAAATAAAAAAACTTAAATTCAACGGTTTTTACGATAAAATTACTTAAAAACTGTAAATGACCGATAAATCATTTGGTAGGAGTATTTGTAGCAAATTTCAAGAAGTGTTGTCGTATTAAACATTTAAAAATACCTTTAACTATCATCAACTGATTAACATTCTACTAAGGTGCTAATATTGACTCAGTTTTGCAACTAACTGTACATATGATATGATACATATTATAAAATTACATTACCATAACAAACGGGTATGCTAAGCCATATTTTTTTTTGTTATGAAATGTATTGTTATGAAAGACGGTATTATCGAGTTCAAAAGCGCTTTGAAATATTTTTTGATCAATAAAGCTTTTTATTCAATCAATGATTTTTGTTGGAAAATTCGGACTAATACTATGATAATATTATAAGGACATGTAGTATTTATCACAAAATTGTAAAGGATGATATATTGAATTATTGCTATACAGATAATATAAGAAAATATAAGTAATATAAATAAACCCTGTATAACACCCAAGTTTGCACGCCCAGCGGCAGGACACGGCAAGACCCTTTGTTTACGTCACCATCTGTATAAATTACCTATGTTCAACAAATAAATATTTTGATTTTGATTTGATTTGATTTGTACTACTATACCTATTATTATTTATTTTTTTATGTTAAGGAGAAGGCACACGAGCACCCAGGCCAACTGATGGTAAGTGGAATCTGAGACCCATAGACATTTGAATTCTCAAGACTATAATTCTAAGACCTCTTGCCAACCCTGAGGACTAAGATGGCATGCCTCTATGCTAGTAATTTCACCGGTATTAAGGCAATATTCGAGCATTTTAATAAGACAAATTGGTAAGCCGTCATAAAAATCTACTGTAGGTACTTATTACTACGTCAGAGCAATTACTCGGACTATATTGTACTAGGAAAAACCATATTGCTTTCAAGATGTTATTCTTTTATCAATGTTAATATAATTTAATTGACAGTAATGGCAACCGACGTAAAAATAATGAGATGTCAAAAGCAAAATGTATTTTTATCGAGTAGAACCTGGTCTTCGATCTACAGTCATTAGGATGGCAAGCCCCATTCTAATTACAGATACCCAAGGTCATCAGGGCTGCCTCCCTAATTCTATTTTAATAACAAGCTCCAAATGAAGATGGATTGTGGTTCCGCATTAATTCGAGACACGGTAATTAGTAGCTCAGGATAATTCGACGATATTATCATCAACAACGCACTGCAAAAACAACCTTAATTATATAGCAGCATAATCTATGTTTTGGTAAGCTGTAAGTTAAAAAACTGGGCACGAGCATGTCGGATCATGCTCAGTGCTTGGTTCCGAAGCCGTTAAGTACTACAAGTATAAAATTAACAAGTAATAACTAATTTTCTATTTAAAGTCATTTGGTGCCGTCTTAGACGATTTTAGTAGGTATAAACACTTAAATCGCCTGTATCTCAAGAACCAATGATGTCTACTTAGTCGTGATAGTTTCCCTTTAAAATTCCTTATTTATGTTCTTTCATTTAAGATTTTGTTCAGAATTGTAGTATTTGTAGTTTTGGCTATAAGTGTGTGACTCTAAAATAAATTAGAGCTTTAAAGCTTAATATTTTATAAAAGGAACCCTTGATCAAAACATTGTTTTAACAAACCCACAATATTTTTGAAAGACCTATCCAACGACACCTCACACTATGGGGTAGACGAAAAAAAAAATACATCCCTCACGTTACGTGTAGAGGAGGTACCCTAATTTTTTTTTTCAGATTTAATCATACCACTTTGTTGACGTAACTACGAGTAATATGCATATTCATGCCAAGTTACAGCTTTCTAGTACTAAGTGTCTCTGCGCTAGGCTGCGAACGGACGGACATGGCGAAACCTTAGTGGTGGTAGGACCCTGTGCAGGGTCCGTCCGGATCGCTACCACCATCTTATCCATTAACCACCCGCCAAGCAACAATGTTCGCATTGTTGTGTTCCGGTGTGGGGATAAGACAACCGGTGAAATTACTAGAATAGAGGCATTCCATCTTAGTCCTCAGGGTTGGCAACGCATTTGAGGTCTTAGGATTATAGTCTTGAGAATTCAAATGTCTATGGGTCTCAGATTCCACTTACCATCAGGTGGCCTGAGTGCTCGTGTGCCTTCTCCTTTACATAAAAAAAAAAAAAAAAAAAACTATAAGGATTCCAAAATTGACTACGGAACCCTAAAAACGTGTGCCAAATAAATGTAACATGTAATACTTATGTGTGTGTGTATTGTCAGGCAGAAAACGTATAAATTTGTGAGTAGGTTCACTTTGCACGTTTTTGTTTGAAAACGGTGAGTTTCATTAATTTTAATGCGCTATTTGCTTTTAAAATGAGGTGGTATCAAGATTTTTTGGGCGTTGTTTGAGAAATCGCGGATAGCATATTTATTTCCACTTCCATTCCCAAGAAAAGATTATTTTGTGTCCCCAAAAATGGGTACAAAATATATATTAGTTTTTGACCCGTTATCGTTCAAGTTTGTAAAAAACTACCTAATAAGTATTAAAAAGTATTATTATTTTGGTATCACTTAAATTCCTCGCTGCTCTGAACTTAATATAAGAATACCTTCCTCGCTTCTCTGTAGTTAATTAATTAAACAACATTTTCATATTGTAAGACAAAAAAAAATATCAAGATGTTTCTCTTTTGTCAACAACGTACGAAATAAAAACAACCCCTTAGTTGTTTTGCATTTATTTTATTTTCTATCATCCCTTAAAAGTATAACCAACGAGATAACATGTTTGCACATGAAAAGTCTTTTGAAGTGCAATCTTAGCCCGCGGGTAGTTTATCCTTCGCTCTATGTCAAATAAAGTTGGATGTACGTTTGTTTATCCTTAAGGTATTTATGTCTCTGTTAAGATGGCAACCCTTAGGTTTTGGTTGAGTTGAACGATACAGTAAAAATAATATTTATATTGACGTGTTATGGTATCGATATTAACTCGGCCGCCATTACTGTCAACTAAATAAGAGCTATAGTATCGTTGACAATACGATAACACCTCAAAAGTAATTTGTTATACCGTGTTGAACATCAGGTTAAAGTCGAGTCCGGAATTAGGTGAACTAACTTGACAGCCGAAAATGTTGCCAGACATAGGAAAAAATAAATAGTGATAGGTTTATGTCGATATAACCTTGTGCCTTCTATAAATCTGATTATATTTATATTTTGTCAAGTAATTGTCGTCGAAACTTTCACTCTCATACATACTTGTCAAAAAGGGAAAAACTACAGCAATTTTTACGATATAATATGAACAAATTACAATATAATGTCAACAAAACAAAATGGCGGACTGCGTCGTTAACGATGTCTAAAACGATGATCAATGTATTTTTAAATCCAACCAATTTTTATTGTTATTATTTTGCTTAGTAAAATTATTAGTTAGATTCCAAACACAATAATAATGATAAACTAGACTTTTTAAATATCGATATTAACAGCGCTAGCCAAACTGTGGCAACATTAGTATACTTACAATGAACTATCAAGTTAGTTCGCCTAATTCCGGACTCGACTTTAGTGCGTATTTGCTTAAAAATGATTAGGTGCATTAAAAAAGTTCTAACACAGTACAGCTGATGTAGTAAAAACATTAACGTCGTCGTATTACGTTAAAAAAGCTTGTATTTATCTGTTAGTTTTAGTTTTCATTGATACGCTTACCACAAAATGTAATGTCATATTATTATAGTTTTGTACCTACAAAGTTAGAATAGTGCCACTCCATGTCTTCCCGTGGATGTCGTAAGAGGCGACTCAGGGAATAAGGGCTTGTAGTATTGTTAGGCGATGGGCTTGCAACCTGTCACTAATACACTGGTAAACTTCTTGGCCTGATTGTGCAAAATGTGGTTACAGAATTGTCAACGAGTCTGTTTGGAGTTGTTGGTGTTTCTGTGGCTCTGTCTACCCCACTCTGGGAATGAAGGCGTGACGTTATGTATGTATGTATGTATGTACCTACAAGTTAACTTTTCTTTGAGTGTTTACAAAATAATTACTACAAAAAATTTTAGCAGTAGCATAAATACGTTTAAATTACAAATATATTTAAACATTTTTGAATCCGTTGAATCATATCTTACTTCGAAGATACGTTGGCCTAGTTGGGAGTGACCCTGCCTCCGAAGTCCTGGGTTCAAATCCCGGTAAGGGCAGATATTTGTGGGATGAGCGCGAATATTTGTTCCCGAGTCTTAGATGTTTTCTATGTATTTCTCTATATAAGTATGTTTATCGTTGTCTAGTACCCATAGTACAAGCCTGGAGCTTAGTTTGGGATAAGGTTAATTTGTGTGACATTGTCCCCTGATATTTATTTATTATTATTATTTACTTTGAGTGTATTTTTAAAATAATTCAATAATTCATTAGTGTTTAAAGTATCTATCAATTTTATTGCACTCCTCCCGGTTTGTGGTTGTTTCATGCGACATGTTTCATATGTAACCGCATATAATATACGATGATATAAGAGCTTAAAGAAAAGAGCGGCAGCGTCTGCAATTACTAACTACCTTTTCTTACTGCCATCGACAGACAAACAGGCAGGCCACCTGATCAGAAGTGGTAACCGCCACCTATAGACATTTGCAACGCTGGAGGCGTCACCAATGCGTTGCTGGTCTTTAGAAATTGAATGACACTCTTTTTAACCTTTTCAACGCCTTACATCAAATACAATATGCGTCACTCGCACCCCAAACATGTATTAAAAGTTATGCAAAATTTAACTAAACAATACGAAATAACGTCTCTTTTAAACTGTACCTGTGACAAGTATAAGTGTCAGTGGCATTGTAGGCACGATAGCTCATGACTATTTTAGGCGTCGTTGGCGTTCAAAGAGTTAAAAAGCCCCATTTTGTAGCGCGTTGGGAAAATTTCAGTAGCAAGCTCATTCTGAATTCCTATAGTGCGCGCGAGAAACGTTCTAGAGAATCGGCGCGTAGTTGAGTGCAGGGATTTAAGAAAATGGGAATAAACAGTCGACGTCATAAAGATGTTTACACTTTAGTACCTTGTCACTTTCATTCACTGAGACAATTTCTTATATAATTATATGTAATTGTCTCAGTGGATGAAAGTGACAAGGTACTAAAGTGTAAACATCTTTATAATGTCGACTGAACATCCTGCCGAATACATCTTACCTGAATAGACCTGAATATTATTAGGTACTTTAATTACCTACATGAAGAATTATATCTATTAACAACTACACATATCGAATATCGAACAAAATACGCAAAAGGCTAATTAAGAGGATTGTGAACCTGAAAATGTCCATACAAAAGGTGGTAATATCCGTTTAAAGGTTTTACGATTACAAACTTACCAGCCTAGTTTTTTATAATAACTAACAAATATTCTTAAATCGTAGAAATCTTACATACACGCCCCCATTCCTAGAGAGGGGCAGACAGAGCTACAGAATACTAACCAATCTAAACTTGTTGATGATTCCGTAACCAAGGCTAAGATGTTTACTAGTGTATTGGTGACTGGGTCCAAGCCCATCGCTTAAAAGTACTACAGGCCCTTATTCCCTTAGTCGCCTCTTACGACATCCACGGAAAAATATGGAGTGGCGCTATTCTAACTCAGCAGCCATACGAAGAAGATAAACTTCTATGGAATTATTTTGACAGCCACGTGATTAAAGCGTTGCTTCACAATCTTCTAAAGGTTTACATCTGGAGCATACTTCTATGTAGCAGCACATCGGGAACAATGTCTTAGTGGGATCAAGAAAGACTGAAAGCCTTCACGAGTGCTGGAGACAGATGAAAAGAATCAGGTGGAATGAAAAGAAGACGAACGAGAGAGTATTTAATGAAAATTAATAAGATTCTTTTTTATTAGACATAAGAAAAAATAGATGAGGGAAGATGTTTGGTCACCTGCCAGGACACGACGATGTCAAAATGCGTAAGAAATAGAAAAAAGAACGTAACGTCCTTTCAGTTTCCATAAAAACATAAATACACAGCATGCCACAAGCAATGGTTTAAGAAAAAAGGGGCCTTATTCTACATTGATTTTACCCTAATGCTATCGTATTGTTTTTAACTTAGCCACATTATTAGTATTGTTCACTAAACTAGTAATATTGAATTACCATATTCAATGAATTTACAATGATATGCTAACCATGATCAATGATCAAATCCTAAGTTGTTAAATGGTAATCGATTATTCGTGGTAATTATGTACCAACAAATAGGTATCAACATCGTATGAAATGATCCACTTTAGGAAATAAGCCCTCTCCCGACTAATAACGCTTCAAATAATACCAAAATCACTGCAAAACATTAAATCTACGTAATTTTAACTAACATACCTCCCATCAACCCATTTTAAACTCTATTTAACTAACACGTAAACATAGTTTAAGCCTAATTTGAGTACATACAATTTAACTCCAAATTTCAACCATAATTCCTATGTATTAAGGCTAGAAGCAGATGTTAAGGTTGGGTTAAATTAGTTTTAAGCGTTATGCTGTCGATGTTATGGTTTAGTTTGCAGTGATTACGGCTGAATGCATTTAAATTTGTGCATTGCCGCCGGTTAGTGAATTTGACACCGCGACCGCCGGGTGCAACGCGTTTATGAGCTAGGCCAAGAGCCTGAGGTAGTTTAAAATAAATACTAAATACAAATAATGTAATATAGCACCCATGAGAGCTCGACAGATAAGGCACAATTAGCTGAACTGAGTCCTATTTGACGTCTTACTGCAGCGCAACGTTTCTGTTTTTTTTTTATTTTGTAATGTCTGTCGTATTGCAGGGTAAATTCGTCAAATGCTATTATTTGATTGAGTTTCTTTGTTTAATTTATACTGTTTTTAATTTATGCTATGAGCACTATTGGTATTATTTTTTTTTTTTTTTTTTTTTTTATGTTAAGGAGAAGGCACACGAGCACTCAGGCCACCTGATGGTAAGTGGAATCTGAGACCCATACACATTTGAATTCTCAAGACTATAATCTTAAGACCTCAAATGCGTTGCCAACCCTGAGGACTAAGATGGAATGCCTCTATATGCTAGTAATTTCACCGGTTGTCTTATCCCCACGCCGGAACACAATAATGCGAACACTGTTGCTTGGCGGGTGGTTAATGGATAAGATGGTGGTAGCGATCCGGACGGACCCTGCACAGGGTCCTACCACCACTAAACCACCACCACTATTTATTGTCCACGTAAGAAAAAACATTACAGAGAAATAGCACAATTTAAAAGACCCAGGTAATTAACAAGTGGTATTATCGCTAATTAGCGATCTCTTCCAGACAACCTTAGAAGCGATAAGGTGTCAAATTATAACATTTTACACAGCCGATGGTGCAGACTAATTGCAACAAAAACAATAAACTATGCTAGCTATAAACCATAATATAGCTATAAATATACACTAACCAAACTAATAAATAGATAATCAAATACATACTTATTCAAATAAACTACTACATAATATTCTCTTCCTTTTAAGGTTGTCTGAAAGATATCACTTTTCATCAATAACCGTCTGATGACTCTCTTTGTAACATTTTCTTCATTAATTTCCATGCTGTCAATGCTCAGCTTAAATAATTATAATGTTTGAGGGTCATACACAGATTTAGGTTACCGTCTTTCCTGTGGACACACCGAAAGTTAACATTTTTAAGGCCAAATTTTCTGGCTAAGCCCATTCCCGCAAAAACACCGTTTATCGGCCGCTTTAGACCTATCATATAAAAACATAATTTATATGCACACAAGCTTTTAACTATTGACCACAGGAGAGACAACTTTTGTTTGTAATGGTTACCTAATTAACTTGTATCTAATTAACAAGTTAACTGACAGTATTATTTTTCATTAATTTACGAATACATACTTCTAGTCGCTAGATCTCGGCTTACGTTGCACCGCGTCCGTGAAAACTTATGTCATGTCGGATTAATACGGCGGCTAATTCACAATTACCGACCATAATTCAGCTGAATACAACCGCGGGCAGTTTTATCGCATCGTGCTTTCGTAACAATATTGTTAGCGATCATGACAATGTATATATATATAAATAATATCACACCTTCACCAGAGCGGGGTAGGCAGAGCTACAGAAATACAAACAACTCTAAAAAGACTTGATAATTGAATAAATAAATAAATTAGTGAAAAGAACTGTAACATGTTACATATTAAATACTAATTATAGTACGCAACTACGTTGCTGTTGAATTTTCTAAAATTAAAAGTAAGTAGCCATAAACTATTAACCTAATTCGGTAAATACAGCGATTGTTGACGAAACAACCAAACAAACACAGTTTCACATTTGTAATGCTTAGGATAAACAATACCACGGTCAATGAAATGGCTGCCCTAAACCTACCTAGGACTATATTACAAATCATTCTACAAAAACTGGATCTGGAATAATTTAAATTTAATCTTCTACTCTCAAATCAGATCAAAAAGCTTATTGGTTAATTGCTTGTTTCTTGTAAATGCTTAATTGCTTCTTGTTTTGTGTAAGTATATTTACATAGCGAAATGAATACTTAAATACATAGAAAAAAACCAAGACTCAGAGTCAAACACTCGTGCTTATCACACATATATCTGCCCTTACCGGGATTTGAATCCGGAACTGCTAACTTCGTATGCAAGGTCACTACAGACTAGGCCAACGTCATAATCGGAATCGGAATCTAGCAATACATCCGATGTTCAATTAAATAGGCAAAGACATACATTATACTGTTTAACTTAATAGCCTTCTTTTGTCTTCCCACATTGCAGTCCAGTAACAATCCAACATCTGACAAGAAGGTTATATAAAGGAGCCGTTTATTCCTTGGACTACGTCTCCTCAAAGGCACTAATAGCATCGTCCTACACTCCGTCAAAAACAGCAACTGCACCCCTCGCTGACAAACAGACCGAGAGTAAACACGTCTAAGGCGATCTGTATTTGCATAGAGAGCAGCTGGCTCGCACTTTGCTCTCAGCTGGGGAAAAAATGTTGCATTTTCGTGAACTTAAGTAAATAAGGACGACATTTGGCAAGTGACAGTGTAGGGGTTTATGTTGTTGGTAATGGTTTTATTCTGACACTAGCTTTGACCCGCGAATTTGTGTGGAATTATTTATTTGACTATCCCATATTGTGGAAATTTTGATCATCATTATTCCTTCGGAAACTTTAAAAAAAATCCTCGACAAAAAGAAGCCTGTCTTAATCTAGGTTATTAAGGTATCTCCATTTCAAATTTCATCAAACTCCTTCCAGCCTTTGCAACGTGATGGAGTAATAAACTAACACACACACGAGCTATCGTAATTTTACTATACTTACTGGTGGGATTGAGTAACGTACTTGTTATAGTATGTACCTTTTAAGAGACGCAGTTAGCTTATTTTGTAGTGGACTCAAGTTTGATCTCCATATTAGGGAAAATATTTGAGCAATGAACACCCACCTTTCTTGTGGTAAATCTTGGGTAAGGTCTAGCAGGAAATAATGAGCACGAAAAGGGGGAATTATAAATTTAATTACTTAGTTTTGGCCAAAGAGGAAGACTGAAGGCCAAATCCGAGTCGTGGTCAAATGTGATGTGGGGTATGCATTTTTTATAGAAGACTTTGTTTTTTGATATCGCTTATAAATCAAACATAACCTAACCTTCGTTTAGCAACTCAATTATTAACGTAGCTTTTGAAAAAAAAAATCGGACAAATGAATATTCGGAAAAACATTGTTTGGGAGTTTTAAGGTGTTCCCGTGGAGAGGCAGTTAGAGTAGAGCAAAGTAATAATTACTCCAATTACAAAATAGTAGCTACTAACACAAAAACAGGGCTTCTATTGTACAGTGTTACAACGATATCGCATTTGACGTGTTTTAGAATCGTTTATGTCACAGTCGCCATTATTGTATAGTTTAATGTTTTTTTTTTTGTTAACAAAACAAAACATTAAGAACCTGTATGTCAGGTTCTTGATGTTTTGTTTTGTTAATAAAGTCCTTGTGTAGATAACTGTAGCTTCTCCTCTTCTCTTGTTTGTGTTTTTTTTTTGTTTTTTTTTTTTTTATCTGTTTGTGTGTATGTATATCTGATTTCTGTTTTTTAAGGCAATAAATCATTTTTTAATTTTATTTATATTTTTTTTTATTTTTTTATGTGTAAATGACATAAGAGTTCCTTATTAAAACGTTGACAATACGGAAACACGACAAAAACAATATCGTTATTACCTTGTAGAATCCCAGTCCTGAGGGTGAATTTTTCTTATTCCAGTTTTAGAGGTTTGTAAGAATAAAAGGTGCTACAGTTTTCTTTGAGTCTAGGTCAGTTTAATGTAAGATTGTCTCTTTGCTAGTCCGTTCACCTGCTGCCTCACATCGGAAAAACAATGCTACTTCTTGGGTGCATCATAGATACGATGGTGGTAAAAATACTGAAGTACGCTACACAATCAGCTAGCCCCAGTTACCTGTTCCACCTTACCTCCCATATTGAAACCTTGTTCAAAAAAAACAGAATAATGTAACCTTAAAATACATTTAGTTTATGCTCCATCGTCGCCGTAATAGAGATGTTAAGGATAATTTTAAATTTAAATGTATATTATTACCATACATCTACTGCCATTTCCAACAACAATAACAATGCATCAAGTACAGCGAGCGCGGGGCGTACACTGGCGGACAATGACATTTGTAATCAAAAAAGCGATGAAGATAAATTGAATGATTTAGTTTTTTAACTTTCGCACGTTTATAATAACTGTAACAAATGAGAAAATCATAGTTAAAAATTAATAACACAAGAATAAAAAAAATATTAAAAGGGGTTTGAATAAATTGACGATTATATTATTGCAATCATTAAATGAAACAAAAAGGAACAAAATACTGATAAAAGCTCTGTTGTCACAAAATGCTCAGCGTTATGCCGGCAATAAAGCCAGCGCTTATCTCCGTGTGATCACATTTAAATAGTGTTGTTATTTTGAAATGGTACAAAAAAAAAACATTAAAATTAATTAAAACCTATTCTTCTCTATTCTAATGATGAGCAAAAAATGTCATAATGATAAAGAACCGTGTAAAAATAAATACAACTGACACAGTATAACATTACAGACTATTTTACATTTATTGCGCCATTTGATGCAGATAGTACCCTAATTTTATTCTACCACGATTAATCTTTCCTATTGTCCCGAAGTGTACCCTGAAACTTTTCCACTAGCTCGTTTCACGCGCCATAACGTACGATGCGTTACACTGGTGAGCACAAAAACTGCATTTTAAACTAACTTTGATAAGGAGTTTGCTCTCATTTTTACTGGTTTATACTTTTGTTACACTGGCGTTGTTTATGTTTAGTTAGGGATGCAATTCGTAAAGCGGTTTGTTATTTTTCATTGTTAATGTTATAACACTTTCCTCAGTTGTGGATACAAAAGTGGAGCTTTTTTATAAGCTCTTAAATACGAAAGTGTAATATGATATCGTTTTTTGAGAAGCTTTTAACGTTTTATGATACCTATGATAATTTAATAAATGGAACTAAAATACTTAAAAAAAATGTTTAAAGCTCAAAGAAGCTTTTTAAATTTAAATATTTCTAGACTTTAACTTTTGCCGAATGTATCTAGATTAACACTACTAATTTTATTTCTGTTTTTCTCTCATTTGAAGACTTAATAAAATTTATAATTGTTCTTATTAGGATAAAATAACCCTAAAACTTGATAAAAGTTGTCACATCTTCAAGTTTTCACTGTTATTATTCATAGCACTACACGAATTTATTTCTTGATTGCAACATGGTCAAAATATCAAGAAGTCGCAAATTATTTAAACCGGTATAAACAGGATCACTATCATGAGCATTGAGTGCACACTTGTCCATTAGGGCTCAATCGGATCGAACTGCTTGGCAAATCTACAGAGCTGGTATTCTACACAGCAATAGCGATATCGTCTTTGATGTCGCATTATCGAAGTTTTGATTAATCATATGTCATTTACATTAATGGCGACTGTGACATAAATGATTCTAAAACAAATCAAACGCGATATCGTTATAACGCAGTAGAATAGAGGGCCTGCGTAATATAACAAAAAGCCCTTTTAACCGGTACTTATCCTACCGACTGCGCCATGTATTGATGTTATTAAAGAAATAAGAAGTGGTGGTGGGACCCTATACAGGGTCCGTCCAGATCGCTACCACCATCTTATCCATTAACCACCCGCCAAGCAACAGTGTTCGCATCGTTGTGTTCGAGTGTGGGGATAAGACAACCGGTGAAATTACTAGCATAGAGGCATTCCATCTTAGTCCTCAGGGTTGGCAACGCATTTGAGGTCTTAGGATTATAGTCTTGAGAATTCAAATGTCTATGGGTCTCAGATTCCACTTACTATCAGGTGGCCTGAGTGCTCGTGTGCCTTCTCCTTAACATAAAAAAAAATGATTGAATGTCTTCAAAGGTATATGTGTAATCTTTTACACATACATACATACATAACATCACGCCTACATTCCCAGAGTGGGGTAGGCAGAGCTACAGAAATACCAACAACCCTAAAAACACTTGTTGATAATTCTGTAACCACATTTTGCACAAGTAGGCTAAGTTGTTTACTAGTGTATTAGTGACAGGTTGCAAGCCCATCGCCCATCAGTACTACAAGCCCTTATTCCCTTAGTCCCCTCTTACACATCCACGAGAAGACTTGGAGTGGCACTATTCTAACCCGGCAACCAAACGGTACTACGGTGTAATCTTTTATATTTAGTTAATCTAACAATGTTTTATATCGTGCTCCCAGGTCATCTGGGTTTTCCACCAAGTTCTAATAAATAAAAAAAAGTTTCATTACACTGACACTCGTTAATAACACGGTCATGTCATAACATAACACCAACATAACATGAAATATCACAAACTTTGACCCATCTTAAGGAAACTTAGCCTAGTATTACTGTGACCTGACCTTACTTTCACTTTTTAGGAATTCAAATAACTCTACAAACTTAATTTAATTTTGTATTTTTTGTTCCAGGTAAAAAATATGAACAGAAAGCTAATTTACGGTAAGGATGGCCTTAATTTATCAGTCGTGCCATCATTGCCTACTTCCCCTATGAAAAAAGGGGAATTTCGGGTGGGAAATTCAATACAATGTGGCTGTTTTTCCTTAGCAGCTGTGCCGTTTCCGTGATATTTTAGCATCTTGTTGAAGTAGCTGAAAGTTATTCCAGTTTTAACCTAATTGAGAATGCAACCCGTTAAATGTTGTTTAAACGCTCTAACGGGATAATTTAAACTCACATACATAACATCACGCCTTCATTTCCAGAGCGGGGTAGGCAGAGCTACAGAAATACCAACGACCCAAAAAAGATTGTTGATAATTCTGTAACCAGATTTTGCATTTTTTTTTGGCATAGTCATCATTTGGCATTCAGTATTTTTTCTAAAACCGTATACTTTTCAGGATTATTTAAAATATAATTGCATAGAACCAATTAGGTTAGGTTAGGATAATATTATAACAGTTCTGAAAAGTGTACGGTTTCAGAAAAAAAGACTGTATGCCAAATGAAATGAAAAAAAGACTGTATGAGCGTGTTCATGAGGCACGCAATTTAGGTCTGCAAATGGACTCTGAGTTACGGTATGAGAAGCACATTGCAGGCTCAGTTAGGAGTTGCTTCTACAAACTGAAGGTACTTTACAAGGCACGACCATTCATTAATGAAAGTTTGCGTATAAGGCTGGTAGAGTCACTTGTTCTATCCAAACTGAATTACATGGACGCAGTATTTGGCCCACGTCTGCTTGCGAAAACTAAAAGACTTATACAACGTGTCCAAAGTGGCTGTGCCCGCTTCCGCTTCAATGTTCCGTTGAGGGCCCATGTAACCCCTTTTCTAAACAAGCACTCAATTCTAAAGATGCAACACCGCCGCAAGCTTCATTTGGCCTGTTTGCTTTTTGGAGTACTTAAACACAAGGCTCCGATGTATCTTCTAGTCAAGTTATCACATGTGTCAGGCAATTCATCGCGCGGAACTCGGCAATGCGCTATACAGCTATTAACGCCTCGCCATGCCTCAGCCGCTTTTCGAGGAAGTTTTCGCTATGCTGCAACCAAATGTTGGAACAACATTCCACCTCCCATTCGGAACCTGCAAAATTTAAATAGTTTTAGATTAAAGTTAAAAAAATACTTATGCGATCACCAATTAAGCCAGGGACCACTGAAACATGACACCAGTGGAATATAAATTGTAATCATTATGAATTTTTTTTTAACTGTACAAACCTGCATTTTATGTCCCATTCGCGTAGTCATTTATGGTGGTTTTTTTGTCTTCCATTGTCTGCTTCAATCAAGGCACACCCGTTGCTTGTTATTTTTAATATTTTTTTATTTATTTTTTCTCTCTATTACTTTGTTTCCGTTTTAATTAGGATAAATCTTTACTAGTTTTCATTAAGATGTAAACGTAAACCACTACTAGTAATACTTACTTACTAGTATTCTTTACCTACTTAGACTGTGTTTGTGTTGTCGTTTTGTGCACAGTATTTTTTGTTTGTTTAACCCATAAAAACCACAGATTGTTAGCGCGCATCGTTTGGCACAGATAAGATAATTGATAATTATACAACATATTTTCAAGACTTACTGTCAAGCAATGCAGATAGTGTTTAGTTTATCTTGTGGCCACCTGGGGCGCTGTCTGTTGTGACATGTAGTTATTTTTTAGTTTTATTTAATTAATTTTTGTTTAAATGTAAGTACCGAGATGTCTGTATGGCCTTCCGTGTCTTCACCGAGCGGTCCCAACGGAAGATCAGCGTTGGCTTCACAGCCAGCATATGCTGAGTTGGGTCCGTTTCGCAACATTAACGCGACATGTCGTCTCTTTTCTTTTTTTTCTTTTATTTTTGTTACTTTTTATTTTTTGTCTGCGTGTTTTTGTTGTGAATAAATGATTTACTTACTTACTTACTTACTTACAAATGATGATTATGCCAAAAAAAAAATGCCAGATGAATGAAAACCAGCCATAATAGGTGCAATGTTCTCTTAAGGACTCACTTGACAACTCGACCGACGAACTATTAAATGTCAAGTTTAAGTTACCCGTGTAATTGCCGGTTAGAATAGTGCCACTCCATGTCTTCCCGTGGATGTCGTAAGAGGCGACTAAGGGAATACAGGCTTGTAGTACTGTTAGGCGATGGGCTTGCCTGTCACTAATACACTGCTAAATATCTTAGCCTACTTGTGCAAAATGTGGTTACAGGATAATCAACAAGTTGTTTAGAGTTGTTGGTATTTCTGTAGCTCTGCCTACCCCACACTGGGAATGAAGGCGTGATGTTATGTATGTATATTCAATGCGTGGTTTAATCCCTGTAACGCGAGCTA
The DNA here is from genome assembly GCA_949316455.1 of Acleris holmiana. NCBI lineage: Eukaryota > Metazoa > Arthropoda > Insecta > Lepidoptera > Tortricidae > Acleris > Acleris holmiana. The sequence goes on from OX438777.1 coordinate 18,877,109, forward strand.
CGGCCTGGCGCGTCGTGAGCAGCATGTGCTGCCGCCATGCGGGTCATAATCATTCCCCGCTTATGACTTGTAGGCCATCGCCTCAGGATTACATGTGGCTGCAGTATAGGGAGGATACAGATAAATATTATTTATTGGCCACCACATGTAATAATAACATGGAAAGTAAATACAAAGTATATTACAAAGTAGGTCAACAGGCGGTCTTACAAAGAAGAGAAGTTAAAAGAGAAACACAAATAAATTAGAAGGCGGTGCAAATTATAATAACAAATGGAATAAAATAAATCCTTAAGATATCAATAAGTAAAAAAAATCCTTTAATAAAAACAGAATAAATAGATAGATATAGTATTATAAGTGAATATAAATCAAAAACATCTTACGTATTGTTGAGAAAAACTTTCAACACCTTAGCGACTTTATTTTTATGATTCAATTGGTTGTTATGATAGTTAAAAATATTTTCATATTTGACGTTTCAAAGAATAGTTAATCTTTTTGGCAAATAGGGTGCATTTAACATTGTTTTTGTTGTTAAAAAAAATAAGAGAAGGCACGTGATACATATGCATATTTGGCTTGTGAAATTAATAACGCGTAAAACATTTGCTATTTCAAGGACAACACAAATTTACACGTATTTTAGTTACTATAGCATATTTATAAAGTAGGAAAACAACGAAATTATATAACCAAAGCGTTTAACCACTCCAAACAGCTTAGTACATTGTTTTAACCTGTTTCATTTGAGTTCCCCGCATATACCACATAATCGCACCTCATACGCAAATAATTCCTCGACGACACGAGATTCGTCTTCTCGCTCCAATTTATCTCCTTTACGTACACTGGATTATTTCAAACATTTTTCCTCCGAGGCCCTTTAAAAGAATTTGTTAAGCTGAGAGGTTTTTGTCGTTAGGCAGGGGGGGGGGTATAATGAAATCATTCGTAACGTGTTGTATGCTTTGTATTTTTTAAAAAGATGCTGTTGATTAAAAATATAATTATGTTTGCCTTACCTTGTAAGTAATATTTTTCTATAATTTTTGAAAATGCACTTATTATGAAAAAAAAACCCTATTTCAAGATTGCGTAGAACTAAATAAAAAATTAACAATTGTTTCAAACTTTGCTCAATAAATCATGTAATTTTAGCCCACTTTTAAAGATTTAAAGACTGTCACAAAACACTAGATAAAGTGTTTAATAAACACGTATAGTTTCGCATTAGTGGTATTTCTATAACAACTCTTAAACGCTCCTATTTTTTCATATGTAAACATCATTATTCGTGGCATAACAAAGAACAGTTTAACACGCACAAATAATTAAACCGCTAAAATTCACCATGCGTTAACGCTTACTAAACGCTTACGTAATCTAGGTTTCATACCTTCATCTGGTTGTAAATTGTGCCGCGCAGATCCCTTGGCAAACACGTAACGTAACTCAGCGTTAGTGTCCATTGCCGTCAGCGGGTAGCGCCGTGCAGGCTCATTACGGGGTCCCCGCTCACTGCACGCCAGGTTTAAGTCATTGAGAATCCTGAAATAAATAAATAAATATCAGGGGACAATGTCACACAAATTGACCTAGTCCCAAACTAAGCTCTAGGCTTGAACTATGTGTACTAGACAACGATAAACATACTTATATAGAGACATACATACTTAAATACAAAGAAAACGTTCAAGACTTAGGAACAAATCTTTGCGCTCATCACACAAATATCTGCCCTTACCGGGATTTGAACCCAGGACCCAGCAGAAGCCAGCGGGCTTCGGAGGCAGGGTCACTCCCAATTGGGCCTTCGAATGAATATCATTTGCACTAATTTCATTTGCCATGATGCTCACTGGCTATAACCTTAATTTTCCCTAGTATCACATGTCATAATTAAATTTACCATAAAGGCATTTTTTCTGAATTCGTAAACCTTTCAGGTATTTTTTACATTCAATCGTATAGAGCCCAATAATAGGTTAGGTTAGGTACGTTTGTTTTATTTCAATTCTGAATAGTTCCCGGTTTCAGAAAAAATGCCTTTATGACAAATTAATATTATGGCACATTATCGTTATGGTATGTAAAATTATGTCAAATGAAATTCGGGCAAATGAAATTATTGCACATATAATTCGTACGGTCCGCTGTACAATGCTTCTCTTTTCTTAATGTCTTTCGTAGTCTAACTTACCCTTATAGTTTCGCCATGTCCATCCTTCTGTCCGTCCGTCCGCAGCATAGCTTAGAGACTTTTAGTACCAGAAAGCTGTTATTCGGCATGAATATACGTATTAGTAACGCAGACAAAGTGGTAAAATAGTTCATTTTCATTCATTTTTCACTTTTTTCTTAGTCAAAACTGACAAAGTTAACGTTTTTTAATTTTTCTTAACTAGGGTACACTTTATTTTAAAAATACCCACTTACTCTTGTAGCATATTAAGCCCCCTACAACCAAAACTACAAGTACAAAAAATCTGTCAAAATATTAAATGATAGCACATGTAACGAATTTAAAAAGAAAAGTACGTGATACTTAAGTGTGTATACCTACCTATTAAAATCATCTAAGACTGCACCGAAAGGACTTTAAATAGAAAATTTGTTATTATTAGTTGTTTTTTATGTGTGTAGTACTTAACGGCTTGGGAACCCTACACTGAGTATTTTCTAGGTTTTCTATGAATCACGAATGATAAATACTGTCAGATACGAGTGCGAGTGAGACAGCGAGAGCTAGCCGAAAGGTAAGAAGCTAGGAGTACTGTAACTGTAGTGACACTATAGATCTGTCACAATGACAGTGTCATATCGAGATAGAAATTACGGCAAAAGCAGTCGTTAGCGTTATGTCGCCGAGTTTAAAAGTAAAATTAACTAAATATATCACATTATGGTCATCAAGGTAACTTGCAGCCTTTTAAATATCATGTTCGTTCGAAAGACATTACATATCCTTATGGCCATGCTTTGCCACTTTCTGTAAGATGCAAATGTCACATTTACAGACAAGCACAAAACATGGCATTAGGTTCTTATTTAATATTGGAGCCGTGCGGTAGCTTTAGACCCGACTGCTCTCATCGGCCGAGCTGCAATGGTTTAGATTTCTGAATGGTCGCCAGGCTCACGGAGGAAAGAGCATGGCTCCATTTAGGGAGGTGATTCTCTCAACACAGCGCTTCGTCGATCTTAAAGGTGAAGTTTTAACTGGCAAGTTTAAGAAGTCCCGTCGGAGCGTACAAAACACATTTTAGCGTATGCCTTCTCAATTAGGCAGCAGGCACATGAGTCGAGTTCAGTGTCGTATAAAGCTGCCTAATTGAGAAGGTACGCGCTAAAATGTGTGTTGTACGCTCCGGCGGGACTTTTTAAACTTGCCAGATAAAACTTCATCTTTAAGATCGACGCAGCGTTGTGTTGAGAGAATCGCCCCCCAGTTCACACTAGCGACCTTATTGTGTTCGAGAGGTTTTACGGTCAAGAAATAATGGGCGATTGGGTTTTTGACTCACCCGACGTTGCAATAACAGAGTGTATTCATTTTTAGGTGAAAAAGCCAGCCTATAAGCAGGTTAGATAGATAGGGCATAGGTGTTTTAATTACAAGCTTTTTATAACTTGAAATGTTTGTATTTACAAATTCATGAATACAATCAAACAAAGTGACTAAAAAATACTGGACCAAATGCAAAAGTATCATAAAATTGACTATCCTCTCGAATAAAGGTAGTGGTGGAGGTGGTGGTGGTGAATTGGTGGTAGAACCCTGTGCAGGGTCGGTCCGGATCGCTACCACCATCTTATCCATCAACCATCCGCCAAGTAACAGTGTTCGGATTGTTGTGTTCTTGTGTGGGGATAAGACAACCGGTGAAAATACTGGCATAGAGGCATTCCATCTTAGTCCTCAGGTTTGGCAACGCATTTGAGGTCTTAGGATTGTAGTCTTGAGAATTCAAATGTCTATGGGTCTCAGATTCCACTTACCATGAGGTGGCCTGAGTGCTCGTGTGCCTTCTCCTTAACATAAAAAAATATATGATAAAAGTTGATTAAGTTTTTAGGTGTATTTTAACTGTATTATCGACTTTACAGTGGCTCTTACGGTTAACCATCATTTAATCGAATTTCACTTCATCGAATTTTATTTCATCGAACGCTATTTTTTGCTGAAACCAAAATGATTTCAGGATATCTTTAGCATCATTTACCTAGGTTAGGTTAGACTTGCAACTACGAAAAAAGAACTCTTGCACCGAGAAATACCTTTAAATGAAATGTATATTTTGCACAATGATACGTTGGTTGAAAGATGTTGACAAATTTATAGGGACCCAGCTTTTATTCTATCATTTCATAACTAACGTTTCACAAATGATTCATTCCACAAACATAATTATCATTTTACAACCCGTTTTTTTCCGAAACTGTAAATAATTCTGGATTTATTTCAGGACCATCGTGTAGAACCCTATAGGTTAGAGGTTAGGTTAGTTTTACAAAAATCCTAAAATATTTATAGTTACAAAAAAAAAGCGGGTTGGCAAATGAATAGGTTGCGAAACGATGCGTTTGTCAAAGATTTGTCGGCGAAAAGACAGAGAACCCACGTCAATAAATACCATAAAGTTAAAGTTAATATATGTAGAAGCCAGATGAGCAAAGTGGAAATAAGTTTACGTTGTTCATTTTCCTCCCATTCTATGCTACAACACTCAATTCTTTAAAATAATGTGTTGTTAAGTTAAAACAAGTAGTAATTAACAAATACAAACAACCGTCAAACAGCGATTTCAATCAATACAAATCCCACGACCTCACGAATGACCGACCCGTATCAACCATTCAGTGCCCCCTCTGTTTGTTTACTCTGTAGTTTAGCATACATATGGTGTTGTTGAAATTTGCGCGGACTTTGTGAATCGTTGAATACGTTAGAAGATTAATTTTCGTAATGTCCAATGTACAGTTAACAGAGTAATTACTGGAAAACTATGGAAGTATTCCAAAGTGATGTAGTAATGGAAATTGTAGGAAACTAGTCACGATTACACTTACTGCGTCATTTTGATATAGTTTTATAGATGACACCAATTAATTGAGGTGACGGTTCCACAAAGTGCGCATAAAGTTTAAATGTCTTACAAACTACAACTGCAAATATTTTACGTATTATCGTGTAACTAATCATGTTATTTAATACAAATATGGTTTATCCCTACAATGCATGACTTTACTATATTATGTTTATTAGTATAGTGTATAATTATATGGTTATTGTGTTGTTTAGTTAAGGTTAACTTCTGAGAAATCATTATAATTTGAGTAGGAAATGTTTTAGCAAAAAAAACTTATAGATAAATGTCGCTACCTGTCGGTGTCTGTAAATAGATGTCGCTACTTATTTTTTAAACATAAGTTTTAAATGGATTTAACATATTATATAACACTGAACACATAATGTTTCTGGGGTAAGGACCTATTTAACGGAAGCAAACATAAAACCGAATAGTATTACGGTTCTTTTGGGACAGTCGTGTTCTTATTATATTATTAAAATGTGATAAAGAATGCAACTGATCGATTTACAGTAGGTTTTAATTTGATGGGCGCATTTTTACCGCATTCGCCATTGTTAAAGCAAATGATGCTTTACGACCGAAAATAACCGTAATTATAAACCAGCAACTTTACCGCTTGAAACTTTTTATTCCGACTGTACTGTTTCACCAAGTGAAACATACGCTAAACTAAATCATAACACGACGTCCCATTAGTTAAACAATGCCCGTTTAGCCGGCAATTAGCTAAACGCCGGCTAATCCGTGTACAAATACAACCAACTGACGTCTCAGGTTACTGGCGTCGCTTAGTGGTGGCTATTGTGACGTTGAAGACATAAAAAAGGTGTAGAGTTTTAGTCGTTTATAATCAACAGGATGTCGTAAAACTGAGGCGTTTTAAATAAAAAATACTTTTATGTTAGATCCCAAAAATTATCATAGGTCTATGGTTTTATTTGTTTCTATTTCTGCTACTTGACCTATTGAGTGTTTTTTTATATTGAATATATATTCTGTCTGTCGGTATGTCATTTGACTGTTGTAAAGCAAAGAGTCACATGCAAAGACAAATAATAGTTTTAGTCCTACAACTAGATTCAAGTTCAATAGAAATTCTAACATCTAATCGGAAAGAAAACCTTTTTAGATTATTTTTTTTCGGCAAGTGGCTCTAACAGCAGCAGAGCTTAGCAAAAATTGGTTTCCTGATAAGTATGACCCTGAACAAGGTCTTTAAATTAAATCACGCCTATTTCCTAGAGGGGTAGGCAGAGACCACTTCTTTCCACCTCTACGATCCTGACAAATCTCTTTCACTTCTTCCACATTCATATATCGAGTCATGCAAGCACGTCGGTTTCCGTAGTTTGACTAAAAATAATAAAAACAGTTATAAAAAAACGAAGTCTTTATTATTATTTAGTTTTTAAATGTACAGTTTCTGTTAATGAGTTTATACTTATATTTTTACAAAACATCCTGTATTATCCTGTATTTAAAACACAGTTAATTCGGTCGGTTGAAGAGCGCCGAGCATCGCTAGTTGGCACCGCGATATCGTGTTGGCATCCACGCGGCGTTAACAGTGTTAATGCCGATCCTGATATAAACCTGATTTAAATTCTTTCTCAGTTTATTTATAATCTGTTTGTTTGTGCAAATCTGAAAATGTGTAAATGTCTGATAAAGTACAAGTTTTTCATAAACATTGTTTTATTTTTATAATGAATCTGTCTTTACAATTTTACATGAGAATTTATTGCAATAAATGTAACTAGTAAAGTTTTTTTTTTATAAATTATTTAAAATAGGTAAACGTTAAAAGTGGTTTATTCAACGAAAAGGCCTAACAGGCCTTTTTCACATCAAAATCTACCTTCCCCGAAGAGGACCACTTAACCGGGCATACTTAACCTAAAACAACAAATACAGATAAAAATATCATGGGTAGTTGAACAAGAAGAGTTGATTTATTTTTAAAATGTAAGTGTACTTTAAATAAATATTTAAAGAAATAAAAAAGAAACGTTTTTTTGGGTTTTATACTACATTGCCCTTACTTAAAATAGTAATCATATTGTCAACGTTACAGTAATGGCATCTGAGTTAGATGCAATGATGACAATACGTGTAAACGCAATGAAGAATAGGGCCTGCTGGAATAAATAACAAGCAAACTTTATTCAGTTTCGTTCACTTAACGTTTGAAAATAAATAAGACAATGTTGTCACCGGTGTAATTTTCAAGTCTTTCATATCTTTTACGTCTCCAAATAAATCAACCAATTATCACTTTCTGAACACCATGTACGAGTAAGTGTGAGAGACGGTGTCCCCTTGTTTTACAGACAGAAAAATTACAGAATTTTGTTTCACAGAAAATGTTTCATATACTATTTGGTCCTTGTATTTTTGCTTCGAATATATATTTTTTTAAACTATTTACTTGAAAGAAACAAATTCCACAGAAAATCAATTCAATGAATTTTGTAATTTTATTTTTTCATTACACAAACTTATCAAACAATATAATTATTTTTAACGAATACTGTTTGGTTAATGTTTTCAGATTATCTTAAGCATGAGTTACGAAGGTTAGGTTAGGTTAGACCTAAATACCATCAAAAAATAATCTGAAAACAGTAAGATTACAGCAGAAATTAGCTTTCTAAGAAATGAAAATTCTGCGAAGTGATACATTCTATAAAACTTCTGTCTGTAAAATAACGTACAACCCATATTATCTTGTAGTATAAGGGTTATATGATAAATACTATATTATGATATAAATATGAGCGAGCGAGCGAAGCGAGCGACCAAGACCTCTCTGGGCAGAACCGACTTGAATAGGTTAGGTTAGAAGGCTATGGCGGGAGCGAAGCGAAGCAAGCTCCCGCCTTAGCCTTCGAGGTTATTTTTTTATATCTCTTGAATAAGCTATGCGATACAATTTTATTGTAAATTAAAATCGTTGTATGCGTTTATATTATACGTAAGATGAACTTGCTGTCTGCAAAATAAGGGAACACCAATAAAATCGCTACAGTGCATTTGAGAATAACAAGACAGTTTTCCTCTTTGGCTACAATTTACCCGTATTGTTTCTGTGAATGCGGTGTTTTAATTTTATAGGAGGGTATGCCTTTTTTCAAACATTTCATTTCACACCCCTTCACAAACTGCACCCAATTCTAAAAGTTGATTTTATTGTTATTAAGTTATATTTTAAATAAATAATAAGAGAACAAAGAATATTTAATTTGCTATTCTATGCTATGACAAAAGAAACATTGATTTTTATTTGAAATAAAAAACGATGATTTAAATGTCTTCAAAGTAATTATTCTACATATTGATTATTCTATGAAATGATAATACGAGAAAAAAATTATATGAAATGAAATTCTAAACAACTTCTGTCTGTAAAATAACGTACAACCGTGAGAGACGGATGCTTTAGCCACAGCGATAGACTCAGAAAGTATTTAAAAAATCGGTACAAATTTCAAGGTCAAACTGTTAGGGTGTTCAAAAAAGTAGGTACTCATTAAATTTGTACAATAAAAACAACTGACAAAAATATTCACCCCATAACTAATTAACCAGCATCTATCACCACGATAACATTCGTCTTAATAAGCCATACCCTATTCCGTTCCCCTAAAACTTTCCGCGTTTCTCCTCCATTACCGAAGACATTATCATTAGCGACAAGAAGTTTGCAATCTTACTTAAAAAGGGTTAGCGTAAACAATTAAATTAGCATTTTAGACAATTGGCAACACCTTGGCGTTTTTAAACGAGGGGGAGAAGGACAGAATTATAATTGCGCCTAATTTGAATATACAACGGTGTGAACCTGCAGGTGTTTTCGCCGTATTCTGCTATTAATATGTTGGTTAAATTACGGAAGATCATTATTAAAGGAGTTTGGACGAGGAAAATTAATATTGTTTCTTTGACACTTCTCTTTTCTTTATAAGGTGGAAGAGATTGCTACTTAGCTATGGGACCGCCTCTTGACTCACTTAGTAAGTTTTTATTTGTATTTAACTTTTCATGCTGTGTTTGTATGTGGTGTTCAATAAAGAATATTTGTATTGATGAGCCTAGCCTTTAAGTAGAGTGACACTGTCTGCCTACACTGTGAACTGTTAAAAATTAATGTCTACAAAGGAAGATTAAATAAATGTAAACGTAGTCATCGAGTACTATACGAGTTATTACAGTAAAATTATTAAACACCATAAAATAAAGCAAAACTAAGTTTCTTTTTCATTAATGTCAGGTTTTTCTAGACAAGCTTAGATAGAGAAATACACTAAGGACATGAATTACATGTATGACAAGCGGTGTGTTCTCATTTCATTTGATAAAAAGCGTATTAAAAGTGTATGAATGCCAATTTATAGTTTTAAAGCTATTGCCTATTTTGAAAACCAGGGTATCTTGTATACGTTTCAGCAAATAAAAATAAAGTGGTGCACAAAAAATTAACATACATTTTCTAAAATCCGAAATGTCTATTTACGGATAGTTCTAGTTAATAAAGTTAAAAAAAAAGTTACGATTCTAATTCATTGACAATATAATTTACTAACACGACTTCAGAATAAGCCCTCACTTGCTTCAACATTTACTTCGATCAAATTATTAAATTACCTTAAATTACACATCAACCTGTATACACAGTTACTATGACTACCCGTACGTGGAATTTAAAGTTTTAAATTCTATTACTTTACCTACTAGAGTCATAATCGATTGACAAGTAAAATTTTATAATAGTAGTATATTTAATAAGGCTACTTTCTTTGAATGTATCAATAATTCATATAATAATAAGGGATCTTGCTTACTTAATAATACTTTTGGTTCTTCAATCTGGTCTATTATCTTTGTGCTATTGGAATAATTATGACTCTGTAACAGTTTGTTAATTATAGGTCTTTAAAACCTTTACTAAAATTATAAAATGTGAAAGTAACAATGTCTGTTTGTTTGTTACGCTTGCACGGATAAACCACTGAACCGATTTAGATGAAATTTGGTATGAAGATAGTTTGAGTCCCGGGGACATACAGAAAAAAATGGACGGTTTCTGAGGGATGAGGAGCAATAAACGACTTCTACATGGACGGAGTGGGGGGAAACAGTATTAAATATATAAAATCAGTTTTGGGATTCGATTCTACTTCGGCAAAATCTTATTTCTTTAACATGTTACCATATTGTCAACGTTATAATAGCTCTTATTTACTTGACGGTAATGGCGGCCGAGTTAAAATCAATGCGATAACACGTCAAAGATGACGGTTAGCTGGTTATAAGAAATCTTAAGCATATCATGACAGCCGATAAACGTGGGCCACAGGTCTTCCTCAAACAATATAACACTGTCAAAACCTAAACAATTGATTCCAATATATTTTTTATAGTTCTGTTTTTCTTTTCATATATTTGTTGAGATGTCTTTGAATACTGCTCTGAAATATATATTTTTTGTCTTTTTTGGGTTTAACAAATATTAATTCTTCAGGCTGACAGGCCGTTTTTAGACAAAGAAAAGTATCCTTGGCCTATTTTATACTAATTACATAAGTAATTAATTAAATTTTATTATATTCCTCGCCGTAGTTGAGATAAGCACACTGTTTCGGCAGTACGTGCAATTTATGGACCCATACACTTGATGCCCTCTATTATGATTCGTCCATAAATCGCGTACTTTCCGTCCTCGGCAACAACGTACTATATTACTGCGTAAGTTTATTTTTTTGGTAAAGGAGAGGGGCACACGAAGACTCAGGAATCTGAGACCCATAGACGTTTGATTTCTCAAGACAATCCTAAGACCTCAAATGCGTTGCCAACCCTGAGGACTAAGGTGGAATGCCTCTATGCTAGTAATGTCACCGGTTGTCTTATCCCAACACCGGAACACAACAATGCAAACACTGTATACACTGTATACTAAACCACATGTTTTTGTATAGGTGTCAAACTTATGTAAAGGACATGTTGTATGTATTTGTGTACAAAATTAACTGGGAACTTATGTTAAATTTAAAATATAGAATGTCAAACGGTCTATACAGATGTGTTACAACTACATACAACAGGGCCTCTATTCAGGTGTGTTAAAACGATATCGCGTTTGACACGTTTAAGAATCGTTTGTCACAGTCGCCATTATTGTAAATGAAATAAGAGTTATCAAAACGTTGACAATATGGAAACAGGTCAAAAACGATATCGTTATTACCTTGTAGAATTCTAGCCCAGGGCTACTATTCTACTGCGTTATAACAATATCGCGATTGACTCGTTTAAGAATCGTTTATGTCACAGTCGCCATCATTGTAAACGACATGAGAGTTATCAAAACGTTGACAATACGGAAACACGTCAAATACAATATGGTTATTACCGTGTAGAATCCCAGCCCAGTGGGATGGGATGGGTGACAAGGTGTATTCGACACTCGCTAGCGATTATGTTTCGATTGAAAAATATATGGAATTGACGTAAGTGTCACGTTACTATCTCGGTGGCTTACGTCAATTCCATACATTTATAAATCGAAACATAATCGCTAACGACTGTCGAATGCAACTTGTCTAGCACCACAGATCCTTTATTTAAGTTTTTGACCTATACAACATTGTAGCTTTTAACGATTGCTTTTTCGAAATATATTTTATTTTGTCAATATACAAACTAACATCACAAACAGCACAGAGCACTTTGTTGCAAAGAAAATTTTCTTAAAAACTTCAGCGGCAGACGCTGGAAAATAATAAACCTGCAAACATTTAGAACTTGGGCTAACACGACAAATGCGACAAATAAAAATATCACTCCGTTCTGAAACTCCTTGATATTTTGTTGCGAAGAAAAAGGTGTTTTCTTTGAAGATTCCCGCTTTCGCTAGTCATTACTTTAATAAACTGGGACTTGGAAAATGTTGATTTCAAGAAGACTTTTAAGACGGAAACCTTTAAGCTGAGATGGCTTTTTATAGTTGGGTGCGAGGTAATTTTTTTAAATTGAATTATTTTTCTTTTGATGTTCTGGCGAGGAAGCTTATGAAGAAGTAGAGCAGTACGAATATATATTCAAAGAGTGGTAAAACCAACACAAACATGATTCAGGGGTTCTACTTCGTAAACCTGTCTTGCTTTTGACTGAGTGGTGGCAGAACCCTGTGCAGGGTCCGTTCAGATCGCCAAACAGCGACCAACCACCAAACAGCAGTGTTTGCATTGTTGTGTGTGACGACGTGATGGCCTAGTTGGGAGTGAACCTGCCTCTGAAGCCTGAAGTTCAAATCCCGGTAAGGGCAGATATCTGCGTGATGAGCGCGAATATTTGTTCCTGAGTCTTGGATGTTTTCTATGTATTTCTGCATATAAGTATGTTTATCGTTATCTAGTTCCCATAGAACAAGCCTAGAGCTTAGTTTGGGACTAGGTCAATTTGTGTGAGATTGTCCCCTGATATTTATTTATTTATTTGATTTTTAGTGTGGGGATAAAATTTGCTACGACAATGGACCCGATCGAGTCGTTGGCACTCAACGTGTTACAAAAATACCTATCATTACATGAAATAAATATTACAAAACAATACGAGTATAAAACATCCATGGAGTAACTTCAACTAACACCGTCGACAAAGTAAAAAGGCGAGGATTTCCAGCAGCACTAAAAATAAATATCGTTACAACTACATTTCTAACGTGCTCGTTAAATCCGACGCGACACGACAAAAATGTCCGGCATTCCGACAACACTAAAACATTTAGATCTTTGCATTTCTACCAACATACCGGCGCTATTCGTCTTCGCGTCTTTTTGTCGGACAATTGCGTCGGTGGAACCAATGTGCAATGGAGCATTTTTAAGCGCAGGTATGTTTAAACTGTGGGGATTGTACACAAAGTATTTGTTTTTTTTGTGTATTTAACTTTCTTTAAGTTTATAATATGAGTTTAGTACCGTGGATCATGCTTGATCATTAAAAAGTTGAAAAAAACCCAAACATTAAAAAAAAATTGATTTAAATATTATATTGGTTAAAAATTCTTAAAAAAAATATCTTATATGTTTTATTTAACAAGAATATTGATGCTTTAAAACATCTATCCACGTGTTACATGATGTTCATTTAATAATAATTTAAAGTATTATTTGTTTTTTAAGTTCTTAGTTGCATAAAAAGTATAAAACTTTAGGTGAAATGATTAAAGAGTCGGTCGAATAAAATTACATTTCTAGGACGTCACATAAAATTAAGTTAATTGAATTATTCATAAATAAACACGCTAACACTCCGCCAACGTTTCCCCATCCCTCATATCGCAAATCTGAAATCGCTATCCAGTAACATACAAACTAAACCACTGTGCACCAAACAATGTCATTGCATTTTTTCCACATCTCTCGCTCGTTGTGACCACTGTGGAGAACGCTCGCAATGCGACGCCGCACTGCGTAGTACTGGCTTTTCACAAATATCACTGAAATCAAAAATAAACCTTATACTATGGTAATAAAGTTCAATATTCATTGTTGTTTTAGTGGAATTTTCAGGACCGTTAGATAGTTTAAATGAAAGTCAACTGTATCTGATAGTTTTAGAGGTGGTTGTTGAATATTTATAGCTAACGCTTGCTTGAAGAGATATTGGAAGGAACTTTATGGTTCGGAGATAAGGTTGAAAGTTGATTGTATTCAATGTGTATGTGATGTGGTCGTTGCGTATGTGTTTGCTTTGAAGGTATGTTGTTTCTCTTTAGAATTACTTGGTAGAGCTGTCATAATGAATAATGCCTTAGTTTTTATGTTAAGTTGTTTTGTTTTAATGAATTAATATTTTAACAAACAAAATAAAGGTGTGGTCAAGGTGCAGGCTGAAAATCAGCTAAGCTCTAGGCTTGTACTATGGGTACTAGACAACAATAAACATACTTAGATAGAGAAATAAATAATTAAATACATAGAAAACATCCAAGACTCAGGAACAAGTACTTGTGCTCATCACACAAATATCTGCCCTAACCGGGATTTGAACCCGTGACCGCTAGCTTCAGAGCTGCCTCTGAAGCTAGCGGTCACTCCCAACTAGGCTAACGTGTCGTCAAATACTAATAATTATTTCTTAGCTTTAATAAATAAAATGCAAAACTCTTTTCTACAACAATCAACATGAAATCGATCAAAATCAAAATCAAGATCAAAATGTTTATTCAGTAAATAGCCCCCATGGGACTCTTTTACACGTCGGTAATATAAAGTGAATTTACTAGCGCTTCAGATAAGACCATCATTGCGGAGAAGAAGCGCCAAGAAACTCCAGCAGAAGGTCATTATTTCAAACATAAAGTACAGAAATACTTAAGAGTAAGTTACATTACAAGTACTTAATAAAGTAATAAATATGTAATAATGATTAAAGCTTGAACAAATAAAATCAATACAAATGTAAGGCTAATAACATTTAACTAAAAATAATAAGTCTAGAAGAACAACACGACAAGGTCTCTACGTCAAAAGCCATATATAGAATAATAAACTGAAGAACAAGTCCTTGCAAACGTGAACAGACCGGACTCTGTTAATAACGACGACGTGTTTTTTTGGCGTTTTTTCCTCGATTGTTATCTTGGTCCTATGTAGTGGTACGGAACCCTTCGTACGAATCCAACTCGCACTTGGCCGGTTTTTAAATGTCAGATAACTTCCACTTACAACATCGAATGCAAATTCTCCCGCAAACTCATCGGATATTCGCTACGTTGTAGCTCCCCGTAGCTGGCTACGGCTAGTTGATTGGGTTGCTACGCCGTAGCACGTAACGCGAGCTCGTGATAGCTACAATTAGTGCAAACGTTTATTCCTAGTTACGATGTTGGAAATGGTTTATTAAGCCGGTTAGGAATTGTAACGTGTAATGTATTGTTATTTTGGTTAAGGATATCACGCTAAAGTTGAAAGCAATCAAAACGGGTCACTTTGTACAGAATTTCCAAAGAAGGTGACCCGTTATCATTTCTACAGAGTATATTTCATTGCTTGATTGTAAAACAACAGGGAACAATCTCACACTAATTGACCTAGTCGCAAACTAGCAACGATATAAATACTTATGTAGAGAAATAAATACTTAAATATATAGAAAAAATCCAAGACAAATTCAGCTCATCACACAAAATAGAACATTATTTGCATTATTTTTCCTTAAGAGGCCGTATACGAAATTTTGCCGGTTTTGATTCTTTTCGTGATTTTATGGTTAAAATACTGTTTCTCTATAAGTTTTTATTCACAACATGAAATATCATTTCAGTTATGAATGAATATTGAGTTCCGAATGTATGAGCTACTTTTTATTGCTGTCGAGTATTATAATGCAAGATTTAGGTTGTTTTAAACCATTATATTTTGTAATTCTTTTTCGTTTTTTGGGATGTTTTTTCAAAGCAAAATAAATTAATTTTAATACTGTTGTTTTAATTTTATGAACAAGAATATTATGTAGCCGACATCAAAAACATTTTTTTCCCATTTTCTATAATTTTTTACCAAGTTAATTATTTTAGGCGACTTTCACAGCAATAAATTGTAAATTCATACCTTTTAGACGTCAAAACGATTCGTGAAAATGCGATATTTTAAACCTCTTACAGCAAAATTCACAAAACAGTCGCTGGTTTCAGGTCGATTAATAAGAATAAAATATAAAAAAAGTAGCTCACATATTCCTTGCAAAAATTTCTTTCGTGTTGCGCATTGAAATTTGTAGCAGTAAACTATTTCAACTGTATAATCACACCTATAAAATTACGTAAATTAGCGGAATCGGCAAAATGTTGTATACGGCCTCTTAACACATGCCGCTAGACGGGTTTTATATTCGTAGGCAGTTTTTGCTACAAAGTGAAAAAACGCTGGGATCGGCTACGAACGTGGTGCCCAGTGTTTTGTGGCAGCGAATATGTTAAAAAATGATATTTTTAAATAAGTTTTTTATAATGCTTATGCAGAATTTTATAGTTTATAGGTACCCCTCACACTCTCCTGCGAATATAGAGCTGCGTATATTCTGCGGAGGTCGAGTAGGTGGAGCGCGGGCTTACGTCAGTCTCTCGAGTCAACAGCGTGGCGCCGTGTGATGGTGGGCCACGAAAATAGCTGAAAATACAAAAATTTTTTTAATAAAAAAAATACGAATACGTATACGTTCCGTAGTCAAACTAGGAAACCTTATAGTTTTGCCATGTCCGTCCGTCCGCAGCCTAGCTCAGAGACTCTTAGTACTAGAAAGCTGTAATTTAGTAAAAATATACATAAAAGTCACTCCCATAAAGCGGTAATTTTTTTTTAATATGCCTCCCCTACATTTAACGTGGAGATGTATTTTTTTTTTCTCGTCTACCCCGTGGTATGGGGTATCGTTGGATAGGTCTTTCAAAAATATCACGGGTTTTGAATTAGAGATCAGTTTATAAAATACTAGCGACCCGCCCTCGCTTCGCTCCGGATTAAAGTATTATACATATAAACCTTACTCTTCAATCACTTTATCTATTAAAAAACACATAAAAATCCTTTGCGTAGTTTTAAAGATTTAAGCATACATAGGGATATAGGGACAGAAAAAGCGACTTTGTTTTATACTATGTAGTGATTTAATTTTACAGCGCAAATTTTTGTTAGAGTCAAATGTCCAAAACAGCCAAAATTACAAATAATAAAAATCAAATCAGAAAGCGCATATAACGAATTTATAACTATCACGACTCAGAAGACATCATTTGGTTCTTGAGATACAGGTGATTAAAGTGTATATACCTACTAAATTCATCTAAGACGGCACCAAATAACTTTGAATAGAAAATTAGTTATTAGTTGTATTTTTTTTTTTATGTTTGTAGTACTTAACCTCTTCGGAACTCTACACTGAGCATGATACGACATACTCTTGCCCGGTTTTTTTTTTTTAATTTTTTTTTTTTATAATAACCATCCAAATGCAAGTCAGACTCCCATACGAAGTGTCCCTTCTTCTTAGGGGACCATTATTGTATGAGGACCTGAATCTAAAGAGGAGATCAGTGAGGAATTGAGGGAACTCCTCAAATATTGTAGGCAAACATATAGCGATTTAAGTATTTTTAATAACAAGTCTAGCATTTACATTCAGAAAGTATCATTTGGGGAAGTGAAACTGATGATGAAGACCAAAGATGGCCATCGGAACTCCTCAACGGTACCTATTTCAAGGGTGGCATCAGATATCTCGACTAAAGATAGTTGAGCGACTACAACGAGGAATATTTACTTGTTGAAATATGACTATGACTTTCCGGCGGCGTTGCTTGCGGCGCGCTTAAAATTTTAAGTTTCATATCAACTAATAAGTGGGACTACGGAAAAGCGTATTATGATCACTAAAAACTATAAAATAAAATAAATAATTTCAAAAAAAAAAACCTAGAAAACGCAAAAAATAACTTCTTTTAAAATTGTTGGCACCTACCTAATAGGTTAATCCAACTGAAGTCGGCGACCACAGTATTTTGACCAAAAAATCCGACTTCAGTGGGACTAGCCTTCAAGACTATAATCCTAAGACCTCAAATGCGTTGCCAACGCCGAGGACTAAGATAGAATGCCTTTATGCTAGTAATTTCACCAGTTGTCTCATCCCCACACTGGAACACAACAATGCGAAAACTGTCGCTTGGCGGTAGGTTAAAGGATAAGATGGTGGTAGGGTCCAACCACCACTCAGCTTCGGTGATCTAGCAGCACTTCTCTTTCCTACCCAGGGCTTCCACTCTGCAACGTATTTACTTCACCTGTTGTTATGAAGTATCCACACCCTGCCCATGTCCATTTAAGTTTGGCGACACGGTGCCCCTTGCCACTGACATTTAGTATGGTCTCGTTCCTGACCTTATCTCGTAGGGATATTTTCCGCTAGGTAACTGGGTTGCGGTCATTACAAAGCTGTCCTGGGCCTCTATTCAGGTGCGTTAAAACGATATCGTGTTTGACACGTTAAAGAATCGTTTATGTCACAGTCGCTATTATTGTAAATGACATAAGAGTTATCAAAACGTTGACAATACGGAAACACGTCAAATACGATATCGTTATAACGCAGTTGAATAGAGGCCCTGCCCTCCTAAGCCAATAAGCAGTATCTCAAATTCAATACCCAACGCAGATTCAATCCTATCATGTTAGTAATAAGGTTGCATTTTCTACAAAAGTTTTTTCTTAGATACTGCCATTTGTGTTACCAAGGCGGTGTAGTAAAAGAGAGATAATTAACTCTGCATTAATTATTATTTCCTTTACTGCTGAAAAAACGAGAATAATTCACCTGAAAATTCCCATTAAACGCATTTTTTTATAGTCGCTCGTTTCGTGGCCGCCGTGAGTCACATTATAGCTGACTATAAATTATGAATAAACATTATTGTTACGAGCCATGATCGTCGTCTTACTCATCTCGGGCAAACGGAGGGGAGAAAAGTTTTTTATAGTTTAGATACTTAGTTTTAGAGAATATTTTAGTTGGAAACTGAAGTTTGTGGAGATGGTAAATTTTAGAATGCGTTTTGTTCAGCATTTTTTTTTTGTGCGTGGTTGTCGGGTTTGAATATTGCAACTTCATGTCTTCCCGTGGATGTCGTAAGAGGCGACTAAGGGAATAAAGGCTTGTAGTATTGTTAGGCGATGGGCTTGCAACCTGTCACTAATACACTGGTAAACAACTTAGCCTAATTTTGCAAAATGTGGTTACAGAATCATCAACATATTTAGAGTTGATGGTATTTCTGTAGCTCTGCCTACCCTACTCTGGGAATGAAGGCGTGATGTTATGTGCTAGCCTAGTTGGTAGTGACCCTGCCTTCGAAGGTCGTGGGTTCAAATCCCGGTAAGGGCAGATATTTGTGTGATAAGCACGAGTTGCTCTTCGTGACTCTTGGATGTGTTCTATGTACGAGTATTTAAGTATCAAAAATACTAAAAAAGTAAGTTTGTGTTTAAGTAGTAGTTTAGTAAACTCACACAAATTGACCTAGTCCTAAACTAAGCTCTAGGCTTGTGCTAAGGGTACTGGACATACAAAGAGAAACGTAATTATTATTAGACCACATTCAAGAGATATCGTAATTTCTGTAATAAGCTTATTAAAAAGGTAAAACGTAAATACGACAAGGAACAGCTCGAACGTGCAGGTAAGAACCCAAAAGCACTTTGGAAATGTATTAAATCAATTACCCAGCATAAATTAAATAATACTTCAAATTCAGAACTACTTAACGCTCAATCTTCCCCTCAGGAATCTGTAGAACATGCAAATTGTTATTTCGCTAACGTTGGCAAAAAAATATCGAATGATATTCTTAATTGCAGGCCTAAATCTGTAACCAGAAACACTTCATTCACAAATAAGCGCAACCTCTCATCTTTTGTTTTAATTGATACTGATCCTGTGGAAGTAGATGGTATCCTCATGAGTCTAAAAACTGAAAGCGCCCCTGGTATTGATAACATCCCAAGTTTCTTAAACTTGCTAGACCCGTTGTTGTCCCTGTTATCTGTCATCTTGCTAACCTATGCTTTGCTAACGGGACCTTCCCGGCACCTCTTAAGCAAGCCATTGTTACTCCGGTGTATAAGGGTGGGAAGAGAAACGACGTCAGTAATTACAGACCAATATCTGTCCTATCTGCCATTTCTAAAATCATTGAAAAGTTAATAAATATTCGACTCATATCTTACCTCAAAAAATTCAAAATTATTTCTGACTCGCAATTTGGCTTCCGACAGGGAATTTCCACAGAGGATGCAGTGCAAGCACTCACTTCATCAATAGTTGAGAAAATTGATTAAGGAAGAAAGTGCATGGGAGTTTTTCTGGACCTAAAAAAGGCCTTCGACACCGTTTCGCTTCCCATCTTAATACAGAAACTAGAACAAATAGGTATTAGGGGCAAAGCTCTCGAACTGTTGAGTGATTACTTACAGCACCGCACACGTGTTAGAGTTGGAAACGCTGTTAGTTGTGATGCACATGTCTTGTTTGGAGTGCCTCAAGGAAGTGTTCTGGGACCCACACTTTTTCTCATCTACATTAACGAGTTATTAGGCCTAAACATTACGGACGGGCAAATATTTTCATACGCAGACGACACAGCCATCGTTTTTAATGGAACGACTTGGGACTCGGTCTTTAAAAGTGCTGAGGAAGGTCTAAGGGATGTGTCGTCTTGGCTTCAGGATAACCTCCTCACACTTAACGTTTCTAAAACTAACTTTATTTGCTTTACCAAATATGCCAGTACACAGCCCTCAATAGAGCACAAACTAAAAATACACTCTTGTGACTTTCATGACGCCATTAGTTGTGATTGTACATATATTGAAAGGGCTACTTCAACCAAATACCTCGGAGTCATAATAGACCAACGACTTTCGTGGCACTTGCATATAGAGTACGTCAATAACCGTATTAGGAAACTCATCTGAATCTTTAAATCACTAAGACATATTACTAGTAAAAATCTACTAAATTTGTTATATACAGCCCTAGCACAATCTATTATGACTTACTGTATCCAAATTTGGGGGGGGTGCTACTAAATCCAAATTCTTAGAGGTTGAAAGAGGCCAGAGATGCTTAATTAAGGTAATGTATTTTAAACCATTTAGATTTCCCACTATTGAGCTTTACAAAATTTCAGATCTTCTATCGATGAGAAAATTATATGTTTTACTAACGACCCTGAAACAACATAAGTCTCTGCCATATGACGCTGCTACCTTGAGAAGGAGAAGGAAAGACATCGTTGCTCCTATACCCTCCTGTAAATCAGTATTCGCAAAAAGGCAATACAAAGCGCAGGCACCGCGCTTATACAACACAATTAATAAAACTCTAAGCATTTACCCACTACTACTTCATGAATGCAGAGGAATTTTATTGAATTGGCTTAAAAGTCTTAATTATGATGAGGCCGAAGCACTATTAACCACACAAACTTAAGCCCCTACATGTAAATACGCGAACTCACATACACACGCACAAAAACACGCACACGCGCACACACACACGCACACGCACACGCACACACACACACACACACACACACACACACACACACACACACACACACACACACACAAACACACTCACACTCACACACACACACACTATTATTTAAGATATATTATGTAAGTTTGTCTTCTTTTGTTTTTTGTGTCAGATTCTCTATCTGTCATTTTAGCGACCTTGTTGTTGTTATAGAAGAGCGGGGTCTCCTGACACAGGTATATATATACTTACTAGGAGATCCCAACCTTTGCTATTGTTAAATGTACGTGATAACAAATAAAACATTTCATTTCATTTCATTTCATTTCAATTATTAGAGAAATAAATACTTCAATACATTTAAACATCCAAAACTCAGGATCAACTACTCGTGCTTATGACACAAATATCTGCCTTTACCGGGATTTGAACCCAGGACCGGTAGCTACGAAGGCATTGGAGATATTCTCACACAACTTGAAGTAGACTTAACATTTTCCCTTTTCTTCATAAACACGCAATGGCTAAAGTATGATTAAAATTATGTTTTAGCCTTATCTCTCAATGTAACATTTAAAGACAGAAAGTTGCAAAGCATACTTTAGCTAAGTTCAATTATTGGGCGTTTAAGGAGGTTCAGAGCAGTTTTTAAATAAACCGACGACGTCAAAAAACTATATAATTACCAAATTATTTAAATCGGTCAGTATGGAAAATTCTGAAACTATAAGACATACGAAGATCTGTTCTTAGGAACCATGTCATCGATTTTAATAGGAAGAAATACTGCATTCATATATTTAAAACAAAAACCTGTTCTCTGCTGGGGAATCGAACCCGGTTGTTTTGAAAAAAAAAAAAACTAACACTATTTCTATTTGCTTGTACATATCGATTTTGTAGGTCTTAATCTGTAAATGGCTCTATGAAACATAATATCTAAAATGAATAAAATGCATTGTTATTACATACCTACTTTAATTTAATTATTTTAGTTAGACGGGTTCGATTTCCGAGTTGAGTACAGGTTTTTTTTAAATGTCCCCAAACCTGTTTGCGCTCAAAGGCCAATCTCAACCTCGCTTTCCCGTCTCACAAATCCAAATCCTATTCCAAATCCTTTTCTGTGCACTCTGTCAGGTTGTGGGATCAACTACCAGCGGGTATTAGGCAATCACAATCGGTAGATTCCCTGAAAGGCAAATTAAAAAAGTTCTGGCTTGACTCTATTTCCTAAATATTGTATCAACTATCCAAATGTTGATATATACATATATGTATGTAAGTTTAAGTATGTTTATTGATGTATAATTACAATCTATTTATGTAAGTATTTGAATGTATTAGTTTGGTTTTTTTCTGTTTTTTTTAATGGTCTTTTTGGTTAGTTTTTGTTTTTTGGGTGCTCTAAATAAATTTGTACACCAGTTTACTCGATGCACAACCTTTCACTTTACTCAATCTCTCAAGAAGAGATCCCTTAAAGGGATAAGTTAGCCTTTTTATTATTATTCATTGTATTGTTTTGGTTTTTCTTTTGTACAATAAAGTGTTTACATCATCATCATCATCATATCAGCCGAAAGACGTCCACTGCTGGACATAGGCCTCCCCCAAGGCTCTCCATTCAGACCGGTCCTGTGTTTTTCGCATCCACCGCGTTCCCGAGATTTTTACAAGGTCGTCGCTCCATCTTGTTGGAGGCCTACCTACAGCTCGTCTCCCGGTTCGTGGACGCCACTCAAGAACTTTCTGACTCATCAGTCCTGCGAGCAATGTGCCCCGCCCACTGCCACTTAAGTTTAGCTATTCTTCGGGCTATGTCGGTAACTTTAGTTCTACTGCGGATATCATCATTTCTGATTTTATCACGCAGAGAAACCCCGAGCATAGCTCCCTAAGTGTTTACATACATCCATACATATAAGGGTTTCTTACTTGTACACCAAAGCTCTTAATCACATATGTTAACAACAAAATGTCCCTAACAACTAATACTTTTTAATATATCCCGTATCATTTAATAAGCGCCGGGTAAACATTATTCATGGGACCGCAGAGACAGGGGCCGGGAAATTAAATCGTAAATATTAAAAAATAATTAAATGCGAACGTTACCGTTGGTTCACGACGCTAGCATGTGTTTAGTCATGCGACGTTATTATAAATATTAAAAGAGGAAATAGTTGGAATGTATTTGTTGCGATGGTTTACTTTTACGATTTGAATACGTTAACATAAATTAAATAGCTACATACATAACATAACATAACGTCACGCCCCCATTCCCAGAGTGGGGTAGGCAGAGCTACAGAATACCAACAACTCGTAACTTGTTGATAATTCTGTAACCACATTTTGCACAATCAGGCTAAGAAGTTTACCAGTGTATTAGTGACAGGTTGCAAGCCCATCGCCTAACAGTACTACAAGCCTTTATTCCCTTAGTCGCCTCTCACGACATCCACGGGAAGACATGGAGTGGCACTATTCTAACCAGGCAACCACACTTGGGGATTAAATAGTTAGCAATAGCAAAAGTCCTTTGAAACTTGTTTGTTTAATATTTTTTATATTTTACTAATGTTAACTGCAAAAAAATTGCCTTGGGTCTTTAGTCTTGGGATTGCGGGTCTTAGAATATCCTTACCATCAAAAAAGTACTAAAATGTAAAAAAGGTTTCAATTATAATGACAGATACTGTTACACAATGTAACGAAAAATTATTTTATAATTTTCCTTGTTCGTTGCCATTAACAACTTCGATTTCACTGCGTCACCATAAAAATACTTTTAAAACGTCCGCCAGTGTACCAATACGTATAAATTTCCGTTTAGCACCGACAGTGTAACGTACGGTGTATAAAACTGCGTCTCGCCAGTGCACTGAATTACTCGTCCCGCGGGAGAGCGACTTTGTTGACGGTTTCAAATAGATTCCATTTTTGAAAAATAACCGTTGAATCTTTTGCGGTTCGATTGCAATGCATGATTTGTTTCTTTTTTGGCATGCAGCGTGGGTTCTGTTAGATTTTTGTAGCAGTTTCTAGTTGTAATAAAACTGGGTAGATTCGTACTAAGCATTTAGCGTCAGATACTTTGTAATAGGTGTGGGTCAGACAATGAGGCCGGTACAAGCGACATTTTTAATTTGGCACTTGATCAACAAAATTTGCCCTTTAAAGCTTCATATTTCATAAACGGATCCTTTGATCGAAAAATTGTTTATACAAACCCGTAACATTTTTGAAAGACCTATCCAACGACACCCTACACTATGGGGTAGACGAGAAAAAAAAATACATCCCACGTTACGTGTAGGTGAAGTACCCTAAAAAAAATTTTTTTTTTACTTTTTATTGTACCACTTTGTTGTCGTGACTAATATATATATTCATGCCAAATAACAGCTTTCTGGTACTAACAGTCTCTGCGCTAGGCTGCGGACGGACGGACGGATGGACGGACATGGCGAAACTGTATGGGTTCCTAGTTTGACTACGGAACCCTATAAATGGTAATAAAAAGTCATAATGGGTATTTAAAGTGGGTATTCAAATCAAGAAAATATATTTTTTAATACATCGGTGCAGGGCTGGGATTCTGCACGGTAATAACGATATCGTCTTGTTGCCGTATTGTCTAAGTTTTGATATAATTTTTATGTCATTTACAATGATGGCGACTCTGACATTAACGAGTCTAAAATACGTCAAACGCGATATCATTATAACGCAGTAGAATAGAGGCCCAGGAAAGCGTTTTTAATTATTCCGTTTATTCAATTAGTATCACTTAGCATGCAATGCACTAATGTCTTCGCTACACCTCTGATGCATTATTGCACCTTAGTTCCACCTCAATCAACCGGTGAACCAAACCATCACACCCTTTATACCTTGTATCAAAGTTCAAAATGCGCCAGCACTTTCAACACAGCAATCAACTGCCAAATTCAACTGTAAGTTTCAACTTTAGGGTTGAAAATCTATTGCAATCTTCATTTATACTAGCGAATCTGAACTGGGAATATTGAACTAGGAATTGCAGTTTTAAGCATTAGCGCTAGATGCGGTTGTTGCTTGTATTCCGTGATATTGGTAGATAGGTTAGCATACCCGGCATGCCTTGCTGACGGCCTTTGGATATTGCCGACTGGAATGCTCCGACACTAGTAAACGTCTCGAGTTTTGATTGCAGTCGATTATTGGATGGTTCTATCGATCGACTCTGTTATTGGTTAAATGCTTTGTTAATTATCATTGATGCAATATGAATTGAATGGCATTTTGGTTTCTAGACTACAAGAGATGATAATTAAATAAATAAATCACAGGACAATGTCACACAAATTGAACTAGTCCCAAACTAAGCTCTAGGCTTGTACTATGGGTACTAGACAACGAAAAACTTACTCACATAGAGAAATATATACTTAGATACATAGGAAATATCCAAGACTCAGGAACAAATACTCGTGCTCATCCCACAAATATTTGCCCTTACCAGGATTTGAACCCAGGACCCCTAGCTTCGAAGGCAGGGTCACTACCAACTAGGCTAGGGTAGCGTGTCGTCAAATTCATAATTAATTTAGTGGTGGTAGGACTCTGTGCAGGGTCCGTCCGGATCGCTACCACCAGATCCATTAACCACCCGCCAAGCAACAGTGTTCTCGTTGTTGGGATAAGACAACCGGTGAAATTACTAGCATAGAGGCATTCCATCTTAGTCCTCAGGGTTGGCAACGCATTTGAGGTCTTAGAATTAAAGTCTTGAGCATTCAAATTTCTATGGGTTTCAGATTCCGTTTACCATCAGGTGGACTGAGTGCTCGTGTGCTTTCTCCTTAACATAAAAAAAACAAATATTTTTTTACCAAAACTTAATAATGAGAAGTTCAAAATGATGTAAGACATCATTAACTTGTTAACCAACGGTTGATTTTTTAGGTGATAGTATTATTTGTACCGTGATTATCTTGTTGTTTTTTTTTGCGCAAACCCACAGATCAAAAACACGCGTCGCATGTCACAGATAAGCTACACAATAAACTTAATGTCAAGACTGTAATGTAATATTATGTGACTGCTACCTGGAAGCTGTCTGTTCCGACGGTATGTTGTATATTTATTAATTTTATTTTTATTTCATTATTTGTTTTAAATGTATTTGTATCGTAATGTCTGTGCTTCGTTTCCGTGTTTCCACGGAGCGGTCCCAACGGAAGGCCAACGTTGGCTTCACAGCTGGCACATGCTAAACTGGGACTGTTTCCGCAACAATTAGCTTAGTGCTACTACGGAAGAGAGACGACATGTACTTAGGAACATATTATGTCGTCTCTTTTCCTTTTTTATGTTATATTTATGTTAGTTGTAAATAAATATTTATCTTTTTCTTTTATTAAAATATTTATTTTTTCAAGTATTTATCGCATCTTTAAAATTATAGTGACCTGATCCACATATGCTGAATTTCGACTTAGGTCTCTATGATACTAAATTTATGACTCAAAATCGAAAGCTGAAAACGTTTGAATTAGGTCACTATAATTGTAAAAGTGCGTTATTACGTGTTGTTTAAACAATTCACGTTAGTTATTATAGTGACAGGTTACAAGCCCTTCACTTTACATTGCTACAAGCCTTTATTCCCTTAGTCGCCTCTTACGACATCCACGGGAAGACATGGAGTGGCACTATTCTAACCCGACAACCACACAGAACAAACTCTTGTTAGATACTAAATATTGAAAAACTTTGTATTCCCACAAACAAGTATCATTTCTTTGTTAGTAAATATTACATCTTATTTCATAAAATGCTGAAAAATATCCTTCAAGTTCTTTTACCACTTAGACCACGTTCAAACGTAGTTCGAAAAATAACTGTATACTAGACAGTAGTATATCGACTATAATTACACCCTCAAGCACCGATAAACATCTCATCCCGTTAGTACCCTCACGCGACAACAGATGGCGCGCATCAATTACACCTAATGACATTAAACTGTGTTATGACCGATCCAGATTGCCCGCGCCTCCTCTGCCACAGTATAAATTAATACTCAATAAGCCCCCACTGACAACCGTGTATACTGCAGCTTTAGTAGCAAATCAAAATTAATCTGTGCTAATGTCATGCGGTTATTGAGTAGGTGAGGCATATGTGGATAATGTGGTATAATTAATTGTTTATTTCCATGGTATTATTGAAGCGTACAATAATGATGCATAATTTTTGGTGTCACGCGACCGTATTGATATTGAAATTGCATTGTATGAAATTAGTGATCTGTATGCGTCTAATTTACATGAGGATAATGATGACGTTTGCATTAACAATGTAGGTGTACGACAAATTAATTCGATAACACGATTGGATATGCTTACTAGTGAGTGTTTTTTAGACATCATAGTGACACAATAAAGTCATATTCTCACTTTGTCCAATATTTGTAACCAACCTAATGCATTAATTTATTAATTCAAGATTTGGGACGTAATGCGATTTTATTGAGTTTCGCAAAACTAAATAGATTTGTATTAAAAGTAATTTATGTAAATAACTAAAATAGATGAATAAATATTAGAACACACACTACACTACACTAGTAAATATCTCAGCCTACTTGTGCAAAATGTGGTTACAGAATTAATAACATGTCTTTTTAGAGTTGTTGTTATTTCTGTAGCTCTGCCTACCCCACTCTGGGAGTGAAGGCGTGATGTTATGTATGTGTTTGTATGTAAATATTAGAATTTTTTGGGCGCAATTACAATAAAGACATTTTTTATCACTCGATTGTTTTTTGCTCTTACTAACATTAATAAACGTAAGCTCATTACAAGACATCAGTCAAAACGCACACTACTTCAATATTACTGACATCAATAAAGTTTTCTATGCACCATCAAAATAAAGTGGTGTCATACTCGATTCTCCAAGAAAAATAAAACACCGTATAGGATACAAAAGAAACTTTATTCAAATTGTACTGCGTCTTGACAAAAAGTTGTACCGTCGAAGAACGCAGACACTTTGTATTGTGGGGGGGGGGGGGGAGCTGCAAACATCCCGCCGCTGCGCTTGGATTATCTGCAAAATATTTTCAATATCCGCAACTTATCTATACTGGAGAAAGAAACAGAAGGTATGTTTTTTTTACTCTTAGGTTAGGTAGTAGTGTATTTTTTTGAGTTGTGAGTCGCGTAAATAGCGCGCAAGGCCCTGGGCCTCTATTCAGGTGCGTTAAAACGATATCGTGTTTGACACGTTTAAGAATCGTTTATGTCACAGTCGCCATTATTGTAAATGACATAAGAGTTATCAAAACGTTGACAATACGGAAACAGGTCAAAAACGATATCGTTATTACCTTGTAGAATTCCAGCCCTGCACTGCTGTATTTTCATTCACTGTGGAGCGAACGTCGTGTAAGGAAACTGAGGCAATATGCGTTCGATTCAATGTTTTTGTTCTGCATTGGAATGAGGATCAGACGCAAATGGGAGAGTTACTCTCGGAGTTAGTATAAGTCCGTTTTAAGCTGTAACATTCGATATTGTATAAACAATGTTATTCGGTTTTGCTCTACTTTCATGACACCGCTGGAACAAAATTATTACTTAGACATGGACTTAGTAATTTGTTGGAACTCATGAATTTTTCCCAGTATTGGAGAAATTAATAAATTCCATTTACTTAAATAAATAGAAATAGACCCAAAAAGGGGGTCTTTTTTGTCTGTGTGAAATGTGAATATCGTGATGTTTTATGACATCAAAACTTATTTCGACGGCAAAACTCGAAAATTTATTTGGCTGTAGTAGGTCTCGTATCCCTAAAAGTTTAAGTATTTTCCAAACGGAATGAAACTAAAAAAGGATTTAAAACCTCCTCGAATATTTTCTTACACTCTTGCTCTTGCAAAGGGTTTGAAAAGTTCAGATTAACACCTTTTTATATTTATTCGTGGGTACCAGGAGCGCATAGAACGCGAGCGTCTAAACAATGTCTTAACGCAATTTGTAGGGGCCCATCAGTTGCGGTTGGCCCGCGCACTGGCGGAGATTACGCTCGTCAATTTTGAACCCGTTTTGGTCCAGTGGTGCAATCTAAGTTTGTGGGTTCTAGTTCGGCTGAAGTTATTGCTAGTGGTCAAGTACTATTCTAGCAATTGTCTATGGAGGATAAGGGTATTTTAACTATAGATTTTATTTAAATTTCGACCCTGTATACATGATTTTGTAGCCCCCTATTAAATGTATCCGCATTTACATAGAAGATTTTTGAATATATTTTGGCTATCTCTATCCATGGTATATATAGTGACAATTGCAATAGAAGTATTTTCCATAGATTCGTATGTTTGAATATTTGTTAAATGAAGTCAAATTTTTGACCATCTTCATGAAATTTGGTAAAAGACTAAGAAGGAAAATACAATTTTCATGTTCGAACATGAGCAGATATACAATACAATACAATACAAATATTCTTTATTGAACACCACATACAAATACGGCATGAAAAGTAAAGTACAAATAAAAACTTACTAAGTGAGTAAATAGGCGGTCTTATCGCTAAGTAGCGATCTCTTCCAGACCACCTTACAAAGAAGAGAAGTGTTAAAGGAACAGAAATAAATTGGTAGGCGGTGCAAACTAAAGTAACAAATGGAATATTTAAAAAAGTAAGTAAAAAAAAAAAAAAAAAACATCCAAACGACATAGACGTATAAAATAGAAATATATTCATATATAAACTACAGATACAAAAGTATCGATAAATACAAAATATACATAAATAAATATATGATACTGCGAAAAGGAAGGAAACTCGCTAAGAGAGAGATAACAGGTGCGCTTACAAGAGATTTTTAAAAATAGGAAGCGATTTTGTGCGTCTTAATTCTAAGGGAAGAGAGCTCCACGACCTAATAGCCTGCAATGTAAATGAGCTAGCGTAAAATTGGAAGAAGAAAAAGGAACAGTTAGATGAAATTTTGGGAACAACGAACAGAAGTAACGAGTAGAAGATGTAATGGGATAGGTCAGTTATAATGGGAATTACGAGGATGTTCTGGTCGAAGACGAACATTTAATCTGTAATACGTTGAAAAACTATACAATGAGTGTAAAATTTGAACTTTTGATCAAACTTTACACTCATGGTATAGTTTCTAAACGTGTTTTTGCAACTTCTTTTTTAGCAAATTTATCAGCATTCCAAAAATATCTACAAATTAAAGCGGCTAACCCCGCGAACTACCGGGTCAACTAACGGCGGCCGGCGAATCTGCGCAACTATTCGCAATACATTGTTAAAGGGTAGGATAATTAATTTGCTTGTTTAACAAACTAGTTTTCACGCATCCATTCGCTGGGTTATTTTCCCTTTGCGGTGTTCTTAATAAGATTTGGGAAGGTTGCGCGGGTTAGTTTGACGAATAAGGTTTGTTATCGTTTTAATTAAGGGTTGGTTTAGGAGTTTCTAACGCATTCTAATAGACTGTTAAAAAGTAGGTTTTATTTACAACGTGTTACAAAATAATCTGTAAAAAAGAAATTCCTAAGACCTCAAATGCGTTGCCAACCCTGAGGACTAAGATGGAATGCCTCTATGCTAGTAACTTCACCGGTTGTCTCATCCCCACACCGGAACACAACAATGCGAACACTGTTGCTTGGCGGGTGGTTAATGAATAAGATGGTGGTAGCGATCCGGACGGACCCTGTTAAGTATATATTTCTCTAAACAGGGTGTCTCATTTAAATTGGTCAGTATGGGATATTCTGAAACTATGAGACATACGAAGATTTGTTCTTAGGAACCATGTCATTGATTTTAATAAGAAGAAAAACTGCATTCATACATTTAATAAAACCGGTTCTAAGCTCGGGAATCCCGGTTGTTATGAAAAAAAAAACTTACCCTATTTCTATTTAGATATTGATTGTGTAGGTCTTAAGGAGTAGATGGCTCTATGAAACATGACGTCTAAAATGAATAAAATACATTGTTTTCACATAGGTACTTTAATTTATTTTAGTAGGTGTTCAAAGTGAGCACCGTTACAATATTCAACAAGTTCAGGCATGTGAAATTGTCTCTACTAAAATAAACACAAACTAAAATAAATTAAATTAAAGTATGTGGAAACAATGCATTTTATTAATTTTAGACATCATGTTTCATAGAGCCATTGACGGCTTAAGACCTACACAACCGATATCTGAATAGAATTAGTGTAAGTTTTTGTATTTATATTTATTGTATGAGTAAGTTTGTCGTTGTCTAGTACTACCATACCAGTACCAGTCTAGAGCTTAGTTTGGGACTAGGTCAATTTGTGTGACATTGTCCTGTGATTATTATTTAACATTGTCCTGTGCCATGTACACTGAAATGTCACCTACCATCTGTCGTGGTCAGGATGGTGAAATAGGGGCTTGGCAGCTTACGTCATATTTATTGTTTATATTTTCGATACCAATAACGTTTCCAAAATATATCTTGTCTACGGCCATTGTCATCTCCGGTTCTTGCTTGACGTCACTTATTTGAGCCATTTCATCATATTAAATTAATTAGCTGACTGGTTCACTAAAACCAGGTAAAAAAGGTAAACGTGGGTTTTTCACTAGTTAGGCCGCACGGGCACTTTAACATGTCAAAAATCTACCATCTCTTCCCAAGGGGAGACAATAACCGTTAAACAACTCAACTGCCAGTTTTTATTTTTATTTTTAAAGTACTTAATTAGAATTATACCAACATTCTTAAATGTTTTTTTTTTTTTTATATAATTATAAAGTAACAAAAACTACTTTACATATTCAAAGAATAGTAATCTATATATCGTACCTTCGGTATAACAAGGGCACAATTGCCCCTTTACTCAAATTGTACATTGTGCCCTTTGTTCTAGTGGACAAGGGCATAATTGCCCCTTTAGTCATATCGTATATTTTGCCCTTGTTCTACCGAAGGTGCGATATATAAAAGTCAATTGCTTTTCGTTTGTCTCGCTAAAACCCGAGAACGGCTGGGCCGATTTGGCTGATTTTGGTTTTAAAATGTTTGTCATAGTCCAGGGAAGGTTTAAAAGGTGCGAAAATAATTGATAAATCCACCGGGAAGGTTAGAAATTTGCAGCGGGACGTAGCCTCTGGCGGGCCGCTAGTTTATATTAAAATTTGTAAATTTCATAAGTATAAGTCATGGACCTTAAAATCGGAAGTCTAAAAGTAACAATTCCTATATAGACTTTATTTACGCACGATACAGTTCACATTCCATCATTACCGCTATCCAACTAATGTTTTTTTTTTTAATTTTTAAGTGTTCGCATGCAGACATAATTCAGACATAAGCTCCGAAGCTTTAATGAAAGACAAAATTAAGATTTTAATAAACCGCGGAAGAAGTTTTACTGGAACGGTCTTTACTGCAGCAACTACGTATTTAATAATTTTAAACTACTTTGCCTGCTTGAAATTAGATTCCTGCTTGAGTCAAGAGTAAGTATTCTAGAGTATATTGACGACACGCTAGCCTATTTGGTAGTGACGCTGCCTTCGAAGCTAGGCATCCTGGGTTCAAATCCCGGTAAGGGCAGATATTTGTGTGATGAGCACGAACATTTGTTCCTGAGTCTTGGATGTTTTCTACGTATTTAAGTATGTATTTCTCTATATAAGTAAGTTTATCGTTGTCTAGTATCCATAGTACAAGCCTAGAGCTTAGTTTGGGACTAGGACAATTTGTGTGACATTGTCCTGTGATTTATTTAATATTTGTTGTATTTTGTGTTGTTGTGTTTGTTTAAGCCCGTGTAGTTGCCGGGTTAGAATAATGCCACTCCATGTCTTTCCGTGGATGTCGTAAGAGGCGACTAAGGGAATAAGGGCTTGTAGTACTGTTAGGTGAGTGGCTTGCAACCTGTCACTAATACACTGGTAAATTTCTTGGCCTGATTGTGCAAAATGTGGTTACAAAATTATCAACAAGTCTTTTTAAAGTTGTAGGTATTTCTGTAGCTCTGCCTACCCCACTCTGGGAATGAAAGCGTGATGTTATGTATGTATGTATATTTGTTATATGTATAAAACTTGAAAGGGCTAAATCTAACAGTACCTATTACAAGCTCTATTCTTTTCAGTAAACCATATAGTTTTTGACTTGTTTCTCATATCTACTTAACAGTAATGGACAATGGTTGGAATAGGTACTATTTACCTAAACTTGATGCATGTTGATACAATAACGCAAATCCCTGTATAAGTCACTTTTCATGACTTAATTTGTGCTTGTTTTAATTACATACATAACATCACGCCTTCATTCCCAGAGTGGGGTAGGCAGAGCTACAGAACTACGAAGAACTCTAAAATATTTAGTTGGTAATTCTGTAACCACATTTGGCACAATCAGGCTCAGATGTTTTCCAGTGTACTATTATTGACAGGTTGCAAGCCCATCGCCTAACAGTACTTCAAGTCCTTATTCCCTTAGTCGCCTCTTACGACATCCACGGGAAAACATGGAGTGTTACTATTCTAACCCGGCAACCACAGCTGTTTTATTATTATTAATTATTATTATAACTGCTTTATAATTGAAAAAATATCCTACTACTAAAGTTTCTTGCGACGCTTCTTTTCTGAAGCGCTGGTTGATTCACTCCATAATGCCAACGTGTAAAAGAGCCCTCATGTGGAAATTTACCATTTAAATATTTTTTAATTTTTTAATCTTGAATTCGCACTTCGCCAGATTTTTATACACGACGTTCATGTTATAATATTCACATTGTAATAAAATAAATTGAGCGCTAGTAACATGCTTTTCGAAACACGGCGAACTACGAGGTTCAGTACGTGACATCCACCAGTCCGCGATCACGTACGATGCGATGCATGCTTATGCAGTTAATATGCAGTCTACGGTAAGGTATCGGCTAGTATATACATAGTGAGGTAGGATGATAGGGGTGATGTTTTGATTTGTATGATTTTAATAGTGGGTTTGGTATATGTTTAACGTTTTTAAATTATATCTACGTCAATGTGTTTTGTTAGTTTTAGAAGCAACAGTTATTTTTTTTATGTTACGTAACAGATACATGCACGAATCTGTTGTAACCCACACCGTTGTAAGTGCATCATAAAATAGCTTTCCTATGCTAAACTTATGCTAGAGCGTATGGGGAACTATTTTTGATTATACCTTATTATATATCTATGTATGTTTTAAAGTGCATATGTTAATTAAGTTATTTGTAAATCACTAGTGAACACAGCGGCAGATAAACTTGTATTGTTTTGTCCGCTGTCTAAATATTGTCTTTATTTTTCATTACCTATAAAAAAATATGTCTCAATTAATAAGAATATAACTAGATAGCTTCAACTAAAACAGATATCATAAATAGTTTCTTTTAAATAATCAGTTTATGTCAAATAATATCCTCGTAAGACCCGGTGTCCTATAGAAAGTACATAATCCAGGCAATTCAATATAAACCCTATTTCAAGGAACGTAAAGCTCATTTTTATTCGTTTCAAAATTGAAAATGTCATTTAAGTGCAAAGTTAATTGAACTTTATTTCCTTGCTGGTGGATTCAAATTCCTACTAACAAAAATCTACCGGATTGTAGTATGGTGGGCCTCAAGAGGATATTAAATTATACAATTCTTAAATGAAGTACTATATGTACTCAATTTGCCCAAGACATTTGCTGTACGTAATCACTATTTTCAACTGGTAAGCTATTGTGGAACCCTGTTGCAGGAAGGCAATGATTAATATTTACGTAATTTATTTAGTACTAGCGGCCCGCCCTCGCTTCGCTCCGGATTAAAGTATTATACATATAAACCTTCCTCTTCAATCACTCTATCTATTAAAAAAAACCGCATCAAAATCCGTTGCGTAGTTTTAAAGATTTAAGCATACATAGGGATATAGGGACAGAAAAAGCGACTTTGTTTTATACTATGTAGTGATGACAGATTTATAAAGCGGCCCAGCAAGTAAAGTTAATGTTTTCCTTTTCTCCTTTTTTCCTTGGCAAGTGTTGCAAACTTAACACACAGTATTAAAAAATCTTCCAAATCCTGTAAAATAACCCTAAAAACTTAGCCTCACGTTTAAAATCGATCACTATTTGAACACTAGCCATTTTCTTCCACTTACAAAATTAAACCCATCCGAGCGTGGTTGTAATGACGTCATAAATATGGCAATCTCCTGCGCAGTGTGGCGGAGCCGCTTTTATGTCAGGCGGCCATATTGGCAACTGTAAAGGGAAGCTTACGTGTAATAGGTAATTATTAGAAACTAGCTTTTAGCTGCGATTTTGTCGATATAGAATTCGTTTGGCGTTCCTTCTGATTTTAACAATCTGGGATAAAATTACCAGTATTATGAATTGTCTCGCGCCATTTAGACAAATATTAGTTTAGTTCATAATAAAACAAATATATGAAAAGCGAGTTAAAAATAAAACAAAGTAATTTAGAAATTGTTTACACCTAAG
This sequence comes from Acleris holmiana, assembly GCA_949316455.1. Classification (NCBI taxonomy): domain Eukaryota; kingdom Metazoa; phylum Arthropoda; class Insecta; order Lepidoptera; family Tortricidae; genus Acleris; species Acleris holmiana. The sequence goes on from OX438777.1 coordinate 18,912,856, forward strand.
ATTGAACGTTGAGACAGTATATTAAAGACATGAACCCATATATTTATAGTTAACTTGTATTATGACATAAGATCCCTAGTTCCATAAACAACACAGGAATGTTTTAACATCATAGGCGTACAATATGTTTTAATTAATTTTGACAGTGACATTTTAAATACATCTACGATATCACATGCACGGAGAAATTCTAAATGCATTTAAAGACACCACTATATAATGATCTTAAAACGCCAAGTTTTATCTGAACTAATTTAACAACTAAAATTCCCGCAACGTTCCTCACAAAGGGTTTAAATTACTAACCCGGAACTGTATCAATTATAGGGCCTTGTTAAAAATTAACATAGCAACCAGTTAATCCAATTTGGGAGGCATTAAGTATTAACTACCCGCATAAATGTCAGGACCCTTGTAATCGCCCGCCGTTAGTGGGACCGCGGCTTTATAGTACGCGTATGTTAAGGTTCGGCGTCACTGACAGCGGATTAAAAAGTTCAATGACTTAAATAAATAAAAATATTTTCATGTAAAATATTAGTCTGAATACTCCCAATAAAGGCTTAAAGACTTGTAATATAAGTACTAGATAACAATAAACATACTTATAATGGTGAAATAAATACTAAACTACGTAGAAAGCGCTAAATCACGTTTCTAGTATGATTGCCACGTTTAATATTTTACTATAGATATTTGTTATTCTAGCAGCAAAAATACATGCTATGAAAATGTCATACTATCCAAAATTACTGGAGATCGGATCACTAACTACGTTATAGTTGTATAAATGGTGGTACATTGTAAAACTAAAAAAAATCTGCTTTCATGTCAAAAAGTGTTGTGGAGATTACTTTTAATAATTATCTAAAATTTAAGAAACAAAAAATGTTTTTTGAAGTAAAATTACAACATAAACAATTAATATAGTACCTATATCTCCACTAAAACATCAAAAATATATTGAAAATTATATATAAAACGCACCAAATTTAATTCACGCTGTATATGGCCACACACTAGCCGGACGGGGCATGTAATACCACCCTTATTAGGGCAACTATTGATAAACGGATAACCGTATATAGCTTAACCTACCCGGGTAAAGTTAACAATATATCCGGGTATAACCGACCCGGATGAACCGCCTGTCAAATAACTGCCTTTGTTTGATTATAATCCAACAATCAATTAGTGTATACGAGTATTGTATTGCGGAACAATATTTTTTTATTGACATACATACAAACATTACATTACGCCTTCATTCACAGAGTGGGGTAGACAACAACCACTCTAAAAAGACTTGTCAATAATTCTGTAACCACATTTTGCACAATCAAGCCAAGAAGTTTACTAGTGTCTTAGTGACAGGTTGCAAGCCTGCCTTATAAGTACTACAAGCCCATTGTCATTTTGTTATCAATTTCTTAGTTGTGCAATAAAACTTTATTGGGTTAGTAATTTAGGACCTAATTTAAAAGTAAATTAAATTTTTCTTAGTAATATTCCGATTTGGTAAAAAAATATATTTGAACAGCCCCTTAAATGTACTTTTATAAATTATATAAGTCCCATTCACGTCCAAATCCGTGCCAAATAGTACTTAACCAAGTTTTTTTTTTTATCATTACGCACCGTAACAATCCAAGGGCCTCATTAGGAAATCATTAAAACACACTCCAATCGGTGAAAATGACGGCTCTTTCAAAATAATTCTGAATGTAACACAATTTCTGTCACTGAATTTATAATATTAATACGTATATTTATAGCGGTGTACTTTATTTTTAAATGAGCCAAGTTTATATACTGTATCTTAAATAATCGCTAGAATACAGAGGTAGTGTGCTATTGACAACACTTTTCAGTCAGTCGTAGGAGAAAAAAAAAATAGTTTAAGTCATATTTCTAAATATTATTAGGTATCTCCGAATTTTTAAAATAATATCTATTTTTTTTTAATTTGTAGCTATTGATTTCTATTATCAAACGTAGCGTTTACACAAATGAGTGACACAGAAAACATAACTTTGGTTTGAGAAAATTGACGCTGTAATTATGAATATTACTAACACATTAATATTATTTCAATAATTAAATCTAATAAAACTATAAAAATCCATTAATGAACTACTGGCCAATTTAACAAACAACATATTCTCGACTAAAACAGATAAAAAAACGTCTCCATCGCGAAACGTCGATGTTCAAACACGAACCGTCAATATTTCGGCACACTGCAGTGTTTCAATATTAGTACAAGTTAACGAGTTGCCCCACTATTCGCCCGGAATTCAATCTAAATGCAATCACTGTAAGGTTAAATTCCGCCTGGCCCGCGGACTAATTATTTTGTTTAAATATTTGCCAATTACCGTCGAGTAGGATTTGTTTAACGTCGCAAGCGCTCACCAAGTTACGTTGACACTTGAGTTGTATTAAGTTTTGTGAATAGTAGGGATGTTTATTAGTTGGTTGTTCGCAGGGGTGAGATTTGCAGGAATTGTAGATAAAATAATACTTTTGTTTGATTCAGTTGCATTTGGGCGTAATAGAGCATGGATAGAAAGTTAACGAACTGACGTTTACGCTGGGTTAGGTTCATTTTTCAGATTGTTGATTGTTAAATGGCGATGGAAGTTGAAACAATTGAATCTGAACCTTACTTTTTTTAGGATTCAATATGAAAATGTTTTCTCTTGTCGATATTTATTAAGTCTATGTAAGTATTTGATGACACGTTGGCCTAGTTGGGAGTGACCCTGCCTCCGAAGCCGGCGGTCCCGGCTTCAAATCCCAGTAGGGCAGATATTTGTGTGATGAGCACGAGTTTTTGTTCCTGAGTCTTGGATGTTTTATATGTATTTTAGTATTTATTTCTCTATCTAAGTATGTTTATCGTTGTCTAGTACCCATAGTACAAGCCTAGAGCTTAGTTTGGGACTAGGTCAGTTTGTGTGACATTGTCCCGTGATATTTGATATTTATTTGTAAGTTTCAAAATCTTTTATTTTCTTTACAATTTTGCACGTAAATCCTGTTTTTTTATACAATTCAACATTTGAATAAAGAAGTTGAAGACAAGTATCCTAAGACACAGGTGTACTAAGATGTAAGGCGGCGCGTACACGAGAGAGCAGGTGTTCACTCGAACTCGGGAGCAAACAAACGGAGACTATTGTAAAAGGGTTCCGTGAAATAGAATAAGCAAAATAACTGACAGAAGCAGACTTTGGTTTAGTGGTAACACTTGTCTCAAATTTCAAGGTAGTGCGAGATTCCATGTAAGTTATAAATGTCATATTTTTTCATGTTTACTTACTAATTGTCAAAGGAATATCAAAACAAATCAGATTTATATTTGAAAACAGGTTTATTTAGTATGTTACACACCGTAGTAGCGCCTTTTCATGTCATATCACAAAATCAGTATTTCGGCTTTAAATTTATTTAGAGTTTGTTTTACTACACAATAACTTAATTAATATCAGTAATCTGAGTTATGTTAAAAAATGTTAACCTAACTTTGGATGATTATATTGAATCGCAATATTAATCACATCACGAATATTATTTAATACTGTTTAAGAATAGTAATATAATTATTATAATTTCGTGTTAAAAAAGTAACATCCTGTATGGATCTCTAAAAAGTTTTGCCAACCTAGCAACACCACTTTATTCAGTGTTTCCAAGTCGTCCCGCGAGTTTCTCAGCGACCGCTTCGCGTGCTACGGTTTACGTAGACGAGCTACGCTGCTACAGCGCAACGTCGGTACGGTGCGAAAATGTTGTCTTTCGAGATTTGAAGTTTGCTAAGATTTTGTTTTATGAAAAAACAAGTGTTCAAATTTAAGGACATATTTTGACTTGTAAAGCTTTTTAAAATAATGATCTACAATTGTAAACTTCTTGGCCTGATTGTGGTTAATGTGGTTACAGAATTATAAAGAAGTCATTTTAGATTTGTTGGTATTTCTGTAGCTCTGCCTACCCCAATCTGGGAATGAAGGCGTGAATTTATGTATAAGAAGAATAAGAAGAAGAAATACATTTATTCACCAACCATAAGACACACATACATATAAAAAAAGACTTAAAAGATTAAAGAAAATTTAGGTACTTAGAAGTGTGTCCTCACGGCAGTGTAACGGACACTGGCTCACCAAAATATATGTATGTATGTATCTATCTTCAGTATGATGAAAGAGACACAAAGATTTTACTAACACTGTGATAATACAAAACCCGAAGGCTCGGTTTATTGTTTAATACCTTCTCGGGGTTCCCACACTCCTAGATATGTCAATAAAACACTCGAAATTAATTAATCACAGCGTTTTTATTTATTTATTTTGTAGGACGCGTTAACATGGCGTCAGCCCGATAATAGAAGAGAGGGGGGAAAGGTGTTGCTAGTTAACAACATTACACATGGATGCGTTCAGTTACTACAAACACCTTTTTTTAATAAAAGCAAGCAAGCTTTCTTAATTTCACGGTATAGCGTGTGCTTGGGACTTGCAAAATTATCGCTCTTTTTTTTGTACCGAAATGTTTTAGTTCATAAATTGCTACATAATACTCTCGTGGTCAAAAAATACGGGTCAGAAAGCGTTTTTCATACTACAGAGGCTAGGCAGGAGGCTATTTCGAAGCCTTGGTTCCTCGCCAGGGGATGCTTTTAGTGAAATCTGATGATGAAAACCCCGAGCATCAATACAGGACTTCCAGAGCGCCTAGGGTACTCAACTAATTGAATCTGTGGTTGACGCCGAAATTGTACAAGTTCAGAAAAACATCTAAAATGGCAATAAAATGTAAGAAAATCCAAATGCTGACCCAAACTCTCTCGCTGTAGTGTTAACTGATTGTGCGATCAGTTACGTATCTTAACAACTTTTGGCCTCCTCTAATGAACCTCGGAGTATCCACCTTTAAGCCTCTCTCTAAACAACCCCTGGCCTGGAACCAAGGCTTCGAAATAGCCTCATTTGTATGAAAAACTCACTCTGACCCGTATTATTTGACCGTGAGTGTATTTAACGTTTACCAAAAAATAAAAGCATAATACCATTTATAAGTTAGCTAATAATTAATTTATGATCGCTGTAAAATTGAGTAACTTAAAACAATGTTTCCCATTCCTTTACGAGTGACGTGACAAAATCTATTTTGTATTTCACCTGCAACCCTGAGCGGTTAATCCACTAACCATTTTAATCCCTTGCAGGTAAGTTCCAGCGTAATACTTTACCGGGGTATTATGACAACCGTCACCGGCAATGATAACCGGCCCGGGCAGAACCTTTTAACCGGGTGTTAGCCGGTTCAAGTTGTCACGGTAAGTTTTTCATTTAAAATTTGCATGCAGTTTTCTGCAGGGTGCAGCAAGCATTTTAAATTCAAAGTTTAAAATGTTTACTATGAAATAATAGAGTTATTTGATACCTGATTGTGTATTTTATTAGGTTTTAAACTCTCTCTATTTGCTAGATGTATGTGTGTAAACAGTTTATTGCATAAAGAACACTAAAAAAATGATACAATTATGGAAGAAGACTAATGAGTGACTAATGTTGAAGTGCTACGTCGAGCTGGAAATACCAACAACTACAAAAAGAGATGGTGGTAATTCTGTAACCACATTTTGCACAATCAGGCTAAGATGTTTACCAGTGTATTAGTAACAGGATGCAAGCCCATAGCCTAACAGTATTACAAGCCTTTATTCCCTTAGTCACCTCTCACGACATCCACGGGAAGACTTGGAGTGGCACTATTCTAACCCGGCAACCACAAGAGTCCCAAAACCATCACAAGAAGGAAAATCTTGGTCATGTGCTTAGGCACTCCAGATATGAGCTATTGCAACTGATAATGATGGGCAAGGTAGCTGGGAAAAGAGCTGTTGAACGTAGAAAGAAGTCGTGGCAGCGTAACATCCGGGAATGGACCGAAACCACAAGTGCCGCGGGGCTGTTCAACCTCGCCAAAGACCAGGAGAAGTATGCGGAGCTCACTGCTAACCTCTACTTGTTGGGATGGCACCGAAAGAAGAACAAAAATAGGATTGTACAAAAGCAAACTTATTCCTTTAAGGGATCTCTTCCAGCTAACCTTTGGGTGATAGATATATTAGTATGATATTTATTTTGAATAGTTAAAAATATAATTTCATAAAAAATACTATGGTTACTTTGCTACAATAATCTAATAGATATATTTTTAACACTTTCTCAAAGAAACAGTTTTTTGTATAAATAAATAACCCATCAGTAACTTAATTATTATATTACAAGAATTAAAAATATTTTTTTCTGTGCCTAGTAATGGAGCACCCCCTGTATGTTTTCATATAAATGGTGTTATTTTTAGTCTATGCCCAAAAGTTGACCTCGCGTCACCTTCACATACGCAATCAATCCAAACGTTAAGTGATGAAATTTCCAAACGTCGGCTGGAAAAATGAACGAAACCATTTTCCATTCATTCACTCACTCACTGCACAGCATGTTCGATGTTCGATGGGTTTTAGACGGTAATTGAGTTTTGTAGTTAAAGCAAATATTTGTGGGATGATTACAAATTTGTGATTCTGTGTTATGTATACAATATTTTTATTTTTTTTTCTCCTTTATTCATGACATTATAAACCTACGTTCATTAAAGAATTTCTTTTCACTTTGTCATATACAATGTCACCATGACAAATGAGGACAAAGCATAATTTTGTCTATTGCGCGTTATGAATAAGTGAGTTTGTCTACTGTCCATTATTTTAGTCCAATCCATAGCTAAGTTTCAGACAAGTTCAAATGAATGAGAGATTTTGTATGTACAGTTTACATATGTATGTAAACACTTCACTGTAGCCAAACTTATCACTTTGAGGAATCTCTTCCAGCTAACTTCCTCCTACAAATTACACACTACTTGATAATTATCATTGTTATAATAATAGTATGTGGGTAATTTACTGAATAAATGTTTCGAATTGAGTTTCTATGGGGCGTGCTTTATCTATTCTCTAAAACGTTATACAGAGAGGGTTAATCACATTAGATGATTTAATTGTCACCTCGTTAATGATACAATCCCGTTGAATTATAACCAAAAAAGGTACAAAACCCATTAGCAACTTTAAACTCAAACCCTATAGCCAGTCAAAAGTTAAATGATGGATCGGAACATAACCACCCTCTATCTAATAAATCCGCATCATCCCCTAGATATTCAATTTATTGTGATATTTCGTATCTGTTCACCCCCATTTAACTTATGGCTATAGTTTAGGGTGGAAGAGATTTCGCATGTTTTGTAAACAGAAATAATTTATTTAAACCGCATACATTTAGATCCATTGTGCTTTAAAAGCTAATTTGCCTCTGCATTTGTAAGATGTCAGTTGTTATATTAGCTCACAAAACACAGCTCATAAAAATAAGTTTTACACAACATTAATTTGATAAAAACACAATCCAATTATTATTTTTTACAGGACAATGTCACACAAATTGACCTAGTCCCAAACTAAGCTCTAGGCTTGTACTATGGGTACTAGACAACGATAAACATACTTAGATAGAGAAATATATACTTAAATACATAGAAAACATCCAAGACTCAGGAACAAATACTCGTACTCATCACACAAATATCTGCCCCTACCGGGATTTGAACCCGGGACAGCCGGCTTCGGAGGCAGGGTCACTCTGTCGTCAGATTAGGCTAGTGCAATACATCGAACATAATTTAATATTTTGATGGAAAAAAATTAATGGTCATGTGTTTTGTCATAACCCAAAAGAAGCATGCATGAAAAATTAAGGAAATTTTAATTTTGTAGTAAAGCCTAAATTATTTATTTAATACCAAATATTTGATGTGGAAAATTGTAACAAAACATCAAAACTCATCTAACATATAAAATTCGTTCCCATTCTCCTCCGAAACGGCTCGACCGATTCTTGTGAAATTTTGTGTGCATATCGGTTAGGTCTATGAATCGGCCAACATCTATTTTAAATATATAAGTGACATGAAAACAAAAATGCAGCGGGTGAAGCCGCTGGCGGGTCGCTAGTTGTATATAAAAATTAATATACTTAATTTAGAAATATAAGAGTGAGGACCAAAATGTTGGACCATAGTTAAGCGTAGTTGACCATACAAACAACGAAAGAAAAAGTTCCGTTGTGCAACGAAAATTATCCTTACAATTGTATGGCTAATTTTCATCGCACAACGGAAAAGTTTTCATTTAATTGCGTGAGTTATAACACAACGTGACCAACTCACAACCACCCGCTAAGCAACAGTGTTCGCATTGTTGTGTTCCGGTGTGGGGATAAGACAACCGGTGAAATTACTAGCATAGAGGCATTTCATCTTAGTCCTCAGGGTTGGCAACGCATTTGAGGTCTTAGGATTGTAGTCTTGAGAATTCAAATGTCTATGGGTCTCAGATTCCACTTACCATCAGGTGGCCTGAGTGCTCGTGTGCCTTCTCCTTAATATAAAAACATAAACATATAAAAACATAAACATAACTTTTTGGTACCCATAATAAAAAATAAAATTTATTACTAAAAATCATAAAAGGTTCTATACAAAAGTGTACGCACAAAAACTGTGGTTTAGCAAAATAAGTAGAAGGAAATTCTGCTCGTGAAATTACAACAAAAACACATTTTCGTACATTAAAAGTTGCGTAATGTGTTGGTTGGTGGTCCTGGCAGGGTCATTACCGCCATCTGTGAGGGACCTCTTTTATAAATACCACTTGCTTAAACTTATACAGGATGATTTAAAAACTTTATTGTACTTCACCAGGGCTTTTATTCCCTTATACTCGACTGTTTATGTTTTGCGAGTGTATGTTATGTATGTACTATTTTTGTATGTGTTTGTATGTATGTGTCTCTTTTTGTGGCACGCTCTGCAGCTTAAACTTCATCTTGGCTGTGAGATTTAAATCAAAAATAGTTTATTAGCCATTGCTAATAAACTATTATTGATTTTGGTACATTTTATTGTACGAATTTGTTGACGTGACTAATATGTATATTCATGCCAAATTACAGCTTTCTAATACTGAGAATCTCTGAGCTAGGCTGCGGATGGACGGGTGGACGGACAGACATGGCGAAACTATAAGATTTCCTAGTTTCACAACGGAACCCTAAAAATCGCATCTTCTCTGATCCCAACCACAGATTAACCAAAATATAACCTCAAAGCTTGTTAAGAGTTATAACCGCGGCAATGAAGTTGACCCACTAACTCCACTTGCCGAACCCTAAATCGGTTTAGGAAACTTTTGCTTATAACGAAGTTTTTCGGTCACTTACCCGCACTTTCGGGGGCGTAATATATTACGGGATAGTTTGGCAATAAAATGTGATGCGACTAAGAGTATTTAATAAGTTAGTAACATTTGTTTTTTATGAAGATATTTTTTCCTTGTGGGACCCATCTAAACCATATTGTAATGAGAATAAAGTTCACTTTTAGGGTTCCGTAGTCGAACAACGCATCCTTATAGTTTTGCTATGTCTGTTCCTTCGTCCGCAGCCTAGCGCAGAGACTCTTAGTACTAGAAAGCTGTAATTTGGCATGAATATACATATTACTCACGTCAACAAATTGGTACAATAAAATGTAAAAATATTTTTTTTTTTAGGGTTTCTCCCCTACCGTAACGGGGGATGTATTTTTTTTCCTCGTCTATCCCATTGTATGGGGTGTCGTTAGATGGTCTTTTAAAAATATTGTTGGTTTGTGAAAGCAATTTTTCGATCAAGGTATTAGTTTAGGAAATACTAAGCCTTAAAGCGCAAATTTTTATTAGAGTCAAATGTCCCCCCTCCCTCCCCCCTACTGCCAAAACTACAAATACTAAAAATATTAAAAAAAAACTGAAATAAAAGCGCATGTAACCAATTTAAAAGGAAAACTGTCACTACTAAGTGACATCATTGGTTCTCTAAGACGGCACCAAATAACTTTATATAGAAAATTTGTTTTATATTTGTAGTTCTAATTCCCTGTCCTTTTGGTTGGTAACGCATTTGCAATCATCAAACAGTTCTTTATTTAATTCGCACATAAACAAGATATCCATTGCAAAGTTAACGACTTTTTCCATAACTGGGATTCAAATAAACTACGCTATGGACACTTAAATGACACCTGCCATCGGTAGTTATCAGAATAGTAAAATATGGGGCAGGTGGTTACCAGCAAGATAGAGTTGAATCTGCTTTGGCTTATTGGCTTAGGTGGGCAGAATTAGGTACCTACTATTTAAATTTTGTATGTAGAAGCATAAAACCAAGGCCTCTTTTCAACTAGGTTAAAACGATACTGCCTTTGACGAGTTTGACGTGTTTCCGTACTGTCAACGTTTTGTTAACTCTTATTGAAGACACGCTAGCCTAGTTAGTGGTCCTGGGTTCAAATCCTGGTAAGGGCAGATATTTGTGTGATGAGCGCGAATATTAGTTCCTGAGTCTTGGATGTTTTCTATGTATTTAAGTATGTATTTGTCTATATAAGTATGTTTATCGTTGTCTAGTACCCATATTACAAGCCTAGCGCTCTGTTTGGGACTAGGTCAATTTGTGTGACATTGTCCTGTGATATTATTATTATTATTATTTACTTGGCAGCAATCACAGCCGCGTTAAAAACTATACCAGAACACGTCAAAGGCGTCGTCCAGCGTCAACGATATTATTAACTCATAACGTTATGTAATCAGTATGCCAGAAAAAAAAAAAAAAACGATATACATCGCGATATTGTAGAAAATATCTCACGTATCATGGCCAATTTCAACTCAAATTCGATTAATATCTCCGCGAAACTACTTCGAAATACAATCTTCCGTCCATCGGGCAGTAATTGGAGTTTCCTTTGTGCTATCGTTACCATTTTAGAGGCACTGAAAAATGTCGCCGGGCTGATCCAGTGCTGATGGAATGTGGGGTCAAACATTTGGGCCAATATTTGTTAAGAAGTAAAGTGTTTTATGTGAAATAAATCTGTATTTCTTGACTTCAATCTGTAGGGTACACTTTGTATACGCTGCTACCTTGACATGACATGCAGTGTATAATGTAAATTCACTTTAGAAAATAAATATTCATTCATTCATTTATTTTAAGGTGCGTTTACACGGATAATAAACAGTACGGACGTCTATAAATTGCTGAAAAAAGTGGCCCATGTAAGTTGCACCTTTGCAGTTAAAGTTAAATTAATGATGTTATTAAAGGGCTAAGTTTTTTTGCATTGGTATTTTAAGTTTCGATCTAGTTATAATTTTATACAACTAAAGAACGCTGGTAGAATTTTAAAATATTTAGAAAAAATGAATTAAATTCATGAAAATCTCTGAATTTTTTTAGACAATAATTTAAGTTTATTTGTTCAATAGTTATTTTTACGTCAAGTTTTTAATTACATTAGTACTCGTTACAAAATGATTTTAAGGCACTACATTACTTAAAAGTATAAATAAGAGTATATTCCAATGGCCCACATGGATTTACCTTATCTATAAAAAAAATGTCATTTCCAAATTTCATTAGAGCCCATTTTAAATCACCCTACATCTTCAAACATTGTCCAAATATTGGTTCACAGGTTGGCTCAAACGCGCACTAATGGATATTTGTCCCCCGTATGTCCTCGGTTTCTTTTTGGGGGTAGGGGCATTTTTGTTTGTATTGGCGATTTTTGGTACTAATAGGATCCGTCTGTCTCTCAGTGCAGATAGATGAAAAAGCGATATCCAATACTGTAGGTATGAGTTTTTAATGAGCTTGAAAGGTGGCTTGGGTTGATTTTAATGGGATTAAACGATTATGCATGTGATGTGAATTATAGTTGGCGAGTATATTAGTAAATTAAAGTATTTGTTTGACGGAAAATAAATACAGATATTTTAGAATTTATGGAAATGAGGCTATAGGCTATAGAAACATTTAAAAAAATACAGGTATAAGACCTTTGGTGTTGTGCCAAGTCTACTTTTTTTTAAATACTTGTTATTTTTTTATTGTTAGACAATAACTCACGTTCACAATCGCAACCTCAAGAGAAAGAATCATTCTATTATATCCATTGTTTTAATAATTTATTTCCTACATAAATTAAATATAACTACCATACATCCCTTTTTATCCTATCTTAATTTTTTATCTCAAGACAAATTCAACTTTTTCCTGGCAATAATAAGGTCACATTTATAATAACGGTTCAAGAACACATACGCTCTTTTTATCTAAGCACAGCATCTGTAAAGGTCAATGCCCATCTCAATTGCAATGCTCTAGCGAGATTAAAACAAAACAATTAAATGCTGAAGGTAATAGCGACAACATTTACATATTATAGCAATTAGGGGAAAGCGGGGTTAGTTGGAGGGGACTAATTACTATGGGAGATTAAGTGTTTTTATTACAATTTTTTAACTAGGGCGTCAGCAATTCCAAGTCGTTAACATATTTTTATTTTTCGTATTTGTTTTCGTTTTATTTTATTGTATTGTAACTAAAATTTTATTTTGATTGTATCCTTCTGAGCACCAACCTTATATCGTTTCTGTTTGGCCCATTTGTTGGCTGGTAGAGAATGCCTTAAGACATGAAGTCCGCCATTTGTATCTACAATACAATAGCCTAGTGCAAAGACTATTAGTACTAGAAAGCTGCAATTTGGTATGAATATGCATATTAGTCACGCCAACAAAGTGGTACAATAAAAAGTAAAAAAATATTTATTTTAGTGTACCTCCCCTACACGTAACGTGGGAATGTATTTTTTTTTCTCGTATGAAATATTAAGCTTTATAGCGCTAATTTTTGTTAGACTCAAGTGTCCCCCCCTACAGCCAAAACTACAAATACTAAAAATCTGAAAAAAATCTTCAATGAAAGAGCATATAACCAATTTTAAAGGAAAACTATCACGACTAAGTAGACATCATCGGTTCTTGAGATACAGGCGATTAAAGTCTTTATACCTACTAAAATCATCCAAGACGCCACAAATTGACGTTAAATAGAAAATTAGTTATTACTTGTTGATTTTTATGTTTGTCGTACTTAACGGCTTCGGAACCATACACTGAGCATGGTCCGACAAGCTCTTGCCCGGTTTTTTGCTTATAATAAATGATTTATGTGCGATACATAACTAGCTCTTAAGAAACGCATGCTTGGTGTACGTAGGTATTCCAAACATAGGTTAGGAGACGCCTCGCGTTCTAACTCCAACACTCGGAATCGTAAGGGGCATCATTATGTGGCAGTTGCATAATAGCTTTTTAAAGTATTAAACAAAAATTTTAGGATGAGCTCTTTAGTACAGTTTAGAATAACTTTACGTTTCAACAAACTTATACCAATTAACTTAAACCAATTTAAGGTGACCCGCAAGCCTAATTACAGTAAAGTTGTACAGCTGACCATGTCACGTGGGCTCCGCCATTAGCTCCGATCGGATGCAAATCGCGCGGCGCCGACTAATTTATCCTCGCGTAAATTCGGCCGGCAGCGCATGCGCACGCATTTCGGACTCCGCGTTAGATGCTGTGATGCGTATTTATTTGGCTTTATTAGTAAGATTTTTTTTACTTTTACGGCAAAAAACCTAGTATTTGAATCATTTACTACAAACGAGTAATAATATAATAATCATAAATATCAGTGGACAAACTAACACCAATTAATCTAGTCCCAAATAAAGCTCTAGGCTGGTACAGTCGAAGTCATAAATATGTTTACACTTTAGCACTTTGTCACTTTCATTAACTTAGACAATTTCATATAATAATACATACATACATACATACATAACATCACGCCTTCATTCCCAGAGTGGGGTAGGCAGAGCTACAGAAATACCAACAATTCTAAAGACTTACTGATATTTCTGTAACCACATTTTGCACTAACAGGCTAAGAGGTTTACTAGTGTATTAGTGACAGGTTGCAAGCCCATCGCCTAACAGTACTATAAGCCCTTATTCCCTTAGTCGCCTCTTACGACATCCACGGGAAGACATGGAGTGGCATATAATAATATTACATGTGAAATTGTCTCAGTCAATAAAAGTGACAATGTACTAAAAGTAAACATATTTATGACTTCGACTGTACTATGTTATTAGGCCAACGCATTGTTAGAACCTGTTTAAGATTAAACTTTTTAAAAAAGGAAGAAGTCTGAATATATTTTTAGCGATTTGGAAAGCGGTTTAGGATCCAAGTTGCAATTGTAGTATGCAGGTAAACTGCAATTTAACTTTTACTAGTATGAGAATTGTACCTGATATGTTCTATCTGTGCAACTATGCACTGCTATGCCTTACAGAAATAATCCTCTTTATACTGTCAGTGAAGTCACGACAAATTTAACAACATGGATACTAATTTAATCCTTTTTTTACTGAACAAAAACTGCGAAAATCTTTTATGAAAATTTTACTCGGTGAGTTCTATATATGCAGGATGTCTTAATGGAATAATCTTTATGTAAAACAAAGACAGTACAGTTACAACTCATTTAACTACACCAAACAGTATTTTAGTTCATTTGTTCTCTTTCTGAATAGCGGTATTTTGACGCGTTTAACAACTGTAATTCGTCATAAAGATATCTGTTTGTTCGTGAATTATTAACACCGTTTCTTCTTTAAGCTCGCGTTTATTATATTTAATTCTACACGATTCAAAGAGATGCAGTCCGTTTAGTTTAAGGGATAGAATGTGAAGAACGAATGGACTGAATGAAAAGATGAATGAGATCCTGGTTATACTCTATGAATGGGAGTTCAGACAATATCCATGAAAAGACTTTCCCTGTTTACAGGTTCTAACACAGCCATGTTACTGCAGGGCTCCCAATTTGTTTTATGCAAAGCAGTATGTTTTCAAAGCTTTTTCAGCAAGCAAGTTTTTGTTTCACATATTATGAGTATCGAATGCATCGCCTGTAACCCGAGCAGGGCCTGACGTTCGATGGCTCCCACCCTACCTAATGAAATTTTCATACGAAATGGACACGGCTCTCGTGTTTATCCTGTTAGGTTATAAGCCTACTGTTATAGTTAACAACCTTATAGCTGTAACAGCTGTAGCTAGTGAGATAACGTGTATTCATAACATGTGTTGACGTACACATATGTGGAGGTTATGATCGAAACCGAACGTGTTTAGTCACTGAAGTTTTAAAAAAAAAGTTACTATAACATAGTAACAGTAACTATAGTTTTTTACTTTGAGACCGAACAAATTTTAATTCTACTATTTAACTTTGTTATTAATCGTATGCGCTTTACGTGTTACCTGACTGCATTGATCAGGTAGTTGTGAATAATGTTGACATTAAGTTTTTTTATTTTAAGAGCGGGTAATCCCGAATGGAGTTGTAAGTGTCATGGCGGTGCGGGACGTCATTCGTTGACAGCGACCGACCCGTAATTGTTGCTTACAAATCCATTAGCTCTTAGTCGAGATTCATTATTTTATTCAGTGTTATCCGTGTTAAGTTTTGGTTATTGTGAATTGTATCAAATAGTAAACTGATCAGAGTAGGTTATACGACTTTTATTTTGTGAATACCTGCACAAGCTCGCCCACTAGGGCCTAATGCGGTCTCAAGATGTCGGATCAGCATCCAGACACGCCTGTTTGGTCTCCCGACCCTTCGACATATACATAATATCTCGCCTTTATTCCCAGAGTGGGGTAGGCAGAGCTACAGAAATACCAACAACTCTAAAAATACTTGTTGATAATTCTGTAACCACATTTTGCACAATCAGCCTAAAATGTTTACCAGTCTATTATTAGTGACAGGTTGCAAGCCTATCGCCTAATAAGTACCATTTACTACGAGCCCTTATTTCCTTTGTCGCCTCGTACGACATTCACGCGAAGACATGGAGTGGCACTATTTTAACCCGGCAACCACACAGACAAAAAAAAGTTTATTTGGTGACAAACAAAGTATGATAGACAAAGCAGCTAAAATGAAACTTCCTAGTAAGTATCAATGTACCTGCCAAATAGCAGTGTTCACATTGTCATGTTCCGGTACGGGGGCAAGACAACCGGTGAAATGACAAGTATAGAAGCATTCCATCTAAGTCCCTAGTCAGTAACGCATGTGCAATCTTGAGGTAGTTACGAGTATTGTATGCTGACCCCCATCCTAGTAATAGGTATTGTAAATGCGAAAGTTTTTGTGTGTTAGTTTGTTATGCCTTTTCTTTGCAACGGCTTGGCGGGTTTTGATGAAATTTGTAATGGAGATAGCTTATAACCTCGATTAACATATGATATAACAGATGATTAGCTAATTTTTATCCCGGATTTTTTTAAAGAAATCAAACTATACGTGGACGATGCCAAAACCAGAAGATAATCTATACTAATATTATAAAGCGGTAAAGTTTGTGAGTTTGTGAGGTTGTAAGGGGTAATCTCTGGATCTGCTGAACCGATTTTGAAAATTATTTTACCAATAGATAGCCACGTTCTTTATGAGTGTCATATTTTATTTTTCTACGCGGATAGAGTCGTGGCAAAAAGGCAGTAAATAATAAGTAGGAAGATTGTCGTCGTAAAATTGCCAATGAGTCAAATCAAATCAAATCAAAATGTTTCTTTGCTGCGTACAGTTTCTTAAGTAGTACGCAATATATAAAAGTCCAGTGTATTCAGTCTGCATGCAGGCGTGCCAATATTAATAAAATGTCAAGTTATTAAAGACATAAATATAAAATTGGAAAATAATAAAAATAAAATTCAAATATAATCGAATGTCAACAAAAATTAAAACAAAATTACAAATTAACACCAATATCGCGCTCGAGAAAATCCTTAACGTTGTAATAGCACTTATGAAAAAGCCAGTTTGTCAACTTATTTCTAAACATATTTCCTTTGAGCAACCGTAAGACATTATATATTTTAATTCACATGTTAAATACATTTGTTGTGTAGACGGCTTTAAAGCAATGAGGTTTATATAACCGGTTCATAACGTCCACTGTAGTTTGACATTGCATGACGTTGAGTGTCGGTGTTTCAAAGGAATCCCAACCCAAATTATACCAAACGTACAATCGCTATATTCAATTACTCACCAAGCGTAATCCTCTGACAAATAAGATCCAAATTGTTGCAGCACAATAAAGTGGTCGGTATTATGCAACTCTCTTCAGTGAAAGTTGACGTGCAGTCCATGCAGTTATCGGTTAGTTGGGGTTAGAACGTTTTCTGTGCTGTATATATGTACCTATATGCAGATACTACACTGCACAGGGTGTCCCCTAAACCAACGATAAAACAAAGATCGTTGGCAAAATGTACTTAAGATTAATCAAGTACATAACATACATAAGATCACGCCTTCATTCCCAGAGTGGGGTAGGCAGAGCAACAGTAATACCAAAAACTCTAAAAAGATTCGTTGATAATTCTTTAACCACATTTTGCATAAACAGGCTAAAATGTTTACCAGTGCATTAGTGACAGGTTGCAAACCCAACGCATAATAGTACTACAGACCTTTATTCCCTTAGTAGCCTCACGACATCTACGGGAAGACATGGAGTGGCACTATTCTAACCCGGCAACCACACAGCAAAACGGCCACACGGCGGAACAAGTAGTATCACTACATAGTATAAAACAAAGTCGCTTTTTCTGTCCCTATATCCCTATGTATACTTCAATCTTTAAAACTACGAAACGGATTTTGATGCGGTTTTTTAATAGATAGAGTGATCGAAGAGGAAGGTTTATATGTATAATACTTTAATCCGGAGCGAAGCAAGGGCGGGTCGCTAGTTAAAAATAATCTAAAAATCGGTTTCGCCTGTTACAGCGTCATAATTTGTTTTTTTAAGTTAAGTCCAAGAAGTTTGTCTTACGACCTTTCTTACGTTGAAACATTTTAATCTAGCAGCTGATGATTAATCTATGCCATCTTCGTTTGATCGATGCTATCAGGGAGCATATCATGCCAGTTATAATTGCCTGTTTAGTTATGCATGGAGGGAATAATTATTCCGTCGCAATTGCCTCGCAATATAGATACCACCTTGTTAGGTGGCGGGGAATGACAGTTTCTTTACGAGGTCGAATCAGGAATGTAGATAAGCAGAAAGAACTTATGGTATCAAGTATTAGCTCTGGGAATTATAAACTTAATTGTAATGATCTGGTCAAAAACAAAAGATAGTCTCAAAAATCGGTCAAAAAATTTTTTTTGGGACAAGCTTTTGTTTCTGACTGTACTTTTTACAGCAAAGTAGGGTAGGTCTACATTAAGTATAGCGGAGATCCTTTCGCCACCTTCCGGCTCCATCACCAGACCAGCTCGCTGATTGTCATCCAGTTTACGTAGGTATACCAAATTTCAGCTCAATTGGTCCCCGGAAAGTGGTACAGAATTTAATAAATATTGCAAGTAAATAAAAAGATTTTGTAAAATATGCTAGGTTGACATGTAATATAACTGTATTTCATGAACATTACAGAAAGCATAGATTTTTTAATCTTAATGAATCATCATCATCATCATTATCATCAGCCTATGTTAGTCCACTGCTGGACGTAGGCCTCTCCCATTGCACGCCACCTAGCACGATCTGCGGCCACTCTCATCCAGCTTCTGCCAGCCACCTTACGAAGATCGTCGCTCCACCTAGTCTGAGGGCGTCCTACACTGCGTTTGCCGATCCGCGGTCTCCACTCAAGAACACGATAGCTCCAGCGGTTATCCGTTCTGCGGCACACGTGGCCGGCCCACTGCCACTTCAAACTGCTAATTCGATGGGCTACGTCGATAACCTTAGTTCTCTGTCGGATCACCTCATTCCGGATCCGATCCTTCAGAGAAACTCCCAACATAGCCCTCTCCATAGCTCGCTGAGCGACTTTAAATTTGTGGACCAGCCCCACCGTGAGTGTCCAGGTTTCGGCTCCGTAGGTCATAACAGGTAGGACGCACTGATTGAAGACTTTTGTCTTTAGACTCTGTGGAATAGACGACGTGAAAACTCGACGTAATTTCCCATACGCTGCCCAACCCAGCTGTATTCTTCTGTTGGCCTCTTTCTCGAAGTTGTTTTTACCCAACTGCAGAGTTTGCCCAAGGTAAACATATTCTTTAACAATTTCGAGTGTATCGCCTTGCACTGCAATCGGTCTCGGTGTGACATGTTCATTGAGCATAATCTTGGTTTTATCCAAGTTCATCCGGAGACCGATGCGTTGAGAAGAATCAGCTAGATCGTTCAGCATATGTTGTAGATCCTGCAACGTTTCGGTCACAATAACGATGTCGTCTGCAAATCGCAAGTGTGAGATGTAGTCGCCGTTTATGTTGATGCCACGCCCTTTCCAGATCAGCGTCCCGAACATATCCTCCAATGCATTTGTGAACAATTTAGGGGAAATCACATCCCCTTGTTTCACACCTCGATGCAGGTTGATGGGTCTAGTCCACTGGTTCTGTACTTGGACGGCCATAGTTGCGGCGTTATATAGACATCTCAACACTTGGATGTATCGCCAGTCCACTTGGCAACGTTGCATGGATTCCAGAACTGACCAGGTTTCGATAGAGTCAAAAGCCTTCTCATAGTCCACAAATGCTATGCACAGGGGTTGATTATACTCTTCAGTCTTCTGTATAATCTGCCGCACTGTATGAATGTGGTCTATGGTGCCATATCCTCCTCGAAACCCGGCCTGCTCAGGGGGTTGAAATTCGTCGAGTCTTCGTGCAAGGCGGTTCGTGATGACTCTTGAAAACAGTTTGTAGACGTGGCTTAAGAGTGAAATGGGTCGGTAGTTCTTCAGCAGGGTTTTGTTACCCTTTTTAAAGAACAACACCACAATACTCTTACTCCACGCCTCTGGAGTTCTGCCATCGAAGAGAACGGTGTTGAAGATGTTCTGGAGCTCCTTTAATACAGGTGTGCCTCCTGCTTTTATGAGCTCAGTTGTTACACCGTCCTCCCCGGGAGCTTTTCCATTTTTAAGCTGTTTAAGAGCCATCTCGATTTCGTGTAGGCTAATCTCTGGCAAGTCCTCAGTAAAGTGACGGATTAATGGGGCTCTAGAGTCCTCATTTTTCGGATCAGGTGGAGATGCGTACGATGCGTATAAATGGCTGTAGAAATCCTCAACTTCCGAAAGAACCCGCGGCTTAGAAGCGACGATTTCTCCGCTGTTTGTGGTCAGCTTCGTCAGATGGCTTCTCCCAAGAGACTGAACAAAAACTTTCGACCCCCGATTTTGCTCAATCGCTCGTTCAATACAGCATGTATTGAAGCATCGGAGGTCGTGTCGCACCAGTTTGCCAATCTTCTTGTTGAGAGCTCGACGTTCTGACGGAGTGACAGGTGGGCTTTCACGTCGTTCCTTCATAAGTTCGAGAGCTTCAGTCGAAAGTTTGGACTTCCTACCCCCATGCTGCATCGCGCAAAATTTTATACCTTCCTCCCTGAGGACTCCCACCACATTTTCGAGGGCCTGATTTATGTCGGCGACATTTGTGGTTTCCACGCCAGTAAATCGGTTCTCCAGGTTTGACTGGAATTTTTCAGATCCCACCACGGCTTGAAGCATGGTTGGTCGGAGCCTGGCCTTCATCAAACGGACACGTTCAAGCTTAAAGTTGATATTCAGAGAGCCTCGAACAAGTCGGTGATCACTTCCGGTATTGAACCTGTTGATCACAGAGACGTCTCTGAATATGTGCCTCTTGTCCGCTATGATGAAGTCGATCTCATTTTTCGTCATAGTATTGGGGCTCTGCCATGTCCACCTCCTCTGGGGCTTCTTCTTAAAGAAAGAGTTCATTAGGAAAAGTCCCTCTTTTTCCAAGAAGTTGACAAGCATTTGCCCCCTATGGTTCCTGCAACCGAAACCGTGGGATCCTACTACCGATTCACTGCGATTCTGTACTCCCACTTTAGCATTAAAGTCCCCCATGACAACGTTGTAATGGGCTTTGGTGGTGCAGTGTAAAGCCTTTGATATGTCTTCAAACATCTCCTCCACCACCTCATCCGGGTGTGCCGAGGTCGGTGCGTAAACCTGCACCACTTTGAGGCGATACCTTTCAGTGAGCTTTATGACGAGGTATGCAACCCTGCTCGACACACTCGAAATTTCCATCACGTTGTCAGAGAGGGCTTTGTTAGCCAGGAACCCTACGCCACCCTGGGATAGCTGATCTCCCTCTCGAAAGTACATAAGGTGGCCTGACTCAAGGGTTACGGTGTCCTCCCCCTCTCTTCGGACTTCGCACAAACCAAGAATGTGCCACCTTATTTTTCCGAGTTCTGCCTCGAGTTGTGCCAGGTGTTCGTCGAGCCGTAACGTCCGTCCGTTATACGTCGCCAAAGTCAATTGTTTTTGGCGGCCATCCGTAACCCGGGGATTCTTCGCACCCCCTACCCTGCCGTTACCGTGACCGCCGCCGTGATCAGGAATAGCAGGGCGGCCGGGAACTGGGGGCCGTGGTTTATGGTGTGCTGCCATTGGAGGGTTTGCCCTAATCGCCACGCTGGGCAGGCGGGTTGGCGATCGCAGGGTTATAGCTCTTCGCACCGGTAACGCTGCTGCCCGTCACAGGTCTGTGGCATTTAGCTACACCGTTTTGATGGTTATACCGCCATATGTCGGTCGCCAGAGCCTCGTTCGCTGGTCGGCAGGATGCACCACGGGCAGGTGAGGTTGGCTGAGAGCAAGAAGATGGTGTTTGCTCCCTTACATCCCGTCCAATCCAATGCTTACATCCAATCTTAATGAATAATACTCCTAAAATATTTTTTCAATATTACATCTAACGGACTCCCATTACAAAATTATCTGTTAAATTGCCCAACAAGATAAGCAAATTGAATTAATAGCTCAAACCACCAAATCAAAGTCCCCTATCTCTCAAAAACACCAAACAGGGCCACGTGGCGGAACCGTAAACAAAATTAGGGGTCCTCGGGAACCCATGACGCGATGCACTTAGCACCCTCGCGGTGCATCCCTTTATGATGCAGAGTTAATGGCAGATGGAAATTTACTGTCTTGTGCAAAACGTCAGTATTTTTTACCCACAAGCGCCAACACCAAGCACATACAAAAAGGAAACTTCTCGTTTGAAGCAGTTTCTACGAGACAACCGGTAAAATTACTAGCGTAGAGGCATTCTATCTTACTCTTCAGGGTTGGCAACGCATTTGAGGTCTTAAGATTATAGTCTTGAGAATTCAAATGTCTATGGGTCTCAGATTCCACTTACCAGCAGGTGGCCTGAGTGCTCGTGTGCCTTCTCCTTAACATAAAAAAAGTCACAAAAGCAGAACCAATAAGGGTGTTAAGGTAGTTATGATCAATATTATTAATGCGAAAGTATGCTTTGTTACTCCTTCGTTTGTTCTTCCTTGTTTGTTATGATGCTGCAACGGCTGGAGAGATTTGGATGAAATTTGGAACAGTGGTAACTCATCTTCTGGATTAACTTATACTACTATTGATCTTAGAAAAATTATGTTCCCAGGGAATAACATGATCGAAATCCACGCGTACGAGGTAGTGGTCAGAAGCTCGTAGTATTAGAAGTTCGTCAAGAATATGGTAAATTTAATTTTCATTCGACGTTAGGAAACTTTTTATTCCGGATTTTGTTTCTGAAATCCTAAATCTTTCAGGTAAATTTTACATGCCATCGTGTAGAGCCCAATAGGTTAGGATTGTTTTTAATACAATTTTGAATAGTTCACGGTTTCGGAAAAATGCACATGATCGTTATGGCATATAAAATTATGTCATATGAAATACGGGCAAGTAAAATTATTGCATAATGAAATTCGATCAAACGATAAAGAACCCACAGACGCACGTTTTTTTTATGTTAAGGAGAAGGCTTACGAGCACTCAGGCCACCTGATGGTAAGTGGAATTTGACACCCATAGATATTTGAATTTTCAAGAGTATAATCTTAACACCTCAAATGCATTGCCAACCCTGAGGACTAAGATGGAATGCCTCTATGCTAGTAATACTAAACGCTGGTGTGCGCTAAACTAATAAGAATAACCTTTGAGGCCAGAACCCTATCATATTAATGATATAAGACCGTGTTTCCCTTAGTCATGCCATAACTCAGGAATGACTCGATCGATTTGTTTTTTTTTTATTGTCTTCGTTTTTATCAGGACAAGGTCTGTATGAAAAAAATTACACCCTGGCGGCGTCGGGTACGGACAGCTAGTTCAATACAAATTTAACAAGAGCAAAAGCAACAATAAATAAACAAAAAGCGGCCAAGTGCGAGTCGGACTCGCCCATGAAGGGTTCCGTAGCAGCAAGTAACATAATATAAAAGTTCGTTGTAGCTTTGATCAATGTTTTTATGACGTATTAAAAAAAAACTACTTACTAGATCTCGTTCAAACCAATTTTCGGTGGAAGTTTGCATGGTAATGTACATCATATATTATTTTTACATTTATCATTCCCTTATTTTAGAAGTTACGGGGGGGGGGACACACATTTTTCCACTTTGGAAGCGTCTCTCGCGCAAACTATTCAGTTTAGAAAAAAATTATAATAGAAACCTCAATATCATTTTTGAATACCTATCCATAGATACCCCACACGTATGAGTTTGATGAAAAAAAAATTTTTGAGTTTCAGTTCTAAGTATGGGGAACCCCAAAAATTTATTGTTTTTTTTCTATTTTTGTATGAAAATCTTAATGCGGTTCACCGAATACATCTACTTACCAAGTTTCCACAGTATAGCTCTTATAGTTACGGAATAAAGTGGCTGTGACATACGGACGGACAGACGGACAGACATGACGAATCTATAAGGGTTCCGTTTTTTGCCATTTGGCTACGGAACCCTAAAAAGACAGCTTTTGTTTATGTACTTCTCTTTCACCCGCTCTTATACTAGTTCAACTGATTTTACCGGAACACGAAATAGCTTATTTGCATTATACAATAATCTCGACCAGAGATATCTCTCCCACCACTCCTAGTCGTATAGTACAGGCTATTGTCGAAGCCTATGCACAAACATGGCGGATCCTGCATTACGGCTCGTGCAGGGCAGAATTAATGGCCAGGGGGTCTGCAATCGGAAGGGTTAGCAAAGAGTAAGGGATGTGGATGGGACTTTACCATTTACATATTTATATTTACAGGTAAAAACAAAAAAAAGACAAGAACATTCTAAATAGATATATATTATACTTATAGTACAAGCAAAGTATTCCCGTTTCACTTTTTGTAACCATATTGCTTTCGAAAATATAATTATTATGAGATGGCTACAGAGTTAATAATACTCGAAGTAGACATAAAAAAAAAAAATGCCAATTTGTATTCATAATAGTCACTTTTCATAATTCAAATTTGAACGCAGTTCTACCTAACTCTCCTTCTCGCTTCGCTCGTTGTCGTATCTTTGTAATGAACAAGGTATATGATAAGGTTAAACAAGGTGTATGATTAGTAATATTTTTAATTCTGATGATTATGAGTTTTGATCGTTAGTATTAAATATTTTTATGAAGAGTGATCATTGTGATATAAAATGGTATGAGAAATGTTTTCGGACTTTAGGACTTCAATATTTATGTGACGACATGCGCATCCACGGTTACGTTCACTTGACAAATAAATAAAAGGTCCTAACGTTAACGATATAATAGTAATACAATACAATATTTATTTATAAATATTACCATTTCTTTTTACTTTTTGTGCTAACTTGTATGTGTCCAACCCCATGCATTGACCTTACTCATTTGCTTCAGGGTTAGCTGGAAGAGATCCCATTTAGGGATAAGTTTGCCTTTGTACTTTAATCCAGTGTTATAATTGTAATATTTATATTTTTGTGCAATAAAGAGTTTATTTTACAACTCAAACTAAATAACTATAAAAAACAATTAAATTATTTCAATTTTGAAATTAAAATTATTTATACATATATAGACTAAATATAAATACATAAAGTAAATAACTTAATAAATACATACTAAATTCATACACCGTGTTTTTTTTGATTTACGATAACTTCGGCATATTGTTAGATACACGTATAGAAACTACGTGGTAGGCCTACATTAGATTTTAAAATATTGCAAAAAAAAAAAAAAAAAAGTTTAGAACAAAGTAATTAAATGTTGTGTCTTCAATCATTCTAAAAGGGTCTTTAGAGTTAACTCATAGTTAGTGTCAATTACGTCAAGTCAGCGTGACATACACACACACAAGTAAAGATAACACTTGACAGGTGCACGACCTAACAATTGAAAACTCTTTACTCATAATAGGTAATTAAAAGAAAATTGTTAGGTATCAATTAAGAGCCTTTTACATTAGTTTAACGTGATTAACTGATTAATTTTAATAATTGAATATCTTTATAACCGTACGAGCTATCATATGTCTGTCTTCGGGAAATTAGCTTAATTTGACTTGAAGAACGTGCCCTTAAAGTTATCGTAAATCAAAAAAAACACGGTGTATAATTATGAATCTATATAATATATACATACATACATCCTCCAAAACAGCCAAACAATGACAACAGACGAAGCATGAGATAAGAGAAAGAAAAAGTAAAGGAAATAATAGAAAAACTACGGAAGTGATAGAAAATGATCCTTTAGCTTGCTTTTAAAAATGGCAACAGACTTAGCACGTCGTACCTCCACGGGCAAAGCATTCCATAACCTTATCGCCTTGATGGTAAAAGAATTTGTGTAAAATTTAGAGGAAGAAAAAGGAACTGACGGGAGAAGGTTTTGGGACGCTCTAATAGATTTAAAATAATTAAAATTATTAATTATAGTAATATGTAATGAAATGATTTAAAACAAATTGGACTGATAGTTAATAACTTATAATACTGAAAATGTTTACTCCTACTATAAATAATTTGTTTAAAAATAGACGCTTACAGTAAGAAATTGAAGATAAGCAGAAAGAACTATTACCCTCCATTTTATTTAATACCAACAAAAAATCTTGCCAAATCTTTTTTCCAATTTTTAATTTATGTGTTTTGCTCAAGTTTAATCTTTGAACCAAAAAACGCTACGTCCGTCCACACCTCCCCCGGAAGGGTAAAAATCGTGAATTATGACCAAATCCGCTATTTATTGCGACTTACGACTCTAAGCCGCCCGCACAAAGGATAAAGTGCTAATGATTTAATACCCAGCAATTTATTACGCGTTTGATTTGTATTTTTTTATTTGGTGAAACAAATCGTTTGGTTTGATAAGGGTAGTAAAATTGTGGTTTCCTTTTTTATTATTATAATTACTGTTCAAAGGCACCTTAATGAAGAAAGAAAGAATAAAAACTTGTAGATAATTCTGTAACCACATTTTGCACAAGTAGGCTAAGATGTTTACCAGTATATTAGTAACAGGTTGCAAGCCCATCGCCTAAGAGTACTACAAGCCCTTATTCCCTTGGTCGCCTCTTACGACATTCACGGGAAGACATGGAGTGGCACTATTCTAACCCGGCAACCACACGGATTAATACCTAAGTACGTCAAATGCAAATTCAAATACATTTATTTACAAGAATACCGTTATTGTACGTACAGGGTGTTAAGAAATTGTTCGTGCGCATTTCAAACGGCTTAAGTTAAAATTCTTCCTTCGTGTATTTTTGTACCACCATTGACTTTACCATACACACATGTCATGTTGCTTGGCGGTAGGTAAATGGATAAGATGGTGGTTTTCTATCCGGAAGGACCCTGCACAGGGTCCTACCATCAATAGAACCGCCACATTACACACCACACATACAACGTGACGTGTATCCCTTAATTCTATTCCAAATCATTCTTGAACTAAATAATAATATATATTCATTTTCATATTCTTAATTGCCTTATGTTGTATTTAAAAATAAATTAAATGCTCTAACATAAACCCTGGGAGGGCAGTGCAATGTCAATACAATTAAATATTTAAATATCAAATATCAAGAATTATTATTACTAATATTATTACATGCCATACTACAAACTATAAACTATGTGTGTTTACTAACTATCAAAAAAATATTTTATGTCATAATGACATTTCAACAACAAATAAACTCTTTACAAAACGTGGCCTCTTTAATAATATTTTTAATGTTGAGTGGTATCTTGTTGTATATCTTAATCGCCATGTGGTGGATACCCGAGCTCATAATTTTTAATTTAGTAATATACTTTTCTTTAAACTCACAACTCTAAAATTATTTCATCCTTAAACCTTGCCTGCCTTCTCAAACACCCTCTGAAGTTATAAAATAAACTCGAACACTGTCCTAATTAAGTTCAGACGAGCTGTACATTTTTTTTAATACGGACTTCCTCTAAGAATATTTTCTTGCTAAAACTCCAGGTGGTCTAAAATGTGACGGGGTAAAACTGGCTTGGCGTAAAGATAGAAGCTTGCATCACACCGTAGCGAACGCTAAATTACCTTTGTACTTAAAAATACTTAGTGAAAATCGACTTCATCGTCTACAGCGAAATCAGGTGTGATTATTATAATTTAAATACTTTACGGAAACGAAATTTACTTCAGGGGGTAAATCAGGTAAAAATAAGGGTAAAATAAGGAAAAACTAATAATAGTAAGTAATAAAAGTATTAATAGTACCTATTTTGTAAAGACGGGAATATGTTTTATGTGTCGTAGATAATTATAAAACATTATATGATAACGCAATTCAAATACAGCAGGAATTCATCGCTTTCCGGCCGTTGTTAAAGATAACAAAGTTGTTGATTTTATCGAAGAAGAATTTTAATAGCTGATACAATATTTTTCTGGAACAAGATGTTTTTACTGTTACAAAACAACTTAATGGTAATTAAGGTGATTTTTTTCCTAAAATACGCTCAAGTCTAGTCTACTAATAATATTTGTATTTCCTACTAAGTTGAAATATTCCTGACTTATTTTTTGTCACACTTAAAATATGGAAAAAATACTATTGTATTCATTTGTACTTACAGTGACGCTTTTTTGTTGTTTTGGAAACGTTCTACTTCAACAAAGCTAATTAAATAGACAAAAAAAATTGATACAATCCGACCGCTATTTTCAAAATTGATATTTCTTAAACAGCCTAACCGATTGTCATAACACCCCGATTAATAACTCGATTAAAAAACCGCACCTTAATCGGTCCATCGGCTTAAGCTGTCACACGACGATGCCACAGACAGAAAGAAATTTTTCGTTATTAAATATATTATTTTTAACATTTGTGACTACTAATTGGACTTCATGATTATTATTATTTTTTACATTTGACGATCTTATTGTGAAATAATTATTATTATGTGACATAGAATAATGCAATTTTCAATATGAAAATAAATGCCTATCTACCTACCATTAAATCAATAGCATTGCGCGTCGGTGTAACAAACACCTTTAAACATGCTTTCGCGCCGACTAAGTGCATTACGGTGTCATTAGCCTTCGAAGGATGGATTAAGAGCTCCGCGAATTCATAAGTTTCTTCCAAACAGAGTTCAAACAAGCCGGCTAGGTGTTTTTTCATTTCAATGCTTTGAAAGGTTTAAAGGCTTTGCAAAAAAAGGCTGTTATCTTGAAATATGGCTAAGGATATTGAATAAAGTTGTCTGCTAAAGTTGTTTCTCTTATTTGTGTTATTTCATTCTAAAATCTTGTTGAAGGAATATAAACTAAATGTAACAGTTAGCCAACGAAAACGTTTTTCACTTAAGCGCCTTGTCATAATTAACTTCAGACAAACATCAAATGACAAACATGTCGATGACACTGACTAGGTTCTAGGTATGGTAAAAAAAAATAGTGACTGTGGACTGGTAATTTTTAACGTATGATTTTTTATGACAGGGTTTTTGTACCGAAAATATTTAAGTGAAATCGACTACATCGTAGACATCATGTTATTTTTTTAAGCCAGGAACTCAGGTTTTCTGTATTTTTTTTTCCTATCTTGCTTATATATCGTATAATTAGCGACCAGCCCTTGCCTCGCTTCTTTATGTGAGTATTCTGTAACACCCGTACAGAAACCAGAATTTATTATACACATAAACACGACGACACTGACGGCCTAGTTGGGAGTGACCATGCCTCCGAAGCCATCGGTCCTGCAGATATTTGTATGATGAGCGCGAATATTTGTTCCTGAGTCTTGGATGTTTTCTATGTATTTAAGTATGTATTTCTCTATATAAGTATGTTTATCGTTGTCTAGTACCCATAGTACAAGCCTAGAGTTTAGTTTGGGACTAGGTCAATTTGTGTAAGATTGTCCTCTGATATTAATTTTTTTATTTTATTTTAATTCAACAACCTTCCGTGAATAATGATCTAACTGATGGTAAAACCCGCATCAAAATCAAAGTGATTGTGTTTTATACAATTATAGAGATTACATTGTCGACGTGATGCACTCATTCACAAGACACGATAGCTACTATAAAAGAGCTCTTTGATTGCCTGGCAATGTGTGAAACTAAACTTAATCCCCCTCTTACCATACGTTCCACTGCAGCCAGTTAAATAAGTCAATATGCTAATGCGGCCGTTTCGAGCGCGATCTGCGCCTAATGAGCCGTTTGCGGGAAAAACGATATTTACTGGCCAACTTCATGAGTCTGGTCCCCCAATTTGTTTAAGTAAAGTTTGAAAAAAAAAACATAATACGGGTATTAGATTTGCTTAAAATACAGGGTGATCATTTTTCGTTACTAAGTTTATAACAAAAAAGTTTACGGTTTCAGAACAGAATAGATCATTATCTATTGTGACCCAGTATGTATTTCAAAAGTTGTAAAGTAATCAACCCTTTTAGAAATAATAAACAAAAAATGAAAATAAAAATATCGGGGACAATGTCACACAAATTGACCTAGTCCCAAACTAAGCTCTAGGCTTGTACTATGGGTACTAGACAACGATAAACATACTTAAATAGAGAAATATATACTTAAATACATACAAAACATCCAAGACTCAGAAACAAATATTCGCGCTCATCACACAAATATCTGCCCTTACCGGGATTTGAACCCAGGACCGCTGGCTTCAGAGGCAGGTTCACTCCCAACTAGGCCAACGTGTCGTGTCAAATCATTAATGTTTTTTTAATGCGTAACCATGTACAGTAAAATAAATTCAACGAAAAATAAGTTTAACACGGATTAAATCTAAATATTATCCATTCAAACATTACTATAAAGCATGACCAAGTTGCGATTTGGCAATTATCATTTCACTCATTTTAAAATGAACCAAAGTAAAATTCATCAACATAAATTATACTAATTAATTTTTGTTGGAATAGTGCTACTCCATGTCTTTCCGTGAATGTCGTAAGAGGCGACTAAGGGAATAAGGGCTTGTAGTATTATTTGGCGATGGGCTTGCAACCTGTCACTAATACACTGGTAAACATCTTAGCCTGTTTGTGCAAATTGTGGTTATAGAATTATCAACAAGTATTTTTAGACTTGTTGTATTTCTGTAGCTCTGCCTACCCCACTCTGGGAATCAAGGCGTGATGTTATGTATATTACGGTATGATCCCATTTTAAATGCATATTTTAAAGTAGTCATACCTTTTAGCAGTCACAGAAAAAAAAAGTTCAAAATACATAATGGGTCATAATATACAATGGTTTTATTTCAGAAACCGTAAAGTTTTCAGAATTGTTATAAAACAAACCTAACTTAACCTAATGGGTTCTATATTCTCTATATCCTTTAAAAATCCTGAAAAATTACGGTTTCAGAAATAAAACCATTATATATTATAAACATCCCACACCCATTATGACCCATTATGGTTTTTTGAACTTTATACAAAAAATAATATGGCATCATCGTCGGGAAGGCAAACTCCAACTCTGGGGCCATCACCCTAGGCCCCTGCAGCGCTGATTTTCAGCCAGCACCGAGTGTGACAGACGGGTGTGGAAGAGAAACGTCGTATTATATGCAAGTACTAAACTCAACGTAATACAAACAGTGACGGGTAGTATGTCAGCCGGGAGCGCCCTCTGTCGGACATTATTGTTATTACTTACAAACTTTGCGTTGAGGCGACAAGGATTACAGGCAGGACACGACAATCGAGATCCTGTACGGCTAGCAAAAGTTACATTTTCTCGATTGTCGCTCAGTGCGTCTTTGTCATTAACAATACATACATACATAACATCACGCCTTCATTCCCAGAGTGGGGTAGGCAGAACTACAGAAATACCAACAACTCTAAAGACTTACTGATATTTCTGTAACCACATTTTGCACTAACAGGCTAAGAGGTTTACTAGTGTATTAGTGACAGGTTGCAAGCCCGTCGCGGACTTGTGCTAGCTCTTCTGAGTAGACAATGCCCAAGACTTCGCTTCGCTATTTCAAAATAGAATAGTTGATCCGTAAATAAAATAAATTTTGTACATACATACATAACATCACGACTTCATTACCAGAGTGGGGTAGGCCAATTAAAAACTTTTTGATAATTCTAAATAAATAAATTACAGGACAATGTCACACAAATTGACCTTGTCCCAAACTAAGCTCTAGGCTTGTACTATGGGTATTAGACCACGATAAACATACTTATATAGAGAAATATATACTTAAATACATAGAAAACATCCAAGACTCAGGAACAGTTACCAGATTTTGCATCATCAGGCTTAGATAATCATCTATTACCAGTGTAATAGTGACAGGTTGCACACCTGATGGGTGTGATGGGCTAATAGTACTACAAGCCCTTATTCATGGAGTGGAACTTTTCCAACCCGGCGACCACAAGGATAAAATAAAATTTGTATGGTTTAAAAACTCTTCCAGTATAATAATATTGTGCTGTATCGATGCAGTGACGTTACTAGCTTATAATGTGGCGTGGCGTTGTAGTGTTATTTAACTGGTTTGCTTGAAACTTCTTTCTTTTATCATACATATTTGAGAAATATCGAAAACTTGACGTTTTAAAAAACAACATCTGTTTACAATGATCTCACCTAAACCTTCTGTGGTGTCATAACTTTCCATGTTTCACTCTTACCTTGAGCTCTGCGGTTAAATAATACGAACAGTTTATTCAATTACGTTATTAACTACATATTTAAAACCAAATTTCACTTAAAATAATAACTAACTTAAATGATCCGTATATTACATATGAACAACATGGTCACCCTACACAACTAACTAAACTCCGTGACGTCAAGCAACTGGCAAGTTATTTAATTTACTGACTAACCGAGCAGTTTGACATGTTGACTGGGTGTTAGTGCCGCCGGCTCAAGGCATACTTGGTAAATGGACCTGTATGGTATGTGGATGGTACGGTACTTAAGTTAGATTATGGTTTAAATTTTAGGTTAAGAAATATGAAATATTTATATAACCAGTATACTAGAAAATTACAGGGTCTTATGGATCACACGTTGTAAAAGAGTATGTAAAAAAAAAACTTGCCTCTGTCTATCCGAAATACTGTAACTGAACTTTTATGAATAACCGGTCGGATACATGCTCAATCGCACTCTCTCTTTATAAAATAAAATATACTTACTTGTTACAAAAATAACCAAAAATATATATTATATCAAACCTAAAAATAATGTTAACCCTAATAAGCTGTTATGTCAGTCATTGATTGACAGAATTTTCGCATGATTATTTTTGACTTAGATTCCTTTTTTCTAACCGACTTCAAAAAAAGAGGAGGTTATACGTTTAATTGTATGTATTTTTTTTGTATGTTCACCGATTACTCCGTCAATTGTAGACCGATTTTTAAAAATTTTTTTTGGTTTGATAGAGTATATTTTCGAGGTGGTTCCATTGTAACCAAATCTGAATCTGATGAGGAGATCAGTGAGGAATTAAGGGAACTCCTCAAATATTATACATAGGCAATTATAAAGAGATTTTAGTATCAGAAAGTCAGAAAGTATCACCTGGGGAAGTGGAACTAATGATGAAGACCAAAGATGGCCATCGAAACTCCTCAACGGTACCTATTTCAAGGGTGGCGATAATATATCTCGATTAAGATAGTTGAGCGACTACAACGAAGAATATTTACTTGTTGAAATATGACTATGAGTTTCCGGCGGCGTTGCTTGCAGTGTGCTTAAAACTTATAGTTTTATATTAACTAATAGGTGGGACTACGGAACAGCGTAACTATTATGATCACTAAAAAGTATAAAATAAAATAAATGTTTAAAAAAACAAAACACCGCCTTCAAAAACGCAAAAAATAACTTGTTTTTAAATTGTAGGCACCTACCTAATAGGTTAGTCGAACTGAAGTCGGCGACCACAATGTTTTCACTAAAAAAGCTGACTTCAGTTGGACTAACCTATTAGGTAGGTGCCTACAATTTTAAAAGAAGTTTTTTTTGCATTTTCGAAGGCGGTTTTTTTGTTTTTTTAATCATTTTTTTAGGGCCATTTTGGAATCCATTGTATAGTTAAATGCGTACATTATAGTATATAATGGTATTATAATTATGTAGTGTACAAAGTCATAGTATAAATATTTATAGGGTAACACTGACTGTGTTGCAGATTGTTAATTATTCTAGAATTGTGACTGTATTAACTACTTCAACAACATTATCTATTTCTAGCTTAGATAAGGCTTGGGTACGAGTAGGCTGTATATATGTATCCATATAATTTCTAAGCGATACTTTCTCTTCCACGGTCCCTTTTCTCATTTCTTCAGTAATGACCTAACAAACTGCGCCAATTGGTTCCTTAAGTTTATCAATGGCCCTTACAGCTCTTTTCCCTCGTATTTATTTTTAAATCTGTCGTTAGTTCTTCACATGCTTATCCACGGCATCATCAACTCTATTGAGGTTATTCCAGGATTCAGATTTGATTAACACTCTACCTTGATTTGTCTAAGTCCATTAATAGATAATATTATTGTGAACTGTAATACGTGTGTGGGAGGGTCGATGTTGCGTTGCGACGTTGCCTTGTGAGGTCTGTGGGTTTGAGGTAGTGGTTCACAAAGGCGCTAATGGTATATAAATTGTCGACTACCGCCACTCCCCTTTACGTCTCAGAGTTGCTGTTTCTGGAAATGTCCAATTTTAATTCAAGATGCTTATCGTCGGTGATTTTGCGATACCGCGTAACTAACAAATTCAGCAAGATGCAAAATGTACCTTACTGACGCACTTGTTAAGGTGTTTTTTGCACCTAATCTAATTTGACGTTACGCGAAATTGCAGTATCACCGACGTTATTGGTATTTAAACCAACGATCTGCCGTAAAAGCAAAGAAAACAGCTAACTACAACATAATAATATAATAAGCATATTAAATTTTATGTGGTTACAATACAGTATAGAATAGAGGACACGGTTTCTGTAGGAGAACGTATCGAAATTTTATTCAATTTTATTAAAATGTTGTCTACACTTTCATGGGTAGGTATAAATATAATTATTATTTTATTTATTTGGTATTGTGATTATTAGAAGTTTTATTAAGTGTTTATTTATTTATATAATGCTTCGATAAATTATATTATTGTCATAAGCAATACTCGTATTCAAATTGACTGACTGTTAAGTTTCTTGCGGCATTTCTTCTCAGCAGCAGTGGTCTCCTCTTGGGAAGCCCTGGTAGAATGTTGACGTGTAAAAGTTAAGTATACTTCAACTATAAGAAAATAAGGGCTTGTAGTACTGTTAGGCGATGGGCTTGAAAACTATTCGTCCAACATCGTGATAGCTATCGGGACACGTACTGTGATAACGTTTTCTGGTTTGTTTTAGACAAATTATCTCATGAATAGTTACTGACACCTTTTAACATCATCGTCTCGAAACAGTAATTCTCAAGTACTTGCAAGGGCTTTTATAGGTTGATCAAGTAATTTTATATAGATTGAAAAGGTCACTTTTTAATCCCTGGCTCAAAAAGGGGTATTATAAATTTAACGTGTGTATTTCTGATTCAATTGCTAAAATAGATTCAATCCTCTACTCTCATTAATAAGGTTACGATTCCTACAAGAGTTTTATGTGAGATACTGCTATTTAACTCAGCAGGACAGTGCGGCATCAAAGCCACCGAATGGATAGACCAATTTGGACGCAGTTTCTTTTAAAAGACACCTAACTCAACTGCGATGGCCTTTAGCTAGGTTTCATTATAATCGGTTGGGCCGGAGAGATGTTAGCTGTGAAAGAAAGAGCCGCCATTACATCGCTGCCGTAATACCAAAGAAAGCAACCAACTTCTATGTAATAGTGGAAGTATATACATACATACATTACATCACGCCTTCATTCCAAGAGTGCAGGCCGAGCTACAGAATTGCCAACAACGCAAAAACTAGAAAGTTTGATGATAAATCTGTTACCATATTATGCACATCAGGCTAAGTAAGATGTTTACTAGTGTATTAGTGACAGGTTGCAAGCCCATCGCCTAACAGTACTACAAGCCCTTATTCCCTTAGTCACCTCTTACGACATCCAAGAAAAGATGGAGTGGCATTACTCTAACCCGACAACCACACGGGCAAAAAAGGTTAATAAATATTGATAATTAGATAACATGACCCAAATTGGTTTCAATATCTCCATAACCTAGTTAAATAGAGTTGAAGCCGCAGCGGCGAGGACATCCACGGGAAGACATGGAGTGGCACTATTCCAAACCGGCGACCACACAAGCAAAATGTTTCCAAAAATTGAAAATTAGAGAATATGGCCTTAATTGTTTCCAATATCTTCATAACCTAGTTAAATAAAGTTGAAGCCGCTTTCAGCCACCACGACATCCTCGGCCTAGCGTAGCGGCGTCTTTTTACAACAGGAAGCGGAAACGGCTCGAGCCTTCAGGAAATGCTCGCGTGTAGCGCCGCCAGGGCACACTGGGATGAAGGGAACGTTGTCACAATAAAAATACTAGTACACGGACTACAGGACTATAATCATTTGACATCTGTTGGTTCTTACATTTTTTGTTTATTGCACAAAAATATAAATTTGGGCTTACAATGTAAACTAAAATTAAGTGCCAATGTCATTTTCTAACAGTTGACCTTTGATAAACATAAAAGATAAAGAGACATTTATTTGCAAAAATACAAAATTTCATAACATATCTGCATAGATACAGAAAGATAGAGAATTAGTTGCAAAACAGTCCCAACTGAGTGTTCGCTAGCCGTAAAGCCAGCGCTGGTCTTCCGTTGGAACCGCTTAGCTTGGTGAAGAGACGGGAAAGGACACATTTGACACAAAACAACGTTGAAAGAAAAGCAACATGGGCAACAAAAAAAAACTATAAAACATAGAAAAGTATTGTCTATGGGAGGTAAAGTCAGAGGGGTTTTGGGCAAATCAGAATTCTGATAGATAATTAATAAAATACATATTATTTTAATAAATAAATAAGTAAATAAATATCTCGGGACAATGTTATACAAATTGACCTAGTCCCAAACTAAGCTCTAGGCTTGTACTATGGGTACCGGACAACGATAAACTTACTTTTATAGAGAAATAAATACTTAAATACATAGAAAACATCCAAGACTCAGAAACAAATACTAGTGCTGATCACGCAAATATCTGCCCTTACCGGGATTTGAACCCAGGACCGCTGGCTTCGTAAGCAGGGTCACTCCCAACTAGGCAAACGTGTCATCGAATTCGAATTTTGATTAATTGATTCTATGAATAATAAATTAGAACATATTTAATGAAGAATGAAGGCGTGACGTTATGTATGTATGTATGTAACATATTTAATTCTCGGTGTGCCTCTATCCCGGCTTGCCGTGTCAGTACGGCCCAAACGAATGCGGCGCTAACGGCCATAATCTTCCATCTTCCTTCTCTTTTTATTGGGCTGTAATTGCGTGAGTTTTCGGTTCGGAAGTTTTTGAGAGTTATAGCTGTTTTATCTGTAAATAACACCCTGTACATAAAAGTCTATAAATCAAGCGGGGATCTCTTTGACTGAAATTACATAAACTGAAGAAAACAAACGACCGACGAAACAGAATGATCTATACACAAGTACAGTCAAGGTCATAAATATGTATACACTTTAGTACCTTGTCACTTTAATCGCTGTGACAATTTCATATGGCAGTTGAAACATGACGTTAAATAGACAAGGTACTAAAGTGTATACATATTTATAACCTTGACTGTACAAATATATTTATTTACCGAAAAACAGAGTTAATGCAGGTTTTACAGGTTAGCAGTGACTCCCACATGATACACTAGGCATAGCCGGTATAGGGGAATCAGAACATACACGAGAGTACCGTAAAAAGTGCGGCAAATAAGAGAAACGTGCAGTAAAAAACCGGGCAAGAGCATGTCGGAGTATGCTCAGTGTAGGGTTCCGAAGCCTTTAAGTACTACAAACATAAAAATGAACAAGCGATAACTAATATTTCTATTTGAAGTTTTTTGATGCCGTCTTAGATGATGTTAGTAGGTATAAACATTTTAATCGTCTATATCTCAAGAACCAATGATGTCTACTTAGTCGTGATAGTTTTATTTTAAAATTCTGCTCTTTCATATAAGATTTTTTTCACTTTTTTATTACTTGTAGTATTGGCTGTAGGGGTAGTAATTATATATTTTTACGTTAAGGAGAAGGCACACGAGCACTCAGGCCATCTGATGATAAGTGGAATCTGAGACCCATAGACATTTGAATTCTCAAGACTATGATCCTAAGACCTCAAATGCGTTGCCAACCCTGAGCTTTAAGATGGAATGCCTCTGTGCTAGTAATTTCACCGGTTATCTTATCCCCACACAGGAACACAACAATGCAAACACTGTTGCTTGGCGGGTGGTTAATGGATAAGATGCTGGTAGCGATTTGGACGGACCCTGCACCGGGTCCTAATACCACTGAAACGATTAAGGCTTACAAAGTTAAACGCCGGTACGCTCGACATGTTTCGAGCTCATTAGGAATCTAAAGAGGGGATGAGATAACATCGGTCCCACGTACTAATGAGCGACGACAAGTTAAGCTTCGGCTTTGGTCTGGCTAATTATTCAATTGCACGAAAATTCATCATCCCCTTCATGTACAAAATGAATTAACCAGGTAATTACATAATGGATGATTAAATAATTAACTCGCGTGACGTCAGTTGCATCAAGCGCAGCATGAAACTGTGCTTCCTGACACGGCTTTGCACTCAAGATTACGGAGCTGATTGGATGAGTGGTTCAATTGAGTTTGAGTGTAACACCCGTTTAGGTTCCAAGCTCAGAGCTTGAGTCTGAGATTTCTGTGGAAAATTGACGTAATGTGTATTGATAGCTAAAAATTAACCGGTCAAGTGAGAGTCGGACTCACACACAAAGCATACCCGTATACCACTCAGAATTTTTAGTTTTCTTGTGTACGTATTTTTTGTTTTTATACCGGTTTTTTTTTATTTTAGCTTATCACAAATACACTAGTAAACTTCTTGGCCTGATTGTGCAAAACGTGGTAACAGAATTATCAGGAAAGGGAATAAAGGCTTGCAACCTGTCACTAATACACTATTAAACTTCTTGACCTGATTGTGCTAAATGAGATTATAGAATTATAAACAAGTCTTTTTAGAGTTGTTGGTATTTCTGTAGCTCTGCCTACCCCACTCTGGGAATGAAGGCGTGATGTTATGGATGTATATTTAGCTTTTACGGTGTCTGAGTTACAGTTTGCTACCGCAGATAGACAAACAGACAGTGGGGACTTAGTAATAGGTAGCCTTTGGGTACGGAATCCTAAAAAAGTTTTTTTTTTATGATAAGGAGAAGGCACACGAGTACTCAGGCCACCTGATGGTAAGTGGAATCTGAGACCCATAGACATTTGAATTCAAGACTATAATCCTAAGACCTCAAATGCGTCGCCAACCCTGAGGACTAAGATGGAATGCCTGTATGATAATATTTTTTTAAAAAAAATAATTTAGTTTGTAGATAGTTTGAGGTTTATGGTTTATGGTTTTGGTACTTGTCAGTGGCATGTGGCTTATCTCACTAGTAGTTAACGGGTGGTCTAATTGCTATAGTGTATAGAGTTGTTTCATATGAATAGTTATTATCCAAATATGATGAAAACTGGTCAAGCCGTTCAAGACTAAATAAATCTGCAAATAGGGGCGGCTAACACCGTGAGTTTTAATTAACTTGAAGTTTTTTTTGGGTGGCTTCTAAAATAATAACCTTCGGTAACGAGTTGACATGTTTTTTTATATGGGTTGTTCCAGGAAAATTTGTCAAGCAAAAGGCACAGATACATTCCCTGGGACACCCTGTATACCGGGTGGCTATTACAGGCTGTTGCCTGTAATAGGAGCAATAAATTTAGGGATCGTTTTCACACCACAAACGTAACAACATTTATTCTAAAACTTTTGAAAATAACTTGTTGTTTACTAAATATGAATGAATTTAGATTTTCCAAGCCAGCAATGTATTGCGAAAACTACGAAGTTTGTAGGCTGACAGTAGATGTCAACTAGACTATTGGATGGAGTACATTTAGTTTGCTAAAATGCTATTTAGTTTGTTTTAAAAAATCCCAAATAATAAATTACATATTTTGTAAAAGTTGTAGAACAAATTTTGCTACGTTTATACAGTAGAAACGATCCCACCAAAAACATAAATGTAAAAAAGGAGAGCCAAGTTCAATACAAAAATTATTCTCTGCGCTGTGGGCTTCACCGCAAAAAGAATGGAGATCTGAGATTGAGTGCCAAGTTCTATGCAAAATCCAAATATGTAGTCTAAGGGCTGACTTGGCTGGTTTTCCCATACGAATTATTATTAAGTACCTACTTTTACACAGTCATGGAAGAGCCTTATGTTCGATGGGTAGTTTCTACCAGCAAGCCAAATTTTCGAAATAATAAAATAACAACCGAAAGGTAACAGGTTTAGAACATGCGAAGGCTATATAATTCGTATGGGAAAACCAGCCAAGTCAGCCCTTAGACTACATATTTGGATTTTGCATAGAACTTGGCACTCAATCTCAGATCTCCATTCTTTTTGCGGCGAAGCCCACAGCGCAGAGAATAATTTTTGTATTGAACTTGGCTCTCCTTTTTTACATTTATGTTTTTGGTGGGATATCATTACTTTTTGTAGGTAAGTACATATCCTCGTAACGCCGTGGGTTCTTTTAAAAGGACAAATTCAAAACTAAAAGTAGACTTTATAAATATAAAACAATTGCATTGCCAAGCTCACAGCAGATAATAATTTTTACAATTATTATTTATTTAAACTATTGCCTAT
The DNA here is from genome assembly GCA_949316455.1 of Acleris holmiana. Classification (NCBI taxonomy): domain Eukaryota; kingdom Metazoa; phylum Arthropoda; class Insecta; order Lepidoptera; family Tortricidae; genus Acleris; species Acleris holmiana. Next base: position 18,953,286 of record OX438777.1, read on the forward strand.
ACTATACTAAACCTACGTACCTACTTATTATAGGAATTGTAATAATAATAAGTATATACACCTACCTACTTATAACTATAAAATGATTATTTATTTAAACTATTGCCTATACTATAATACTATACGTACGTACCTACTTATTAAAGAAATTGTAATAATAATATTACTACAAATTATAAGTTTTCCTTAAGAAAACTTAGCAATTTCGCAGCATGAATCGCAACCTTATAGGTCAGATATCGAGAGACAACCGGACAGCAAGACGGCGCTCGCGCTTATGAGCGCGGCTGCCGCTCGCTCGGCCACGTTCGCGTGAACGGTTCGATTCGGTTGTCACAGCGCAGCGCCGCTCCGGCGTTACTCGGCGCGCGCGCGTCGTGTATATACCGAAAATCAAAATGCCTATTACTTTATCATTATTTATGAGTAGGTAATGATTTTACACTATTGATGTGCGCTAAATATAAAAATAATAATTAAACCCAGTTAATAACGTAGGTACCCTAAGTAATATTAGGTATTTATGTTAAGCGTTCATAATAGAATCTATTTATTTAAAAATTGCCAGTTTTTTATTTATTCCTTTGTATTCATCTAATTACCTATCTGCATACCAAATTTTAACTCTCTAGGTCATCTGGAACTGGGTTAGAGTTTTGGTCTATAGGTCAGTCAGTGATAAAAATGAGGAATTTTGGACATTAATATCTAAATAACCGTTTGAGATAAGCTTATGAAATTTAGAACACATATGTATCTCGCAAGTCTCAATATATGAGCCAAATTTGATACGTTTATGTAAAATAGTTTTTGATTCATGAGGGGGTCAAAAGTGGCTCCAAATGGATCGTGTAATATTACACACGGTGCGGCTCGCCAGTTCTGTTTCTTGAACTTGGCTTGACACGCTCCCGCGTGTCTAGATCCCTCAATTTATTCCTCCTATTACAGGCATTACCCAGTATATTTGCCACATTTTTTTTTCATGGTATTTTATATTAATTTTGTACAAAATAAATCAGCAAATTCTGAGCAGCATCCCAAGATCGATTTCAACCGATTCCCAAATGCAAAGGCGTTTTAAGTGGACTACTGATCTTTTGGTATGATTGAATTAAACAGTTTCCGGTTCTTCTTTAAGAAATGTCAACACCACGTTCTATTTTCAAATTGTAAAGCAATAACAGCTGTTTGATGTGCAGAAAGGGTTCGCTTTTGAGTGAGGTTCTTGATTATTTTCTATACTAATATTATAAGCTTCTGTCCACGACTCCGTCAACGTGGACCATTGCATGGGAAGTGTGCTTTTTCACGATTATATCATCCAAATCCATTTAGCCGTAACAGCGTGAAGGAGTGACAAACTCACAAAATATCGGTTTATCAAAGTAATAAAATAAAATGAGAAAGTTAGTGTGCGTGTTTGTAAGATTGTTACTCCATCACGCTGAAATAACTGGACGGATTTGGATAAAATTTAGCAAAAACGTTGCTCATACCCCGACTTGGCAGTATAGATCATCCTTTTACCGTAAAATACACTATTCTCGTTGGTATGGTAAACGCAGACGAAGTACTGGGCTAAAATTGTAGGTACTAGACTGATTGAAAATATGAAGTATATTTTGCACTAGTTACATACGTACATACATTAAATCACGCCTGTTTCCCAGAGGGGTATGCAGAGACCACTTTTTTCCACGTGGTACGATCCTGACAAATCTCTTTCGCTTCTTCCACACTCATACATCGAGTCATGCATGCACGTTGGTTTCGGGTACTTAGGATTCGGCTTTTGCAGAATTTCTCCGATTTGATTCGAAAAAGTACATTAAACTAATTCTGTATAAGTTAAGAAAATGAATAAATTTGTCGTTATCTTTAAGAATTTATACGCTATATTTGTCCTCAAATTAGGTAAAATGGTTTCTATTCCACGTAGTTTGGGCCAGTGTCAACTGATCCATCTCAGGCCATCCCCATCGATCAATTAGCAGGACGCAGCCACTTGACGCGAGCGGACCGACGTAATGAAAGAGGATGGGGTTCGATTCCCAGCGGTAGGGAAAGACCAATAGTGAATGATTAATCTGGAAAAGGGATATTAGTTTGTCTTTATTAAAGTTACTACAACCGTTTGCCGTATACAAATTTAGCAGTTTATTCACTGTTTTCGAAACATACTATATTTCACAGGCTACTTAGTGGTAACTATATTCATGAATATATATTTTAAGAATAAGACACCGCGCTAGATTATATCGGACCTTGCTCAAAATAGGGTTCTGATGCGGTTATTATTTTTAGTTGCCGGGTTAGAATGGTGCCACTCCATGTCTTCCCGTGGATGTCGTACGAGGCGACTAAGGGAATAAAGGCTTGTAGTACTGTTAGGCGATGGGCTTGCAACCTGTCACTAATACACTAGTCAACTTCTTGGCCTGATTGTGCAACATTTGGTACATAACAGAATTATAAGTAAGTCTTTTTGGAATTATTTAGCATTTCTGTAGCTCTGCCTAACCCACTCTGGGAATAAAGGCGTCATGTTTTGTGTGTGTGTGTATTCTAATTAATAATTTTATTTTGCGTTTCATTGTTTATTCCTTACGAACATTCCACTCATCAATGTTATGTAAAAAGATTATTCGATTAACCATATTTTATGCGTAATGATTTCTGCGAAACAATACTATGTCATCTGCTATTCTGCTTGAATTTATGCAAAAGTTATATTGCCTTATAAAATTATTCCGAAAAAAAATCTTTCAAACAAAGGGGAACCATGATGAAGCAGGTAGCCTAGTTGGTAGTGACTCTGCCTACGAAACTGGCGGCCTCGGGTTCGATTCCCGGTAAGGGCAAAATATGTAATGGTGAGCACTAGTAAATTTTTACCCAAGTCTCATAGCACAAGCTTAGAGCTTCGTTTAGGATTACGTTCATTTATTTAAAAGCTCCCTGATATTTATTTTATTTTATTTATTTAACATTAATAAATGCATTTTACTGATTTATTTTTCTCCTTTGTTCCAGGTACGTTTGTTTTACAAGAGCCAGAACCAGTGATCGAAGCAGATAGATCCAGGTTAATAAGGATTATATAATAATAAGGTTTATAACTCGAAAACATGTCATTAGTATAGTAAATCCATGTGGATTTCATTGCTACCACCGTACTAGGTGAAGGTAATTTTTTTAATAAAAATTACATACATACACATACATAAAGTCACGCCTCTATTCCCAGAATGGGGTAGGCACAGCTACAGAATTACCAACAACTCTAACAAAACTGTTAATAATTCTGTAACTACATTTTACACAATCAGGCTAAGATGTTTACCAGTGTATTAGTGTCAGGTTGCAAGCCCATCGCCTAACAGTACTACAAGCATTTATTCCCTTAGTCGCCTCTTACGACATCCACGGGAAGACATGGATTGGCACTATTCTAACCCGGTAACCACACGGTATAAAAAAAATACCATTTAAAATGTTCCTCTGCCCTTTAATATATTTCAACGTTTCGAACACCCTGTTCATAAAATAATTACAAAACCAATACTTACTGCTTAGTTTTTTATTGAATACGATATTTAAATACCGGAAAAATTACATTATACATTACACGGGAAATCAAGAAGCGGTTTGGTCACTGAACATTTAAACAATGCCTCAAACTCTGCCCACCGTATTTAAAATAGGAGAAATAGATACAAAACAGTATCTCAAAAGCCTCACCATACCACAAACAGAGAGATATTAGTAAGTAGGAATTTGAATCTACCACCAAGGATATAAAGTTCAATTACCTTTGCTTTTATAAGCCATTTTCAATTTTAAAACAAATTAAAATTAACTTTATATTTATTCAAAATAAAAGTTAAAACTGAATTGCCTTGATTTGTACCTCCTATGGAACACCGGCTCTCACGAGCTAGAGTAGTGATGTTCGTATCGATAATTGAAAACGTTTATAGCTTGGGATAACAATTGACAATACAATACAATACAATACTCTATATAACACACAACAAAGTTACAATTTAAAATCAATAAAATACAATTTTATGTAACATGGTGAACAACAGGCGGCCTTATCGTTACATAGCAATCGCTTTCAAAAAACTTTAACAAAAACGCACAAAACTATATGTTAAGGCTGGTAATTCGTTTTTTTTAGTCATTTTATTTTTTAATAAAAAATAGTAAATATATAAATATGTACTTCAATAAATAGATGATATTATCCTATCTAAACACACTATGCATATCATATAATTTAAGTATACAATTTAAAAATATAACATACAAGCGCGGCCCGCGACTCCACCCCGGTTTAAAAAAAACATAACTTATGTAACTCAGTGATAATATAGCATTCTACCGGTGAAAGAATTTGCAAAATCGGTAAATTTGCTTTTGAGTTTATTTGTTACAAACATGCAAAAATACGAATCTCTCCTCTTTATATTGTTAGTGTAGATACATAGATTAATTCCAGAATCGTAAAAGTAAACCAAGTGTATGTATTTAGCTGTTCGTTTCCGTGATTTATATTATAAAAACCGTATCAAATATCGTTGCAGAGATTTAAAGCAAGCATACATAGGGACAGACAGACAGCGGGAAGCGACTTTGTTTTATACTATGTAGTGATAATTTAATATAATAAAAATAATATTTGGACAGTATAACCACTTGTCATTGGATGTAGATCGAGTTGATACTGAATCATCGACATTCTCACATCATTCCTGATTTGCAATTAAGTAGGCGTAATAGAATAGCGTCCTTCTGGAGAAGAGTTCGTTTGTTATAACACCCCTCCTTCTTTGTTGGGGGTTAAAACAAGTAAGTACACAAAGCTACAGAAGACTTTTTTTAAACCGTATTGCTGTGCGTCTTTGAGACAGCAGTTGTCACGAACAAACCGAACTTGAGACAGTTCGGAAACATTCCGCAGCTTCTCTGTATTGTTTCTTTATGAGTTGAGAGGGAACTGGTTCTTGAGATTTCTTTCGTAAAATATGTTACTGTTACTTTAGTTTTTAAACAGATTCTAGCTCTTTTCTATCAGGAATAATTTTCAGGCAAAAACTTTTGTATATGTCTGTTGTTGATGTGGATCAATAAAGACAAAGACTGGAGAGATAACAATTATTTACTGATGTTTAAGAGAGTACTCAACATCTCTGATGCATTAAAAGTTGAATCTTTTCCTTTGTTGTTAAAATTAATACAACTTCAAAATTAAGTATATTTAACCCGAACTTGTTTATATGTATTTAAAGGTCATATTATTATGTACCCAATATTTGGTAATTTTTAGAGTTGTTTTTCAAACTTTAACATATTTCATTGTAACATTTTTAAGTAGGTTCAATAAACATAAATATTTAATGCATTATTTGACGCAAAATTTTTAACGTTTGTAGGCCACAAATAATTTTGTAGCCTACAACAAACGCAATAATTATCGAGTTCCCGCAATAACAAAATCATTGTACAAAAATAAACTTATTTCTACATCAAGTAATGCTCTAAAATTTAGTCTAACTGATCTTTTTAATGTCCTGGCTAGCTAACTTATTACATAACCAGTGTTAAACGAACATTCAAGAGTTCAATTTATTGGCAATCTTTTGAATAATTCGTTCCACTCTACTGCTCGCTTCACTCGGCACAATCACTCTCCGAGTAAAGGTTGAATCCCAACTTGAAGATGCTTTTCTGTGGATCTTAGAAAGTTAACATTAAAGTATCTACGTGGTGAGAAACAATCCAAAAAATTGATGTTTCGGATATTCCGATGTGGGCCTAACGTGCTGTTTTTAACTCGGCCGCCATTACTAACAAGTAAATGTGAGGTATGTTAACGTTGACAATACGATAACATGTCAAAGGCAATATCGTTTTACCTAGTAGAATAGAGACTCAGACCGTCCAAAAAGAATGGTAATGTTTCTGGGTGTATGCATGCATGTACAGTATAAGCGTTTTTACGGATGTTGAAAATTAAAACAACCAATTAAATAGGAAACATGCATATATTTTTTCTTTCGCTCTCTAAAAAGTGCTATGAAAAAGAGGAATAACAGTAAACGCGAAATAATTGTCGTGTTTTTTTTCAAAAGATATAATAATATATCCTTGTATTAAAATATTACATAAATAAAACGAGGATGCAGAAAAAACTATCTAAACATAAGACGTTTTAAAATTTTATAAATTTTTGTTCCTATACAAAATCTTAAAAAACAAGTAAAAATTTGTTTGTTGCGTTTTATTATGCTTTTTTTTACATTATCTCCTAAATCGTATTAATAAACTCAAATCTGATTTTCATGCATGTAGTACGTATTCACGTATTGAAAACGATAGAAATATTTTGACAAAGAAAAATCCAATGTACCAAGTGTCCCCCCACGCAAACGCGTACTATATTTGTATTGTTAGGTGTGTGTCTGTGTATATGTGCATGACAATCTAGCTCCCAAACGGATAAATTCTACGCGGCGATATTTTTTAAAATAGAAAGCTTTAACTATCTGTGACCAGCTCGCAATTGAATTGGGTTTTTTATCCTATTCATAGTTATTGACCAATTTATTAATAGAGGAGCTAGAAACTAAAGCAAAAATGATACAGCATGTCTTATTGTTAACTAACACAAAGCAAACATAAGCATTTACGGTAAAAAGCAAAACTTTACTTCGCCGCATTTTAAACCAAGGAGCCAAAACATAATGCACAATCCCCAAAACCTTTCAAAGGCAACATCGACTATCCTAGCCAATTTGCATGTGAAAAGAAGATGTATGTGTTTTTAAATTTAAATTTCAATGGGAACGCATCTTGTCTGCAGACATTATGAATGGCAAATATTCGAGGGCCTCCACCCTACCCTTAGACAGGTTTGCGGGAATTATGTGAAGCCTCTCTGAAGATGTTTCGTACAGGGTGCAATTTGTAATTTATTGTAATTGTAAATACTTGATTTATTTAGTGATACAATACTAGAGACATAATTGTGTGTTGCTTTGAGATCAGATCTGCTATTTCGTTTTATAAATATAAATAGAAGAGGGAAAATCTCACACAAATTGCCCTAGTTCCAAACTAAGCTCTAGGCTTGTATTATGTGTACTAGGCAACGATAAACATACTTATATTGAGAAATACATAGAAAACATTCAAGACTCGGGAACAAATATTTGCACTCATCACACAAATATCTGCTCTTTCGGGATTTGATCCCAGGACCATTGGCTTCGGAGGCAGGATCACTCCTAACTAGGCCAACGTGTCGCCAAATGTTTCTGTAGTTAGATGTAGTTGAAGATTAGGATTATTCATGTTACAGTGTATTTAATCTAAGTCACATTTAAAGTTTTATTGCAGTTTTATTGACGACCCTGCCTCCGAAGTCAGCGGTCCTGGGTTCAAATCCCGGTAAGGGCAAATATTTGTGTGATGAGCGCGAATATTTGTTCCCGAGTCTTGGATGTTTTCTATGTATTTCTCTCTATAATGTTTATCGTTGTGTAGTATGTACCCATAGTACAAGCCTAGAGCTTAGTTTGGGACTAGGTCAATTTGTGTGAGATTGTCCCCTGTTTTTTTTATTTATTTAGGCCATCTGCTTTATTGCGTTTTTTAATCCATTCTCCAACCCTTATAATTATTCTAATAACTGCTATAGTTATGCGAAAGTGTATTTCGATTGTTCCTTCTTCACGGCTCAACGCTGCAACTAATTCACCTAAAATTTGGTACGAGGAGATACTCGTTTATTGGGTACTTTTTAGAGTTTCTTACCAAAAGTTTGCCAAATGGGACCCTATTACAAATGCTTTAGTATTCATCCGTTTGTTCTAATTTTAAAGCCCGATCGCTAGCGTGGTTATGTTTGCGGGCTGGCGAGGGCTTACCTGAACCATTGCAGCAGCAGAAGCATACATGTATTTCAGTTGTTAAAATTAGTAATAATAATTAATTATAAATTGTATGCATGTAACAATTTTAAAATAGTCAAAAATATAACAGTACTTATACATCATAAGAGCGAATTTATCCATTTAATGAATCTCTTCTATAATTAAATAATTGATGACAGTGAATAGGCAATTATAATTGTAATTCCATTAAAAAATATTGTTTTTCTTGTTCGAAAATAAATGATTATTATTATTATTATTAGAAAGGAAAGAAGAAGTTCCCACACAAAATAACTATTTGTTTTTAGATCTATCATCGAAAATGTACACAAGGGTCAACTAAGGTTTGATTAAAGTGCAAACCGGAAAGAACAGCGAGTCTAGCGCTAAAGAACAACGTTAGTTTATTTTACTTCTAAATCCAAGTTTTACAAAATTCAAAAGAAGTTTAGCAAATGTACACTTGAGTGGTATTCCTAAAGCTATAGATGGTCAAACATGGCCGAATAAAAACCGGCAAATACCGTCAACGTGCAGCCTGCACTGCCCATTGTGCAGGAGCATCGCAAAAGTCATTCAGATGCAAATGCAGCGGATTTGCATGCGTTTAGCCGAGCAGCCTTCAAAGTTTGACGTGTGGGGGAATTTTTCGTCTACAGATTTACATATTAGAAAGTGATTTATTATGATTGGATAATAATGATGTTGAGTTGTGACTCAATATTTATGTAAAATAATATCGACATATAATATAGGGGGTAATGAAAAATCTTTTCCATACAAGAACCGTTAATAGGGTTACTGATCCCTAGTCCAAGTATAATGAAAGTAGAAATACTGTGAAAAATTAGATTTTTTTATGCATAAAAAAATAGTGTAAAAATTTTTTTTTGTTTTATTGTCATCATATCACCCGAAAGACGTCCACTGCTGGACTTAGGCCTCCCCCAAGGCTCTCCACTTAGACCAGTCTTGTGCCTTCCGCATCTATCGCGATCCCGCGATCCTTACGAGGTCGTCGCTCCATATTGTTGGAGGCCTACCAACAGCTCGTCTCCCGGTCCGTGGACGCCATTCGAGAAATTTCTGTTTTAATGTGGTTATGGCCATAAAAAAATCCCTTTAAACACTATTAAAATATCTGAGCGAACATACCATCACCAACCTAAAATCACCGTTTGTTAGTCCTTTACCTCAAAAGCATGAATTTCTTGTAGCGATTCACCGATTCGCATTTCACCTCGATCGTGTATTTTATTTTCGCTTTGTGTCAAAGTTGTCATTTTTTTTGTTCGCTAATAGCTTTAGTCGCATTTCACCACGATCGCTTATTTAACTGTTTCATTTGGTCTCGATCGTCAATTTTACTATTAGCAAAATATTTTAAATTGCAGTATACCTCAATCGCCTATTTTGTGTTCAGCATTTCGCTGCGATAGGTTAATATCATATCATAAAATCGAATTGTTTTATTTAGTCAAAGTAAACTACGTAGGTATAATACTAAAGATGGCAAAAGTCTTCGCACCCACTGCAGGAGACGGTCGCGTCGCGGTAAGACCACGATGATGAATTTGTTGGCACTTAAGACATGAAGCTACAGCAGATACAAAACACGTTTTGAAAACTAATATTCAGAAAATCAAATGAAATAGAGTCCCAAATAAACATAGATCGCGGGTAAAATACTACACGAAAAATTAAATTACGTAAGTGTTGGTATTATGAATAAAGCTTTTTTTATTTAAATCAGCGAAAGCAAGATGTTTGTAAATCAATAATAAATAAACGGCAAAACACATTTTCATAACTTGTATCAAACTAATAGTTAATATAAAGGATTAAATAAGTTGCGAAAAAAAAATAACAAAATGTGCTTAACACTTCATGTATAACGTAACAAAAAATTAGACAATACCTTCATAAATATGTATAAGCCATAGCGATACAGTTATATTACATTAACAGTTGTTTAGTTCCATTTCCCAGGACATCTCAAGCTCAGAGTAAGCTAAATCTCAATACAAGTCTAGACACAATTTCGTGGGAATACGGACTGCTTTCAATTTTTCTAAAATCCCCTGGAATCACAAACAGTCTTTGTGCGGTTTAAATTGGTTTCCGAGGGTTTGGCGCGACGCAGGCGGAACACGATTCGGTTGGTCGTGGACCGAATCGGTGGGATTCAAGAGGAAGCGAGTTTTAAACTGTCTAAAATACACATACACATACATAACATCACGCCATCATTCCCAGAGTGGGGTAGGCAGAGGTACAGAAATACCAACAACTCTAAAAATACTTGTTTATAATTCTGTAACCACATTTTGCACAATCAGGCCGAGAAGTTTTCTACTGTATTGGGGACAGGTTGCTAGCCCATCGCCTAACAGTACTACAAGCCCTTAGTCGCCTCTTACGACAGCCACGGGAACACATGGAGTGGCACTATTCTAACCCGGAAACCAATAACACCAATATATCTCAAGTAAATGTAAAAATTTATGATATATGCATACATAATTACTGACTCTTTTTTATGTTAAGGTGAAGGCACACACGCACTCAGGCCACCTGATGGTAAGTGGAATCTGAGACCCATAGACATTTGAATTTTCAAGACTAATCCTAAGACCTCAAATGCGTTGCCAACCCTGAGGACTAAGATGGTATGCCTCTATGCAAGTAATTTCACCGGTTGTCTTATCCCCACACTGGAACACAATAATGCGAACACTGTTGCTTGGTGGGTGGTTAATGGATATGATAGTGGTAGCGATCCGTACGGACCCTTCACAGGGTCCTAACACCACTAAAACACTGCGTTGGACGCTATAGCAGACCCCGCTTCGATTCCTGCTAATATTCATATTAAAGCGTAACTAATTAACAAAGGCGTAAATAAAATGTAACAAGAAGCGATATATCTTTTTTTGTAAATTACGGTTATTTCGAAAACCGTCAGACTACTACTATGCTTTAGGCCGTTAAGATAACACAAAAGTTTATCTACGTATAAGTTGATTTTGGATCTCTTAACACAAAACACCCTGTTAACAGGAGAGCTTCCTTTGTAATTTTCATTGAATAAAAATAAAAAATATACATACATACATACATAAATCTATATATATAAAAATCAATTGCTGTTCGTTTGTCTCGCTAAAACTTGAGAACGGCTGGGCCGATTTGGCTTTGTTTGTCATAGTTCAGGGAAGGTTTAAAAGGTGCGAAAATATTAGAAAAATCCACCGGGGATATCAGAAATTTGCAGCGGGGCGAAGCCGCTCGCGGGCTGCTAGTATAGAATATAGTGATATATATCACTAATACACTGTTAAACATCTTAGCCTGATTGTGCAAAATGTGTTTACAGAATTATTATCAACAAGTTTTTTTAGAGTTGTTGGTAATTCTGTAGCTCTGCCTACCCCACTCTGGGAATGAAGGGGTGACAAAACAATACAATACAAATATTTTATTGAACACCAAAAAAAAACAGAAGACGGAACAGTACATTTAAATTATAGGTATACAACAGACGGTCTCACCGCTAAATAGCGATCTCTTCCAGACAAACTTGAATAGAGAAATAACTGAGGACACAAATTCATGACAGGCGGTGTAGACTAATTCGTTTAGAACTCAAACTAAACAACTACAAGAAACAATTTAAAGTATTTCATTTTGAAATTAAAAATATTTATATATAAACTAAATATAAATGCATAAAGTAAATAATTTAATAAATACATACTAAATACTTATGATTATAAATCTAAATAATATACACATACATTCATCCTCCAAAACGGCCAAACAGTGAGAACACACGAAACATGAGATACAAGAGAAAAAAAATTGTATTAAAAGTAAAGGAAATCATAGAACAACTACGGAAGTGATAGAGAATGATCTTTTAGCTTGCTTTTAAAAATGGCAACAGACTCAGCACGTCGTACCTCGACAGGCAAAGCATTCCATAACCTTATCGCCTTGATGGTAAAAGAATTTGTGTAAAATTTAGAGGAAGAAAACCGGGCAAGAGCATGTCGGGCCATGCTCAGTGTAGGGTTCCGAAGCCGTCAAATACTACAAACATAAAAATCAACAAAGTAATAACTAATTTTCTATTTAAAGACAATTGGTGCCGTCTTAGATGATTTTAGTAGGTATAAACACTTTAATCGCCTGTATCTTTAGAACCAATGTCTACTTAGTCGTGATATCCTTTAAAATTCGTTATATGCTCTTACATTTAAGTTTTTTCTGATTTTTAGTAGTTGTAGTTTTGGCTGTAGGGGGGGGGGGGGGGGGGGGCACTTGAGTCTAACAAAATTTGCGCTTTAAAGCTTAATAATTCATTTATTGATAGACCTATCCAACGACACCCCACACTATAGGGTAGACGAGAAAAAAAATTCAACCCCACGTTACGTGTAGGGGAGATACCATGTAGGATCCAGGGATCTGTTTATGAATTACTGAACTTTAAAGCGCTAATTTTCCCTCCTACAGCCAAAACTACAAATACTAAAAATCTGAAAAAAAAAACTCAAATGAAAGCGCATAATATAACGAATTTAAACGGAAAAGTATCACGACTAAGAAGACATCATTGGTTCTTGAGATACAGGAGTACCTAGTAAAATCATTTAAGGCGGCACCAAATGACTTTAAATAAAAAAACATTTATTATCTGTTATTTTTTATGTTTGTAGTACTTAACGGCTTCGGAACCCTGCACTGAGCATGGTCCGACATGCTCTTGCCCGGTTTTTTAAAGTAAATTACTCACTTTTACTGTCTTAAATTTCATTTGCATTTAAAAAAATGCAACATTTTAACAATATCTAAATGAATCGTTGTCAATCCACGAGTACTACAAGTAATACATTGGTAACGTAAAATTGACTTATAAATTCATAAACTATCCTCCTTTTTAATATGCCTAAGCCCAAGAACTTATTAATACAAGACCCTTGCATTATTATTCCTAATATGTCATTCTATATTTTTGCGGCGTCCCTCGTCCAAAACGGTTTAATTTAAGAGCCATTTACTTTATTATTATAATACCACGCATGTCCTATAATTTCAGCCCAAAGGTCCAGCTGGGCCTATACCTCTAAAAAGACTTTTCTACACTTTGTAATCTATAGTAAATTGAATTTACCAATAATATAATAAGGTAGCATTTTGCGGTAACAGTTTTATAACAGTTGTGACCCTTTGTCAGGGCTCTTATTAAAAACGTGGGCACTGGGGGCATGACGTATACGACGCACGTGACATGATAATGCTTAATTTGAGGGAAGTTGAGTGTTTGGAGTTAGTTTTTTTTTACTTTTTACCACCCACCGCAGCTAAGAGAATCAATAAAAGAAGTAGGGTTTCATGCTCGGTGGTTAATGCTAGATGCGGCCCAGAGGCCCTAGCCAAGATGCGAACGCTAACTAGCGTTTCTATTCGTTTGGTTTCTAAACCAATCGCGTCACTGGTAGATAATAAAATAAATATCACAGAACAATATCACACAAATTGACTTCATCCCAAAATAAGCTCTAGGGCCCTAGCCAAGATGCAAACAGTCGACTGCTTTATCGAAACGCACGAGAATGTCATCCCATACATTTTGAGCGATAGAAAAGAAAAACGTTAGGAGCGTTTGCATCTTGGCTAGGGCCCCTGGATTTGTACTATATGGGTACAAAACATGATTACATGTCTGTCACTAATATACATTTATATCAGTTAAGTACTTAGTTATAAAATATAGTATTAAAGTCAAAGTACATAGTATAAAACAAAGTCGCTTCCTGCTGTCTGTCCCTATGCATGCTTAGATCTTTAAAACTACGCAACGGATTTTGATGTGTTTTTTTTAATATAAAGAGTGATTCAAGAGGATGGTTTCTATGTATAATGCTTTAAATACAACTATGTTTCTCAAACTTTAATAACATAAAAAGCTTTTGGATTGAATATTGCTGACCGTAACATTTTGATAACTAATACGTCTTTTATTTTTATTACGCAAGCAAAGTTGTAGGTATTGTATAGTATAACTTGGTAGTTCAAGTGTGTCCAAACAAGAAAAAATCCGCATTCTTCGGTATCACGGCAGCCAAGTTAACTTACACACATCACATCATGGTGTGTGCGACCTAATACAGGCGCGGCTCACTCCGTGATTTACGATTATCGCTACAAGTACATGCCGGTTACCCATCTGACGGGTACTATTCAGGGGCTGCCACGCTGCGCATCGGATCGCACGCGCACGCTACTTCGCGCGAACACGCTTACGTAAATCGTTAATATATCGCAAGTGAACGTGCCGCATTCATCTGTTTGTGTGTTGCATTGTTTCTATTGAAATAAATAAAAAGACTCCTAAAAGATATTATTAGGGCAATAATTATTTTATTTTTAGTCCTTGACAGCCCTCAGTATCAGCGACGCGGTGAGTGAGCCTTTTCATTTTCACCGTTTGTACACAGCGTTCGTTTCGTTTGGCTTGCACTGGAGTCAACAACGTCAGAGGGCAATAAATCATAATATATTGGCTAAAAATAAAGCGGCTTTTGTAAAGATCAAAGGAGTGTGCCTTCTGTACTTGTACTATTATCTATTCTGTACCTAATGCCAGCTGTTACTAAATTTATATTGTTATCTTTTGGAACAAGCTCAAACTAGACGTCAAAATGCATGTCAGCCCAAATTAATGTCGATGAATCCGCTAATGGAGTGCCAAATGGCGCGATGGACTGACCGTAAATGCCCAGTTTTATGCCACATCCACATACATGGCGTTTGCCGCAAACACTGCAGGACGCAACCGTATGTTATAGTGAGCACGATGTATTTCCATCTCACTCTAACGTAAAGTTGCGTCCTGTAGTGTTTGCCGCAAACACCAAGCATGTGGATCCGGCATTAGATACACACTTTCGTGGAAGGCCAATGTGGTTGAAGCCATAATTATGGGTAAGGACCAACAAGTTGGCCACGCTAACTCACGCAATAATTTTTCGTATGAAACTTTTCCGTTGTGCGATGAAAATTAGCCATACAATTATTGTAAGGATAATTTTCGTCACACAACTGAACTTTTTCTTTCGTTATTTGCATGGTTAACTGCGCTTAACTATGGTCCAACATTTTGCTCACCCATATTCGCATGTACAACTTACAATACAAACTGTCTCAGTTAACGTTAGTCTCTTTACCCCGCGCACTCAATGAAATTCATTAACAATTTTAATTAATTCAATGCCAAATGACAGTTCCCAAGCGGCAAAAGGGGGTAAAGCAGTAAGCTGCATTTCGGTGCAACCGCAAATTATGCAAAACCCCGGTTATGCTAATTCGGTTTAGGCGTATCGTGGAATTAAATTATTCTTTTGATGGTTACGTTTTGTTTCTGATCTTATTTGCTTAATGAAAGTGCAAAGTATCTTGAATATAATAATTTAGGTGAAGCACTTTCGTTAGTTAATAAATTTAATATTAAAATATCTTTTGTTTGAAACTTTCTCTATTTTCTGCTATGAAAATTTGAATATTTAAATTGAACGAAAAACTAATAAGACACTTGTATAATTGAACAAAGTTATTTATAACTCCTAATTTACTAGGTACCTCATACATAATTGATTTGCAATGACATGTATTTAATACTATGCCACGTGTAAGTTATTTATAAGTAAAAAAAACTGAATAAAAAGTACCCTATGTCTCTTCCCGTGACTCAATCTACCTCCATACCAAATTTAATCTAAAGCGGTTCAGCGGTTTCTCCTTGAAAGCGTTACAAATAGACAGAGAGACTGAGTTACTTTAACATTTATAATAGTTTTTTTTTTTATGATAATGAGAAGGCCAAGCAATCGGGACACCTGATGGTAAGTAAAATCTGAATTCTTAAGACTATAATCCTAAGACCGGAAATGCGTTGCCAACCCTAAGATGGAATGCCTCTATTCTAGTAAAATCACCGGTTGTATTATTCCCGCACTGGAATATTATACCACAATGCGAGCACTGTTGCTTGGCGGGTGGTTAATTGGATAAGATGGTGGTAGCAATCTGGGCGGACCCTGCACAGGGTCCTAACACCACTAAATAAAAACTAGTATAAATGATAAAACGTTTTCATAATTTCACGGTACTAAACACTTCATGAGATGTGTTACTGTAATAGTGATGTACATGACTATTTCGATTCATTAGATTGCAACACAGGTCGGCTGCTCCAAATTGAAAACAAGCAAGTCCATTTTTGGAAAAAAAAATTTTTTTAACTTTTTTGATTCTTTGGTTTGAGACGCACATACCTACATTTTAATTTTATTTTAATTGTACATAGTTTTTTAGTTATTCGTCAAATATTTTTTCAAGTAACTCAATTTGATAAAAATACCAAGCTAAATTCAAGTATGTCGCCTACAACCAAGTTAGAATCAAGTAAGTCGAAGCAACGATAATTGTTTTCTACTTGGTTTAGATAGTTGCTTGCTATCATCTTGGTCCAAAATGCGAAGTAAACTATTATAGTTCCCCAGTTGCTTGGATTACAATTCACTTGCTTGTTTTCACCGTAGTCGTCATCCGCAAATAACACGACTACCCTACTAATATTAGCGTTTTGTTAATCCATATGTTTTTCTTATTCAATGAGAAAGCAAATTTATAAACTTACATAAATACAATGATATGTCATAATTAAAAACTTATCTTAATAAACACACAGCACATTATTCTTTTACCTAGGTACTAATTTTAAGATTGCCTATGATACCAGATGTCAAGGATTGCTTTTTCACAAATAGGCTGGTTGTCTTTAATTTAACATTTTGTGGCTTGAAAAAAGGAAGTAAAGAAGGATCGAAGTGTATAGTGTGGCATGAAGCAACTGGTGGTCGTGATGGCAAGGACATGGTTGATGCTGTATACAGATTTCTTTTAACTGAAAGAGACACAAAAAACTTTATTTTCTGGGCTGATAATTGTACAGCACAAAACAAAAATTGGATTTTGTATACAGCTCTGGTGATCATCGTAAACGTGCACAACATTGATTCCATTACTATCAGATACCTTACAAAAGGACATACGCATATGTCTGCAGACGGTGCTCATGGAAATTTCGAAACATATTAAAAAAAAAAAAGAATGTTTACGATTTTAAAGACTACAAACAATGTATTCAAAAGAGCCGCAAAGACAATGAGGTCATAGAGGTTCAATTCGAAGATAAATTCAATTGGGAAAAAAAAAAGAAAGCTTCATCCCAAGAGCTAAAAACTTTTCTTTTGAAGGATGTCGTCGAAGTAAGGTTTGTTATAAATAAAAAAATGTTGTACTATAAAAAGTCATTCGATGAAAACCACTACAACGAGTTAGATTTTATTCAAAAAAGTTTAAAGAAGACAATCTTCCAAAAAAAATAA
This sequence comes from Acleris holmiana, assembly GCA_949316455.1. NCBI lineage: Eukaryota > Metazoa > Arthropoda > Insecta > Lepidoptera > Tortricidae > Acleris > Acleris holmiana. Next base: position 18,970,684 of record OX438777.1, read on the forward strand.
ACCGGATACGTGGAATCCGTTCTTCAAAAAAAAAGGTCATTCTGGTCCCAATAATGCCGGTAAACAGACAACTTTTTTGGCAAGAATTACCTGAAAGCGACAATATTATCGCTTAACATCGCGGACTTAATCCGAGATGGAAACATGGTTGAGGATATTTAAAGTAAAGACAATTTGTATATTTACATAAAAAGCTACTAGTTTTTTTTAATATTTAGGAATACTTTTCTGTTAAAACTGAAGAAAAAAATGACAAACTCTCGTCACGGCGATGAAGCTAATATTTTGTGTTTTATTTATCTATGACTATTTTATTAAAATATAAATATATATATTACTCAAATACCAATATTTTATCGACTAAATAATAATGAAGTGGTTAAAAACCTAAATAGATCAATTCTACCGTTCAATTTAGACTTATATTTATATAAGGTAATGGTATAATTTTTGCAAGTCATACCACTTTACAAGTCTGTTTTCACAATTTGAGACTGATCAACAGCTCAATTTAAGCAAAAACTTATCAGAAAACAAGTAACATAGACATGCTTGTTTTTAGTGTGGGTATTATATCATTCTTTTGCCAAAAAACCATGCTGAAACACATTTTCACCTGCGGTCCCGAAACGGCTTTAGCTATACCAGATTAAAACACACAATATCATAGACAAAACTTTGACAAATCCCTAGAAAAAAATCGCTTTTTAAAATATTAAATATTTTTCAAGATATCGGTTTTTTAAGTTCGAAATCGTTTTTTGGCTCTCCTGTAAAATTTGCATAAACACGGTTACTTGTTTTCAATTTGGAGCAGCCGAGGTGAGGCGACGTAGCAGTGACGCGACACAAGAGTTATGGAATAAATCAGCGCTCGTTGGAAATTGCTGACTTGTGTTCCTGTCCCGCCGGGACGTAGGGATGGGAAACTATATCGATACTGTTTTTGTTTTATTGAGCTAGTTTTGGTGATAAGTGATATTTACAATTAATGTTAAAAGGTCAAAGGTTTAAACGGCAACAATTCTTAGGTACGTTTCACAATATCGATTTTAAAACGATTAAATGAAACAGTAAATAATATGAATACGTGTCATAATACGTGTGGTTGCCGGGTTAGAATAGTGCCACTCCATGTCTTCCCGTGGATGTCGTAAGAGGCGACTAAGGGAATAAGGGCTTTTAGTACTGTTAGGCGATGGGCTTGCAACCTGTCACTAATACACTAGTTAACTTCTTGGCCTGATTGTGCAAAATGTGGTTACAGAATTATCAACAAGTCTTTTTACATTTGTTGGTTTTTCTTTAGCTCTGCCTACCACACTCTGGGAATGAAGGCGTGACGTTATGTATGTATGTGTAAATAATATGAAACTGAAACTGTATAAATGAAACTGATCTTAGTTTGAAAGGTGTGATGATTGGTTTTCTTACACTTTTCTTTGATCAAATTCAATCATTGAACTTTTATAATCGTACAACATTTTTCTGCACTGCGATTCTATTAAAAATACCACATATTTTTTTTTAATTACAAGTCATAGTTAAATATCAAAATACAAAATTGACAATTCTTGAAGATCAGACATACCATCAAACAAAATGACGAACCTACCTTATCTCCAGTAAACATTGGATGAAAAGAACCGGCCAAGTGCGAGTCGGACTCGTGCACCGAGATTTCTGTACATAAATTTACGGTTATGGAATTTTTCCTATGCCAAATTTATGACCCTAAGTCAGCAGGAAGTACCTTCTGAAATTTGATCCCCTTGCGAGTTTCAAAACATCCGGCACAAACTTCTTTTGATTGCGTTGATTTAGAAGTTTTTCAAAACTCCAAGGGATCGTAGACTTGAGTATTTGATATGAATTTCAACTTGATACCGGAGTTCCTGAGAAAAAAAGGTCTTGAAAGACAGACAGACGGATAACATAGTGATCCTACAAGCGTACCTTTTAAATTTGAGATTCAGATCACTAAAAAGACGGGTACTTTTACTCTTATAATATTTTACCGGCATATCGATATAATTTATCGTTACCCTGCCCTACCTACAGAGCCGCGTCATCTAATTTCCGCAGCGCGCGGTAGAGGGCGTTGTCAAACTGCCACAGCGCCCTCCAGTACTTCACTGCAGTTTATATTTTTGATATGAGAAGTTGGATGAGGTTTTAGTTTTTATTTCTTCTTCGCAACTTTCTAAATTTAGCAGGAAAATTGCCAAATTCAAGATGAAGTAATGCAATCTTCGAGATGATTCGCTTTTTACCCGACTGCTGAAGAAGGGTTAATATTTCAGCCCTGTATATAACATATACTACATAATAAAACAGTATTACACATGTATGTTTGCATGCATGATTCTTTGTAACAATCTTAATGTTGAATTAATTACGTCTTGAGTTTTTAAGTCAAAAAATTTGATGCCAAATAATACATGTCACATAACCAAAACAGAACATACCATAAAAAAAAAAAAAAAAAATCTGTCTTTCTGTAAGTTGAGCTTTCATGGTTAAGCCGTTGAACCGATTTCGACGAAATGTGGTTTGGAGATATCGTAAACCACGAGGAAGGACATAGGGTTCTTTTCATCAGTGATTAACGAAGTCTACGTGGACGGAGTCACGGGCAACAGCTTGTTTATTATAAATACGAACACCCACCGCCCGCAGCGCATTTGAAGTAGGCGCCGAACGGACCAACAAAGATGACAAAGGGTTTATGTCCCTACAAGTCCGCCTCTGATCGGCGCGGTGTGTCCTAACTTCATAATGAATCCCTCATTATACATGTTTCTGGGGAACAACATATCACATACAAAGGGTATACATAATAGATCATAATACATAAAGATCATAAAGAATTATGGTTATATTTCTGAAAACTTAAACGTAACTATAACATAGAAACCATTAGGTTAGGTTTACTTATAACCACTTGCCCCCCCCCCCCCCAGGTCACTTGGTGTCCGTAATGAGAGAAAAAAAAGGTCACATATAAAGATCCTGAAAAGTTTACTGTTTCAGAAACAAAAACTATTAATTATTTTATGACCATAATTAAATTTGAACTTTATAATTATTATGATACAATCTTGTTTCTAGTGCCACGCGTGAAAGTTATAGCCAACCAAACGCTAATAAGAAGCTGTAAGTATGCAAAAATAAAAACAAACGATTTTAAACTGTAAACCTTAGCCTTTCAAAAGCTGAACAATGTTTATCAGATTGGACGAGGGTGTCCGCACTTGCAGGGTGACAATAAAACACCCGGGACGGTCCCGATAATTCACGCGGAAGAGAAATATCTGCCGGGGTGACCACACTGTGTGTACTGCTTTGTGGGCCATGAGAACAGCGGTGTATAAGTCAGTTATGATGTACTAGACGATCATTTGAACTAAAACAAAATACAGTTACACAAATTCAATCAGAAAGTGGTTGAAGTTTGATTTAATATAAAAATAATGCAATGTACGTACATACAGTAAACGTTACGAATACTAAATCAGTTTTCTGAAACACACTAAACGGATATAGGTCTGAGAGATAATTAAAAACACAACGCAAACTCAAGTAAGTACCTATTTAAGCTTCGTAATTGCAAATAAATAAAATTAATTAATGCCGATAAAAAAATCCATAACTAGTTAGTTGTGCATCCGTTGTCCGATAAATTAAATTTATTGACACATGTTATTTGTCTCATAATTAATAAATTACCTTATATATTTTTTAAACTTATTTTATATTTTTTTCAATATTTGACCTAAAACAGGAAGAAATCTAAGGCCCGTATTAATAAACTGATCTCGGTTTAAATGCCCGTCTCAAGATACGTCAAAAATGTCAGTTTTCTATAGTTTGACGTTTACTTTGACATATTTTGAGATGGGCATTTAAACCGAGATGAGTTTATTAATACGGGCCTAAGGGCATCTAACGGTGGCATTATTCTGCGGGTAAAAAAACGGGTGTGTCCACTTGTAAATAATAATTAACCTTACGAAGCAGACTCATATTTGAATGATGAACGAGGACGAGTAATTTTGTTCCTGAGTTAAATGTTGTCTACGTTTAATTAATGCGTAAAAAGATATATATGTACACTTCTTTATAAAATAAAATTCCTAAAACAAAACAGGACATTAGCCGCAGTCAAGTCTTATGGCCGTATTAATAAACTCGTCTCGGTGTAAATGCCCATCTCAATGTACGTCAAACCATAGATAACTGTCATTTTTGACGTATCTGAAGACGGACATTTAAACTGAGAGCAGTTAATTAATACGGGCCTTAGGCACACAACACAAAACACACGCGTAACTTGTTCCGGCTGCGGTTCCGTCTTTCAGGAAATTTACAGAAGAACAACGTGAAATAATAATAAAGCCTTGAAGTACGAATTGCGACTTAGGTATTGTATAAAAGTATTTTAAACTTTGTTTAGTTCCTACACATAGTATAGTCATCGTCAAAAGTTGACACTCGCTTTTGTACCTTATCGCATTAAGATATTTGATAAACTTCTATGACATTGCTTTGTTTTTTTTTTTTTTTTTTTTTATGTTAAGGAGAAGGCACACGAGCACTCAGGCCACCTGATGGTAAGTGGAATCTGAGACCCATAGACATTTGAATTCTCAAGACTATAATCCTAAGACCTCAAATGCGTTGCCAACCCTGAGGACTAAGATGAAATGCCTCTATGCTAGTAATTTCACCGGTTGTCTTATCCCCACACCGGAACACAACAATGCGAACACTGTTGCTAAAGCGACAAGGTACAAAAGAGCTACTTTCGATGTTGACTGTACAAGCCTAGAGCTCTAATTTTACTAGGCCAATTTGTGTGAGTTTGATCTAACGATATCTACCTATTTATTTAATTCCCAATTCACCGCTGGCGTGGTGGCCGCACAGCGTCAGTTGAGTCACCATATTTATCTCAGACATCCCGACACCATTGTACTGGAGTAGATATACTGCACCCAAGTCTACCGCCAGGTAACAAAGAAACATAAACCTTAGGCTCACAGAACATGGTTGAAAATCAATGTTAGTGATTTAAGTGTTATGTAAAATCAATTTAAATCTTTTCCCATTGGCGTTTAATTCCTTGATTTGCGATTTTAATATTATGATCATTTATAATATCAAAGTTACGACAAAATATGTAAACATACGCCGGTGTTCTATTATGTTATCTACAGTTTATTTGACGACGTGTTGGCGTAGTTGGTAGCGATACTTCCTATGAAGCTAGCAGTGCAGAAGGGGTTGCCATGACATGGCTAAGCGATAAAGTTTTTTTTTTTAAGATTATATCAGGGGACAATCTTACACGAATTAATCTAGTCCCAAACTAAGCTCTAGGCTTGTACTATGGGTACTAGACAACGATAAACTTGCTTATGTAGAGAAATACATACATAGAAAACATCCAAGACTTAGTAACAAAATATATTCGCGCTCATCACACAAATATCTGCCCATACCAGGGTTTGAACCCAGGACTGCTGGCTTTCGAGGCAAGGTTGCCCCCAACTAGGCCAACAGTGTCGTTAGATTATTTCTAATATTAAATTATGGGCGCATAGAAAGCGGTTTAATATTATAATAACATATCACACACCACGCCACACACACATCACATCACGCCTTCATTCCCAGAGAGGGGTAGGCAGAGCTACAGAATAACCAACAACTCTAAAAAAACTTGTTGATAATTCTATAACCACATTTTGCAAAATCAGGCTAAAATGTTTACCAGTGTATTAGTGACAGGTTGCAAGCCCATCGCCTAACAGTACTACAAGCCTTTATTCCCTTAGTCGCCTCTTACGACATCCACGGGAAGACATGGAGTTCTAATCCGGAACCCACACGGATTATAATTATTCCGCCATTATCTATATTTTATTTTTATAACTGTAATCTTAATATGTTTTTGGTATAGAAAACGCTAATTTCATACGTAAGGATTATAATAAATAATAAATAAATACATCACAAGACATTGTCACACAAATTGATCTACTCCCAAACTAAGCTCTAGGCTTGTACTATGGGTACTAGACAACGATAAACTTACTTATGTATGGAAATATATACTTAAATACATAGAAAACATCCAAGACTCAGGAACAAATACTCGTGCTCATCACACAAATATCTGCCCTTACCGGGATTTGAACCCAGGACCCCTAGCTCCGAAGGCAGGGTCACTCCCAACTAGGCTAGCGTGTCGTCGATGACGATTATGAATCCACAACATTCTGAAACATTTGCTTTTGGCTACTTTTTCAATAAATTTGCTTACGCTTTCATTCGCAAGAAGCTTTTATTTTGCAAACTTTTTTGGTTACTCAAGGGACAGTTGAAACAGCTTTACCAACCCTAACAATGCTTTACACAAAAACTGGTAAATATTGTTTGAAACACAAATTGACGAAGTTTTTAAACTTTGTTACTGTTTTGTAGTTCCAACTTATTCAAAAGCTACAACGGAAAAGTTTAATCGTTAAAGCTTGTTTACAATAAAGTTCAGCGAAAGCTTTAAGATAACGTTTTCAATAAAATAACAAGTGTTTACTTAGTGATTTGTAATTTGAATTTAGGTGCAGGATGTTTTTAGGTTTCCGTAGTAAATAAGGTACCCTTATAGTTTCGCCATGTCCGTCTTTACGTTTTTAACTCACAGACTATTGATACTACAAATTTGTAATTTGGCATAATTATACATAGAAATTACGCAGACCAGATATTTCAAATTGAATTGGGGCTTCGTGGTGAAGTTCAGAACGAGAATCTATTCCATCGAAACCAGTTTGCGACGATGTCTACGACGATGTCTACGACGGAATTTAGACTTTTTTCATTGATCGGAAAGTATTGTGCTAACAAAGTACGCGACTGATTCACAGCAAGACAAATCATTTAGCAGTTAAAATCAAGTGTTGTTTAGTTTATTTATTTATAATTATTGTTACAATATACATTGCATAAAATAAAATATAGCAGGATTCAAGAAATAAACCTTATCGATAATTGCGGATTTAAATCATTTATTTTAAGAGTTTTTTTGGCGGATGACTAGGAGATAAATACATAACTTTCATCTAATGGTGAAACCCCTCGGATGCGGAGGCCAAAAAAGGACCGAGTTCTTGTCTTTTCAGATTACAATATCTATACTAATCTATACTAATATTATAAATGTGAAAGTAGCTCTATCTGTCTGTTTGTTACGCTTTCACAGATAAACTGCTGAACCGTTTTAGATGTAATTTGGTATGGAGATAGTTTGAATCCCGACGACGGACATAAGGTACTTTTAATCTCGAAAATAGTAGTAGACCATAAAATTAACCTTATTTTTTTCATAAATCCATCTCCAAATTGTGAGCACGGATTCGTGCCTTAGCATACGAGGGGTACCATGGTTGGTACAATAAAGAACCATACAGTCATATTCATTCATTGAGAAAACAAATCCTCTCATCATTTTACTCTACTACTAACACGATGGGGCAATGCAAGTACTTCCCCCATTTTATTTAGAGGTTTTTTCGAGCCGCGGTGAAGAGCGCATCCCTCGACCAGAATTAGCATAAAGTGCTGTAAAAGCGATAAAAGACGCCTTCATAACATTGAATTTGTCGGTAGGGTTGTCTAATTTCAGTTATGCTCTGTGATTTTTACTCTTTAGGGTTCTGTACCCAAAGGGTGCCAATAGGACCCTATTACAAAGCCTCTGCTATCGTCTGTCTGTGAGCGGGCTATATCTCATGAACGGTAATAGGTAGACAGTTGAAATTTACACAAAGCGTGTATTTAATTATATTGCTGCTTTGACAAAAATATTAATTAACCTCGTAAGGCCCACCATTACATACATACTACAAACAAGAAGATTTTTGTGGATGGGAATTTGTATCTAGCTGCAAGGAAATAAAGTTCAAATACGTTTGCTCTATAATGCCATTTTAAATTTTTAAATAAAGTAAAATGGACTTTATTCTCATTCAATGTAATTTAAATTAAATTGCCTTGATGATATCCTAATGCTCATTGGGCCTAACGATTTACGAGGTTAAACTAACATAAAATACTACATTAAAGGTGTGTCATATAATAAACTCCGTCTTCAACTTCATTGGCCTGCCCGTTCTTTAATTTCCTTCTATGATGTTCTTTATTAATAAGACGTTTCACGACTTTAACTTTTCTCTTATGTATAATCTCTCTTTCTTTGACACGGCTTAAGACATTTTCATTCAAATAACGAAACGTTTTAACTACTTTTGTAGTAATCAAAGTATATTAAATACAACTAAATGAATATCAGTGATTACACAACATTTTTAATAGTTTTTTCTTGTTGTATATATTATTGTATCTCCTAGTCACCCGCCAAAAGAACACTTAAAATAAATGATTGTAAACCCGCAATTATCAAAATGAATAAACCAGAAACTAAAAAAACAGTGTTCATAAATTTGCAAGATTTTGTTTCCCTGTAACTTACAAAAACCATTATAAATTACACCTAGTGGCACTTTACGAACAAAGCAGACAGGTATTAAGGACTAACGACGAGTTAGCGGCAACCCTAGCTTACCGGGCATGGCACAACTCAATTAGATAATGAAAGTGTACCGTTTTGTACCGAACCTTGCGAAAAAAACCCGTTTTAAAGAAGCTCTCAAATTATGTACATAATTAATTTTATGGTCCGTTTATGTACGTGATTGTTTTCAGTCGGGTATTAAAAAGTTAGGGTGGTGATTATCGAGTTATTTGAAGTGTATTTATTTAATAGGCAGTGAAAATATTTATTTAAAAATCGGGTAAATGGGAGTTGGATTCGAGCACGACAGGTACCATTATAATATACAATTTTGATTCTTTATTAGTCTCCCCGTCGCCGTTATTAAATTAAATATTGAGCAAAAAACGGTAAGAAAATCACGTTTGTTGTGTGGGTCCCTCTCTTAAATATTTATTTTATTTTGATTAATCATTTATTTTTAAAGCATAGAGGCATTCCATCTTAGTCCTCAGGGTTGGCAACGGATTTGAGGTCTTAGGATTATAGTCTTGAGAATTCAAATGTCTATGGGTCTCAGATTCCACTTACCATCAGGTGGCCTGAGTGCTCGTGTGCCTTCTCCTTAACATAAAAAAAAATGACATCTGTTTAGCCATCGGTCACCATGGCAAGCGGTTTATGTTTCTCTTTAAAATTAATAATACATACTTAAGTTGCTGCGTTTACCTTGATCTGCTTAGTGGCAGTTTTTCTAAAATCTTTACAACATTCATGGTTGGGTCATACACAGATTTAGGTTACCGTCTTTCCTGTGGACACACCGAAAGTTAACGTTTTTAAGGCCTAATTTTCTGGCTCAGCCCATACCCGCAAAATCACCGTCAGGACTGCTTTAGACCTAATAAAAACATAACTTATTAGGAGACAATGTCACACAAATTGACCTAGGCCCAATCTAAGCTCTAACTATACTATGGCTTGTATGTACTATGGGTACTAGACAACGATAAACATACTTAGATTGAGAAATAAATACCTACTTAAATACATAAAAAACATCCAAGACTCAGGAACAAATACTCGTGCTGATCACACAAATATCTGCCCTTACCGGGATTTGAACCCGGGACCGCTGGCTTTGGAGGCAGGGTCACTCCCAACTAGGCCAACGTGCCGTCAATAAAACTGTAAATAAACCTTAAATGTGACTTAGATAAAATACCCTATAACATGAATAATCGTAATCTTCATCTACATGTAACTACAGAAACATTTGGCGACACGTTGGCCTGGTTAGGAGTGACCCTGCGAAGCCAACGGTCCTGGGATCAAATCCCGGTAAGTGTAGATATTTGTGTCTTGAATGTTTTCTATGTATTTAAGTATGTATTTCACTATATAAGTATGTTTATCGTTGTCTAGTATAATTACAAGCTTAGAGCTTAGTTTGGGATGCACGCAAGCTTTTAACTATTGGCCACAGGAGAGACAAAATTTGTTTTTAAGAGTGTGTATGACCCGGTTGCTATATTTATTACGGACAACACGTACAGATTGATGTGTCTACCACGGAATAATTATAATGTCGCTCATTCAAGACACCTGCCCGAGTTTCTAACGAAAACTTACCCATGTTTTCTCTAATTACATCGTTCGCACCTCAAAATAAACATGTTCTATCTTGTCATCGCCTGCGTTTGTTTCCATCATTTGAGACAAAAGCTCGGGACAGACTCAAACGTGCGACTCTGATTACGTTACAATTATAATTGTTATTACGTTGTGATTAATTAGTCCCGTGTGGTTGCCGGGTTAGAATAGTACCACTCTATGTCTTCCCGTGAATATCGTAAAAGGCGATTGGCTTGCATCCTGTCACTAAATACACTAGTAAACGTCTTGGCCTGATTGTGCAAAATGTGGTTACATAATTATAGGCATTTCTGTAGCTCTGCGTACCTCATTCTGGGAATGAAAGCGTGATGTTATGTATCTATAATTGTAAATTTATTCCGTTGATTTGCGTTTAATAAACGTTTTTGTTATTTTGTGTTCGTAGAGATATTATTCGTGACTGTGAACTGTCTGCGGGTGATAGAGCTGTTAAAACCACCTTCTGGTTTGTTTTTCTCTCTTCCTCGGTTTCATGTGCGCTTATCTGAGTGTAACCGAATTTAGCCGAACTCGATACACTATTGATAATAATAATAAATCACAGGACAATCGGTGTCACACAAATTGACCTAGTCCCAAAGTAAGCTCTAGGCTTGTAATATGGGTATTAGACAACGATAAACCTGCTTATACAGAGAAATACATACTTAAATAAATAGAAAACATCCAAGACTCAGGAACAAATATTCGCGCTCATCACACAAATATCTGCCCTTACCGGGATTTGAACCCAGAACCGCTGGCTTCGGAGGCAGGGTCACTCCCAACTTGGCTAGCGTGTCGTCGCTACATTACACTACTTTGTTAGATTGTGAAATTGGTCTCATCTTTACAAGGTAGATTGAGGACGTACTGCCTTGATTTCTTATAATTTTATATACATATATATCTACGTATGTTATTACTATTATATATATATATATCTCAGTCGTTGTCTATTCATTATTATAGGTCTTAAATTTAGTTTTCACAGTTTCTGTAAACTTTGTTTGTTTACTGAGTATGTCTACTCGTTGCAATTTTTGCTTTTTCTTCAATCACCAAAAAGTTAGCTGGAAGAGATCTCTTAAACGGATAAGTTCGCCTTTGTACATTCATATTCTGTAAATATTGTATTTGAATTTCTATATTTTGTACAATAAAGTGTTCACATAATTATAACATACTATGACTATAGCTACCACGTGTAACAGGGAGAAGGGTAATTTTTAATACCAACAATAGTAATAATTTTATATAATAATTGCCACAATAACATTTATTCCGACGCCGCAAAAATGACTAATTAGCAGTCTCAGATTCAATTCCTGGTATGGGCAAATATTTGTTTCATTAGTGTGAGTATTTTGTTCTGTGTCTTTGATGTTTTCTACGTATTTTTCTGTATATAAGAATAAGAATAAAATTAAGAGAAAATGAACGGTTTACACATAAGGTACAATATCCTATATCAATATACATACATACATACATAACGTCACGCCTTCATTCCGAGAGTGGGGTAGGCAGAGCTACAGAAATACCAACAACTCTAAACAGACCTATATCAATAGGTTTAACTATTAACATAAATGTAAAAAAAAACAAGATACCTAGTGTTTTTTTTTTACAATCGCGAACTTATTCCTCTAAGGAATCTGTTCCAGCTAACCTCTGAGATTATCGATGACTATCTTCTTAAGTACAAGCCTAGAGCTTAGTTTGGGACCAGGTATATTAACGTGTGAGATTGGCCCTTGATATAATAAATGAAATAAAAAAATATAATGCATATTTCAAGTCGTTATAAAAAGGGGTTCTTGCGCCGCCGTCACGACGCGACGTAAACTCTTGGGACACCGAGAAAGAACGTCATTTTCCAACAATCCATTTTACAGCTTATTGTCAAGTGGCGTTTCCTGAAAGGCTACAATAAAAATGGTCATCTCGGGGGCTTTGGAACTATAGAAAATGAGCGATGACGTGTCGTGAAGGGTGAAAAGCTTTTTAGAGACGACGGGAAATATCGTTACGATCACGTGATGTGAGAACCATACGATCGTGATTAAACTATGTTTCATTGTTATAATGTAATCGTTTTGAATGTCTTTAATCAGTTGTGAGTAATTTAAATCTAACTAGGTACAATTTTAACATGTTTTTAAGGTTCCGTAGCCAAATGGCAAAAAACGGAACCCTTATAGTTTCGTCATGTCTGTCTGTCTGTCCGTCCGTATGTCACAGTCACTTTTTTCCGAAACTATAAGAACTACACTGTTGAAACTTGGTAAGTAGGTGTATTCTGTGAACCGCATTAAGATTTTCACACAAAAATAGAAAAAAAAACATAAATTTTGGGGGTTCCCCGTACTTACTACTGAAACTCAAAATTTTTTTTCATCAAACCCATACGTGTGGTGTATTTATGGATAGGTCTTCAAAAATGATATTGAGGTTACTAACATCATTTTTTTCTAAAATGAACAGTTTGCGCGAGAGACACTTCCAAACTGTTGAAATGTGTGTCCCCCCCTGTAACTTCTAAAATAAGAGAATGATAGAACTAAAAAAAATATATGATGTACATTACCATGCAAACTTCCACCGAAAATTGGTTTGAACGAGATCTAATAAGTAGTTTTTAGGGTTCCGTAGCCAAATGGCAAAAAACGGAACCCTTATAGATTCGTCATGTCTGTCTGTCTGTCCGTCCGTATGTCACAGTCACTTTTTTCCGAAACTATAAGAACTACACTGTTGAAACTTGGTAAGTAGATGTATTCTGTGAACCGCATTAAGATTTTCACCCAAAAATAGAAAAAAAAACATAAATTTTGGGGGTTCCCCATACTTAGAACTGAAACTCAAAAACTTTTTTTCATCAAACCCATACGTGTGGGGTATCTATGGATAGGTCTTTAAAAATGATATTGAGGTTACTAACATCATTTTTTTCTAAACTGAACAGTTTGCGCGAGACACTTCCAAAGTGATGAAATGTGTGTCCCCCCCCCTGTAACTTCTAAAATAAGAGAATGATAGAACTAAAAAAAATATATGATGTACATTACCATGCAAACTTCCACCGAAAATTGGTTTGAACGAGATCTAGTAAGTAGTTTTTTTTTTTAGGTCATAAAAACATTGATCAAAGCTACAACGAACTTTTATATTATGTTACTTGCTGCTACGGAACCCTTCATGGGCGAGTCCGACTCGCACTTGGCTGCTTTTTTTTTAATACGTCATTAAAACATTGATCTAAGCTACAACCAACTTTTATATTATGTTAATTGCTGCTACGGAACCCTTCATGGGCGAGTCCGACTCGCACTTGGCCGCTTTCTTTTGTTATATGAACGATTACACAAAAAAGTCGGGGTTCGACGACGCGTTTCACTCCTAGTATGTAATTCTTTTTAATTTTATGTTATGGAAAACGCGTGTGGTCTGTTTAAGTACTAATATGATACACTTGTCCAAAGGGAAGAAAAAAAGGTAGATTCGCACATGATACTCTTGCCAGCTTTGCCCAGGCTACGTTCAATACATGAACATAAATGTTAAAAGTAATAGTAAAAATAAATTAGACTTAAATACATTAGTAAGTATATAAAAAGCATTCATGTCACAGAGAAATATCTGTTAAAAAGTAGGCTAATTTGCGTGTATCCAAACGCATTTCTTTTATGTAACTAGCTCTCCCATTTAAATCTTTGATCATAGCAGCGTTTGCTGCATTAAAAACAGTTTATTAATTAAAATAAACGTCTATTTGCAAGTTAAAGCATGTTTTTTTTCAACGTGTTAAACATCACTTATATGTCTAATTCACTGAATAAATATTTAGAGAACTTTAACACTTAATGACTCTAAAAAGTCGTTACAAAATCGTATACCCGTCGTGATATCTAAACAGCGCCTCGATCACTGTGCCAGGCACTTCGGCGCGTGAGTGGGTTCCTGTGTAAGCAGATATTCTTTACGAGGACAATAACAACGGAAGGATTGCCGGCTAATGTGCTCGCTGATTTATGCTTTCGTGTTGCGGATTAGGGGTTATTATCGAATGATCAATGTATTTCCACTACTCCTAAGGTGCATGATGTTTTGAGATAGCATGAACGCGTATAAGAGTGAGCGAGATAAAAGTATCATTCTCATCAAGTTGAATCAATTTCTTTATGATTTTAAATTTTACGATAAGTATCTATTTCTGCTGTAACCTTACTGTTTTCAGATATTATTTTGGGTCACAGGTCTAACCTAAACTAACCTACGTAACCAATGCTTAAGATAATCTGAAAACATTAAGGTTTCAGCACAAATTAGCATTCTATAAAATGAAAATTCTGTGAAGTGATACATTCTATTCTATTTTGACGACACGTTGGCCTAGTTGGGAGTGACCCTGCCTACGAAGCCGGCTGTCCCGGGTTCAAATCCCGGTAAGGGCAGATATTTGTGTGATGAGCACGAGTATTTTGTTCCTGAGTCTTGGATGTTTTCTATGTATTTAAGTATTTATTTCTCTAGCTAAGTATGTTTATCGTTGTCTAGTACCCATAGTACAAGCCTAGAGCTTAGTTTGGGACTAGGTCAATTGTGTGACTTTGTCCTGTGCTATTTATTTATTTATTTATTCTATGAAATGAGTTTCTGTTAAACAAGGGGACACCCTTTTTTACCTTGGAATGTAACTTACTTTAAACATTTATTTTTGTATGATTGAAAAATTACCTTCTGCTGGTGTTTCTTGTGGCGCTTATTCTTCGTAATGATGTTCTTGTCCAAAACGCTAGTACATTCATTCCATATTACTAACGTGTAGAAGAGCCCTCATGTGGCCAATTTACTGAAAAACAATTTTGAATTTTGCATTTTTGTTCCATCGTTATGGCAAATGACTCAACTGATCGATATGAACATAGTTATATACATACATACATAACATCACGCCTTCATTCCAGAGTGGGGTTACAGTAGGCAGAGCTACAGAAATACCAACAACCTTAAAATACTTGGTTATAATTCTGTATCCACATTTTGCACAATCAGGCCAAGAAGTTTACTAGTGTATTAGTGACAGGTTGGAAGCCCATCGCCTAACAGTGGCCTCTTACGACATCCACGGGAAGACGTGGAGTGGCACTACTCTAACCCGGCAACCACAAGGGGTATGAACATAGTTTATAGCCCGAAAACGGATAGCATTTGTTTTATCTTAAACAAAGCTCACTCTTTATAAAGAAATTATTTTCACAATAATTATTAACAAGGCCTCGTATATTCTGCCTTTAAACAGCATGAAGTTGGATTCCAATTGGGCATTTAACTTGACAAATCGGAGTCCACAAATCGTTTCCAGATTAAACAAACGCTATCAATCCGAAGTACTCTTGGCTCGTGGCCAAGTGCGTGCTCTCAAGTAGAAAATGACAATGTCACGCTCATTTTGAGGCGCTGTTGCACATACGATTGGCATAAGCTTGTTCTAGATAGATCTATTAGGCTAGATAGTATATAATGACAATTTCAGGGCTTCATCTTTTAGTTTTTTAGGGTTTCGTAATCTAAGTAGACACCCTTATAGTTTCGCCATGTCCGTCCGTCCGTAGTCTAGCTCAGAGACTCATAGTACTAGAAAGCTGTAATTTGGCATGAAAGTTCTCGAATGGCGTCCACGGACCGGGAGACGAGCTGTTGGTAGGCCTCCAACAAGATGGAGCGACGACCTCGTAAGGATCGCGGGATCGCGGTGGATGCGGAAGGCACAAGACCGGTCTAAGTGGAGAGCCTTGGGGGAGGCCTATGTCCAGCAGTAGATGTCTTTCAGCTGATATGATGATGATGATGATGATGATACATATTAGTCACGTCAACAAAATGATAAAATAAAATGTTACAAAAATAATGTTTTTGCTGTAGTTCCCCTACACGTGTCGTAACGTGGGTATGTAGTTTTTTTCTTGTCTCTCCGATAGTGTAGGGTGTCGTTGGATAGGTCTTTTAAAATAAGATGGGTTTGTAATAGCATTTTTTCGATTAAGGGATCCGTTTATAAAATTTTAAGCTTTAAAGCGCAAATTTTTGTAACAGTCAAGTGTCCCCCCACTGTCAAAACTACAAATCTAAAAAGAAAGCGCACATAACGAATTTATAAGGAAAACTATCACGACTAAGTAAACGTCATTGGTTCTTGAGAAACAGGCGAAGACTGCACCAAATGACTTTAAATAGAAAATTGTTATTACTTGTTGTTTTAACTTAACGGCTTCAGAACTTTACACTGAGAATGGTCCGACATGCTCTTACCCAGTTTGATCTCAGAACGACTCGCACAGGATTTGGTATGCTACACATATTAGGTATAATTTTTCAAATCTTTTTTAGGGTTCCGAGATTGAAAGGAGCCCAACGAGATCCTATTAATATGCCTACGCTATCCGTCCGTCCTAACTTTAAATAGCTTTATCTTTTGAACCGTAATAGATTTAATATCGACGCTTAAAATGGTGTAGCGACCAAATGGTAACTTTACAGGAGAGCCAAAATACGGCGCCATTTTTTGATAAAAAAACAATATAATTTATTTTGTCAGTGGATTTCAAAAATTCAACTTTGTACGTGATCAAGTTGGTGTTTTCTACAGTTAGTTGCAAAACTGAGCCAATATTAGCACCTTAGTAGAATGTAAATAAGTTGATGATAGTTAAAGGCATTTTTAAATGTTTAATACGACAAGTACTCCTTGAAATTTGCTAGAAATACTCCTACCAAATGATTTACCTGTCATTTACAGTTTTTAAGTAATTTTATCGTAAAAACTGTTTGATACCTCATTTTAAAAAGAATGGAATTCTCTATTTTATATAGTTTTCTTATTTGGGTTGCCATAGAGAAAACTAGATTACTAGTATAAAACATAAATTGAATTTTTACAGTTTTTGGTTCAAAATCTTTAAAAATATATAAATGACAAATACATTATTTCTACAGCAGTTTTGTAGCTTACTTCAAGGATAACTATTCTGTACTAAGCATTTGAAAATAGCTTTGATTGTCATCGACTTTATTAACATTCTACTAAGGTGCTAATATTGACTCAGTTTTGCAACTAACTGTATATACTGTCTTCAATAAATTACCCAAAAAGGTTTCACATTTTTTCTGATTCGTTGTCTTCACTGTAAGACTAGTCTGCTCCAACTAGGTAGGTAGTTGACACATTAACTTTTGCACCATGCGGATCACGACCGCTATCTTATCCTTCAACGTACCTTGGAGCAACATGTCCCGGTATGGGGATAAGACAACCGTGGAAATTACCAGCTTAGAGGTATTCCATCTTGGTCCTCAGGGTTGCAAACGCACTTGCGGTCTAAGGATTGCAGTCTTACGATTTTACTCTTGAGAATACAAATATCCCATTTACTACCAGTTGCTTATTTGCTTTCACCAATATATTTAAAAAAATACTTCCTTGAATAGGTATGTGGAGTAAAAGCAAGGGCTCCGTGCCATTATCTAAACAACGTTAAACACTACATATAACAACAATATTACCTTTTTTACGGCAAAAAAAAGCGGCATATATTCACGTTTGTTGTATGGGATGTTATGATTTTATTATTCGGTTTTTAGTATTTGGGCGGTTTACGTGAAAATAGTACAAAATTTAAGAAACTTACTTTTCCATTTCGTCGAAAATTAACAAATCTAAATGTACAAATAATTTTGGTGACGAAATGGAAAAGTTATAGTTTCTTAATTTTTGTCGTTAACGATGCACACTTTTTTTGAAAACCGGCCATTTATTGTTATAGCGGCTACAGAAATACATCATCTGTGAAAATTTTAACTGTCTAGCTATCACGGTTCATGAGATACAGCCTGTAGACAGACAGACAGACAGCGGTACGGACCCTAAAAATGAAAATACATCACATCAATTACCACGGTCCTCTGGCAATCTAAAGTACTGTAAGCCTGATAGGCGCCTATTCCTAAGCGTAATACTTTACGCACTTTCAACTAAGCTACGCAGAATAAGTAGTGTTTCTTGTATTTATTTCAACGATTAATATACATTAGTTCACATGTGAATGCCAACGCGGTCCGTTGGAGACTCTGGAGCGTCCCCCTGAAAACCACCGGCGGGCATTCCATATTTCGAAATCTTTTTATTCAAAAGATTTCGAGACCTTTCGACATAACAAAATAGAAAAAAGAAAACAATGAAAGGAGTATGTACTGCTACATCCTTCTTTCATTACAGTACCTACAAGGTTCTTAACCTAACCCAACCTTTTAAATATTGTTACGCAGGTCTTATAACATAACCATAAAAATAGAAATACACAAAAACTGATAATAACAAAATACTTGACTTGTATATAGAAAACCCTATTACCGAATATCATTTTGTTCAGGAAGGTTTGAAATAAAGGAAAATGCAAATTTATCCCGGATAGCAAGCTGTCCCCCGGGATAGAGCGATCCGTTCCGTTATGAAAAATCCATCTGCAATCTATGTTGATATTTTTACTTTAAAGTTTTCCATTGGCCAAATCTCAAACGCCGTGCCCCTTGTGAAGATCAAAACTTGAAGGATTTGATATTTTATCATATTTCCTTTATTTTTTTATTACCCTTGTTGCTTTGCTATGTGTACACAATTCGGCTTTTTTGGATTCATTTGGATCCTGTAGAATCTTTTGTACAATTACCCTTCAGACTTTATTTTACTGGGTTAAAACGATATTGCCTTTGACGTGTTTTGGTATTGTTTATAACTTCGCTGCCTTTAGCGCTGTTAGTATACTGTCGCCGCGAACTGCAGGAATCGCTGGTAACAGCGAAATTTTGTATGAACTTCGCGTAGTTTCGCTATTATTTCTTAAGTGTCTTTCATTAAGTGTACATCATGTAAATAATAGTTATCAAAACGTAGACAATATGTGACGACACGGTGGCCTAGTTGGGAGTGACCCTGCCTCCGAAGCCAGCGGTCCTGGGTTCAAATCCCGGTAAGGGCAGATATTTGTGTGATGAGCGCGAATATTTGTTCCTAAGTCTTGGATGTTTTCTATGTATTTAAGTATTTATTTCTCTATATAAGTATGTTTATCGTTGTCTAGTACCCATAGTACAAGCCTAGAGCTTAGTTTGGGACTAGGTCAATTTGTGTGAGATTGTCCCCTGATATTTATTTATTTATTACTGGAAGATTCAAAGATCTTTATAAGAAATCGCAGACCATCTACAATGTGGATCGACACTCTGATTAGGGTCGCAAGACAGAGCAGGATGCAACATACCGTTGAACTTAGAAGAACTTTAATACGTAAGTGCGACATGATACTCAAACGTACAGCTACTTTAAAGTTTGACAGTCAAAGACTTAAACTTGTGACCCACCTTAGGTCAAAGTCAATCTGACATTCTACAGCAATAAGGTTGAGTTTCCCCTTAGTTACAAATGAATTTGTATCTGTAAGGAGATTGACAACTTAAAGCATTTTTTAAATGGGTTTTAAATTAACGCTCGTGACCGCACAACGTCAGTTTTGACAAAACAAGACCATACTGTTTTGTCGGGAACACCTTAAAATTTCGATAGGTCATAAAATACCGACTGTTAATTTGTAAAAAAATTTTTTTTCCTACATCTATGTTACGTTGGAGCTATTATAAATAAAATGCCTAATTTAGTTGCTACACATATGTTAGGTTAAGTTTCATTTATAAGCGATATCTTCCATAACAAATGCATTGGGAATTATGATAATTCGGAATTGTAACTCTTTGGAATTATGTAGTGTACCTGTTTTGTCACCTAAATAGATACTTCCTTAAGATATAAAGTTATGTATTCGTAAACATGGGCCTCGTTGACTTAAGTAAACTAATTTTTCCATTGTATTAAGTTTTAAATAGTATTCTTCAGTCAAACCGATAAAATGAATAATTCAAAAAGAACTGTGTGGAATTCTAAAAAAGTTTAAAACAATTCCAAAAGCGATTTACTTACTAAAATAAAATCAAGATTTTTGCCAGCATTATAAGTCAATTCTGCCCTGCTAACACAAAAGGCAGTATCTCAGACAAAACTCCTGTAGCAAATACAACTTTATTACTAACAAGATAGGATTGAATCTGCTTTGACGACATAACTTGATATACTGCCTTTTCTGTTAGCAGGGCAGAATTATGAATGTATACAGCGATGTTTTCTCTCTGCATTATTAATTTTATAGCTTCAAGCAAACAAAAAAATCCTCGTGCCAAAGACGCAAGCTCCCCAGAGGCCGTTCAGGGGATATTGAAGAAATAGCAGGCAAACAAATGCGTGGAAACGCGCCTCAGGCAAACTCTTCTAAAAATGTTGAGATGTTGATATTTTTGAGCGCAATATTTTACGGTATATTATTGCTAACCTTTAAGAGCAGTTTGGCTGGCGTTATACCCTGTATGTTGATTTATAGAAATATGAAATCTTTCTATTCTATATTCTATTGTATTCCACAAAATGTTAGTTATCATAGCATAACGTGTTAATTTTAAACATGTTATGGTCTGTCAATAAGTATTTTCAAGTTACATACACATACATAACATCACGCCTTCATTCCCAGAGTGGGGTAGGCAGAGCTACAGAAACACCAACAACTCTAAAAAGACTTGTTGATAATTCTGTAACCACATTTTGCACAATCAGGCCAAGAAGTTTACTAGTGTATTAGTGACAGGTTGCAAGCCCATCACCTAACAATACTACAAGCCCTTATTCCCTGAATCGCCTCTTACGACATCCACGGGAAGACATGGAGTGGCACTATTCTAACCCGGCAACCACACGGAGAATTCAAGGGGTTTTCAAGTAATAAAGATTAATTAGTTTACGCTAATTGACGGACGATAAAAAAATCAAATAAATGTCAGGGGGCAATGTCACACAAATTGACCTAGTCCCAAACTAAGCTCTAGGCTTGTACTATGGGTACTAGACAACTATAAGTATACTTATATGTATAGAAAAATACATACTTAAATACATAGAAAACATCCAAGACTCGCGCTCATCACAAAAATATCTGCCCTTACCGGGATTTGATCCCAGGACAGCTAGCTTCTTCCTAAGTGTATACAGACACACACTTACACATTTTAAACTTTTGAATCCCTTTGTCGGGTCGGGGTTTAAAAAAGGCGTTGGGTAGGTACTAATATTTAACGAAATTAATTATTCACCTGTTAATCCTCACCGAAGTTGATTATATCGAGCACAAAACAGACTTCTATATTACCTTCCAAAGCCTAGGGAATACTTTTCATTTCACTAGAAAATGTTATATTCACCCTTGAATTAAGGTCGAATTTCGCGTGACGGATCGTATTAAAATTTCACGATTTTTCCGTTTGTTTTATAAATGGAAGCGACTTTTCCTTCCAATTGTCGATCGCGTATTTTGTCTGTCAGTTGGAAAGTTAATCCCGTGTGTGTTCACGTCGTATAGTAACTAGATGTTCGCTTACTCGTACAACTGGGATGTTATTCTCTTGAAACAACATAGTTTTCAATTCGTTGATAAAGTATTAACTGACAAACTAAAGTAACTACGCTAGACTACGGGATTGTTAGGTAAATTTACTAAAATCGTTATTTATTTATTTATTTATTGATGGAAATCCAACCGTTACAATTAAAACATGATGAGACATTAATAAAAAACGCAAAACCTATTAAAGGATTTCACATATTATAATGCCTAAGTAGCTAATTTTAAGTTAAGTACAAACTTCAAACTTACACAAAAACGATGAAACGATAAAAGATATATTTTTTTTTTTTTTTTTTTTTTTTTTATATTAATAAGAAGGCACGCGAGCACTCAGGCCACCTGATGGTAAGTGGAATCTGAGACCCATAGACATTTGAATTCTCAAGACTATAATCCTAAGACCTCAAATGCGTTGCCAACCCTGAGGACTAAGATGGAATGCCTCTATGCTAGTAATTTCACCGGTTGTCTTATCCCCACACCGGAACACAACAATGCGAACACTGTTGCTTGGATATTATATAAAATTTAAATTACTGCTAAATACTAGCCAGAGGAAAAACGCCAAAGGTTCCCATTCACATGGCAAATAATACAAATTCCATTTAACAAAAGTAAAGGTCACATCTCCCAAAACACATGAACATGTTTTGGGCAGAAGTATTAATAAACGTAATACTATCACGACGCAGAATTTTTTCTCTTAACATGTCGAGCACTCGGACTCCTTACTTTGTATGTAAATAGCTGATAAGTAACATTTATGAATATGAATTTAAATGCACATAATTATGTGCACTTTCAGTTGTCAAACTGGTTCGCATACATTAAAAATAAACTATAATTATAATAACGTGTACTGTATGTATGTCGTTTTGCCGCAAAGTTGAATCTCAAAACGTCCAGCATTTTCAAATTGTACAATACCACTTAGTTTGCATTTGGAATTTTAACTAAAAACAAATATGTACTGTTTTCGTTTCGTGTTTGAGTTGAAATTCGTTTGATGGTTAGTTGTGACTTTAGGCATGTGTGTTTGTTTGCTTAAACAATGTTTGTTAGCATGTTTAGATTAGGTTTAGCTGTTTCACATGTTTGGTTTGTTGAAACACTTTGTTTACGAATAAATGATTTATTGCTTTTAATCATTATCACATTATTATTGTATCCATACTTTGAAATATATCATTGTTCTTTAATATTATTTTTATCAAACATGCTCAAAAAGGGTGTTATAACACGCAGGCGTACAGGGAAGTTATATCCTATTTACCTCCCAAGGGAGTTATGGGATTAGTTTTAAAATATAGAACCCTCTATAGTACGTCATTACAGACTATGGAGGTTTAAAAACAGCTAAAGTTTATTTCCTCATTTCATAACTTGGCTACAGACCAATTTTACTGCATATAAAACGTATACGGTACATTTAACCGCATTATATTTATATTTTACTCTAATTTCAGAGACATTTGCATTTAGTTTTATTAAAATATGTATTAAAAACCGGTACAATCTGGCAGTATGGCCTGTCAAGTTTTAAAACGAACTATATTGGAAAAAGTTGAGTTGACGTGTTAACAGCCTCTTTTAGCGAGTCGATTGCAATTCATTTTCGACTGTTGTTTTCTTTAACAGCCTAATGATTTTTTTGTTTCCTTTCATATGTGATAAACATTGTGTATCACGGGCAGTAAGGAGATAACAAACTCGAGTGATTAAAAGCCCTCCTTAGGCGTCGGGCTTCCAATACTCTCGTTAGTTATCCCCTTCTTACTGCCCTTGATGCACAATGTACTATAAAAGCTCGGAGAACAGATGGCTGATGGGGTGAAAGAGTTCTCAATTGGCATTTTAGTATCGGAAGACTAACTATAATATTGTCGATGTTTCTGATAAACATGATCCAAACTCCACCTACTCACATAGAAATGTGAATACATTCATGAATTGATAAATTTCGAATACGTTTTCAAAGTATCGATATGTGAGAGCCGTAGGATGTCGACAGGGAAACTTTTCTGATTTATGGTAATCTATCCCTAGTTGGTACGCTCCATACTGGTCTTTCAACATTGAACATTTTTTAATGGAAATAAAGGAGGCAGTTGTGCAAGTAGGTCACCTAATGTTAAGTGATTACCGTGACCTATGAACACCCGCAACACTAGAGGAATCGCAAGTGCACTGCCGGCCTTTGAGACTAGTCAGTTCGTTATGAAATAGAAGTATTTTTTACTTCAGCTCAAATTTTGGGTGTGCTAAGGTTTATTGGAATAAAACAATCTTACTGTGGTTAAGGTGCGAGAACTTGATTTTATAGAAAAATGTAAAGAAGCGATACAGAAAAAAAAAATTTAACTTACAGTTTCATTATTTTTTGTGATACTAACCCAACAAATAGTCATGCTTTTTTAAAATGTAGGTATTTAGAAGTCAAGTTTTTATATGTATAGTACTAAGCCTAGCTCGTGTGAGATTCCCCTGATATTAATTTATTTTTAAATTATTTTTCCACCTTGTTTTGTCTACCAATGCTTTGGTCAAATTTACTAAGAGATTTAGTGGTTGTGATATTATTTATTACACAATATAAATAAAAACCCCGGTTTTATAAACTAGCTTGTTTTAGAGATATTAACGAGATATTAAATTATTATAAATAAAAGAATATGCAAACAACTATCTCTAAAATAAATATTTTGTTAAGACTATAGGCTATGGCAGAGAAACCTTTCTAGGCTGCTACTTAGTTTGTCTTTTTTTGGGCAGTTATGTGAAAATAAAAGATATCTCGGTCAAATGCGGAACAAACGGTTTAGGGTGTCAACTCTGAAACTATCCTGGAGTTACAATCTCTTTCTACTATCCCGAGGGATAGCCGGGAACATTGTTTGTGGAATTCCAATGGAAAATAAAGAGTTCTTTGTACTTTTGTTTGATCGGCTCGTTAATTATGGAGGATTGATCCTTTTCTCGAGTAGATGGTACATAAAAACCAAAATCAAAACAATAGCTGTTGCCCACAAAATCGTCCACGAAGAAGACATTTATCGCTATTCCCTCAGAAATTGGCCAATTTTACGAGATAAAAAGTATTCTATGTCCTTCCTTGGAGCTCAAGCTATCTCCACATTATACTTCA
Organism: Acleris holmiana; assembly: GCA_949316455.1. Classification (NCBI taxonomy): domain Eukaryota; kingdom Metazoa; phylum Arthropoda; class Insecta; order Lepidoptera; family Tortricidae; genus Acleris; species Acleris holmiana. The sequence continues at coordinate 18,995,606 of OX438777.1, forward strand.
GCAGTTCATCCATGAAGGCGCTGACACGAAAATAATTATTACTTACTAGCTTTTGCCTTTTTTTTAACTCGTTTATCGCTGCTCCCTTGGGAACAACACTGACCTTTGTCCTTGGTACTAGGTACGCCATATCGAATCTCACCTTAATTTTTTTTTTATGGTAAGTAGTAGGCACACGAGCACTCAGGCCACCTGATGGTAAGTGGAATCTGAGACCCATAGACATTTGAATTCTCAAGGCTATAATCTTGAGACTGCAATCCTAAGACCTCAAATGCGTTGCCAACCCAGAGGACTAAGATGGAATACCTCTATGCTAGTCATTTAACTGGTTGTCTTATCCCCACACTGGAACACAACAATGCGAATACTGTTGCTTGGCGGGTGGTTAGTGAAGCCTGCACACGACTCAGTTAGAGGTATCAGACGGACAGACTGACACACTTTCACATTTATAATACCTATTAGTATGATTGGTATCCAGATTATATTGAATAGTACAGAGATGTGTGACAGTAGTACAAAATAATCATTATACCTATTATACTAACCTCATTAGGGTCAGAAGTAGCTGTACACTTTAGTACCTTGTCACAGTAACGTATTAAAGTGAGATTGGTTTGAATTCAGTACATTTTTAGCTGCGACAAAGTACTAAAGTACACAGCTGGAGTTGGACCATACGAGTTTATAAAATGTAGTTAAAATTTCATCGTTGTTCATCCAACCATCGGATCGACGTGAAAGCCGACAGGCGGCAGACGTATTTCATATGGCTTAATGTTACTATGAACTGGCTAGGAAATATTCAATGCTTCCAATATCCATACTGAGTTACTTAATGTTTTTAGTAAAATATGACTGCATTATAAAAGTTAACTTATTTGAAAGGTGACGATAGGTAAAAATTACAAAAAGCAGATTTCAACAAAAAAACAAAAACCGCCTTCAAAAACGCAAGAAATAACTTTTTTTTAAATTGTTGGCACCTACCTAATAGGTTAGTCCAACTGAAGTCGGCTTTTTTGGTGAAAATATTGTGGTCGCCGACTTTAGTTAACTAACCTATTAAGTACCAACCTACTGTTTTTTAAACTTTTTTTAACTTTGTAGTGATCATAAATGTGCTGTTCCGTACTCCCACTTATTAGTTGATATGAAACTTTAAGTTTTCTGCAAACAACGCGGCCGGAAAGTCATAGTCATATTTCAACAAGTAAATATTCTTCGATGTAGTCGCTCAACTATCTTAATCGAGATATATTAACACCACCCTTGAAATAGGTACTGTAAGCCTGGTAGGCGCCTATTCCTAAGCGTAATACTTTACGCACTTTTAACTAAGCTACGTAGAATAAAAGTGTACGTCTTGCAGTGTTAACATATTCTTTCATTTAATTTAACGTTTAAATATACATTAATTCACATGTGAATGCCAACGCGGTCCGTTGGAGACTCTCGAGCGTCCCCCTGAAAACCACCGGCGGGCATTCCATATTTCGAAATCTTTTTTATTCAAAAGATTTCGAGACATTTCGACATAACAAAATAGAAAAAAGAAAACAATGAAAGGAGTATGTACTGCCACATCCTTCTTTCATTACATCCCTCGCCCCTCTGGAAGCAGGGTCCCTACCTATGCTATCCTGTACGAAACCCTAATGACTACCTAAGGGGGAACAATACATTAAGGGGGATCGTCCTGCTCTACAGGATAATTTCCTGTGACAATACCGCATCTGATGCCAAAACTTGTGTTAGTGACGTACCCTGCGTCATCGGCATCGTCTGCGCTACTTGCCATAGCAAATTTCGACTCTTCAAAAACCCTGCCAAAAATAAAAGACGCGATCCATGGTTAACCTTATAAACCAAAATATTATCGACGTATACAACAACCTTTTTGTATTTCAACCCTGCAAGCACCTTGTCCATCACTCGCTGGAACATGGCTTGACTCGTTTTCAAACCAAACGGCAATACATTAAATTCATATAGCCCCGTATGCGTCACGAAGGCCGTCTTTTCTTTGCCTTCGCCCAGAGCTAACTGCCAATACCCTGAATTCATATCAAGGTCAGCAAAATATCTGGCTCCCTGTAAACAACCAAGCAAATCATCCGTCCTTGGAATCGGGTACGAATCCATCCTTATTTTTTTGTTTAGCGCTCTAAAATCGATACAAAATCTTGGTGGGCCCTCCGGCTTGTCCACCAACACAACGGGTGAAGCATAAGGACTTCTTGACTCCTGTATTATGCCATTTTCCAACATCTCCTGTACTTGCGCATCAATTATTTGCCTCTGTTTATTCGACACCCGATACGGTGCTTTATGAACTGGTTCATCATCCGTGGTATTCACTGAAATAAAAGTATCCTTATAACATCCCAATTCTCGGGTTGCAAAAGAAAAAGTGTCGCGGAACCCTTTCAATAAACCACCCAATTCTGTCTTTTGCTTGGCCGTCAATCCATCATTCACGTCAAAGACAACGGGTTTCTCGTCGTTAAGGTTTAACAAATAGTTTTCATTGCGCTGCACCCAATCTGTAAAATAAATATAATCAGTTTTCTTCAAAGAAGATTCATTATATACAAACTCATTAGGATCATGAGCACATATAGAAAAAGTTATTTTTTTCTCATTATGACGTGAGATGAAAGGCACCGAACTAATTTGTTTCAGTGTCAGCTGACTCTTTGCGAAATCAATTATTGCTTCGTTTTCTCGTAAAAAATCTTGTCCCAGTATGATTATTTCAGCCGTATCGTGTATAATTAATACGCGTTGCCGATAATATACTGACGCAATTTGCATCCCTATTTCGGCCGAGGCATGCACATTGATTGCATAACCGCCTACCGCTCGCAAGGCCATAGGTCCGTGCGTTTGAGAATCCAAGGATAATTTATCCCATCGGGATCTGGAGATACAAGAGACACTCGCACCTGAATCAACGAGTGCTTCACAAATAATACCATTTATTACTACTGGAATAATCGGTACAGAAACATCCCTAGACTTATCTACAAGGATCGGGTTTGAATCCATGCCGCCTGTCGCATCCCGATCTACTAACGACGCGGCGTGAAGTTTGGGTGCTGCCTTGATGAAGAAGGAGTAACCTCTCGATAATCGGATCGATAACTTTCATTGGCCGTCGCTGCGCCTTGCTGCCTTCGCGAACTTTCTTGTGGTGTCCAAGGGCGTGGGCGTGGACACGGACGAGGACGAAGATCGTGTGACTCGCGTGGTGCTTCTGGTTCAAAGTGCACTCTGCGTGGCGCTATTGTAGCTGGCGTCCCGAACGGTGTCGACTCATCGAATCGTGGTGTGTGCATCGGCTGATTTCTTCGAAGTTTACATCTGGATTAAAAAATGGCAATTCTACATTTCTTGCATATGTGTTGTCGCAATTAAATATGTCCTCCATTTGCATTATTTTTTTTCTAAGTTCCTCTTTAGATGCAAATAACTTCGATGCCAACAGCCACTGGTGATGCTGGTTCATAGATGTAATAAAATGCCTTATGAATCTTTCATCATCGATTTTAGCTTTAAAAGCTAAGTTTTCTAAGGCGTAGAAATATTCAATCAGCGTTTCCTTGTTTTGCTGCCTTCTGTAGTTTTTTTGAGCGAAATCACCTCGGCAAGGAAATTGCAGTTTCAATTTTTCCACTAGCACTGCGTAGGTCGTGAATTCCTCAAAATTTGTCTTAAACCAGTGAAGGGCTGGTCCATCTAGATATGCGGCGATGGCATATTTTTTCTGCTCATCAGACATCCTTTGATGATTCCAATGGCCTGGTACTGCATTAAAAAATCCTCCGTATCAGATAGCCCATTATATTTTCCAGTCGCCATTTTGCTATGCTATATGGGAAGGACACGCACAAAAATAAAATACCAATATGGGAACAGTTTAAAGCGAGAATAAGTTAATAAAGATATCACTCAGGTTCAGGTCAGGAGCACTCCACTTCTTGCTTGCGAGAAGATTCTTCGGTTCTCTTATTCTCGATACCCCGTACGGGTCCAACATGTAAGCCTGGGAGGCGCCTATTCCTAAGCGTAATACTTTACGCACTTTTAACTAAGCTACGTAGAATAAAAGTGTACGTCTTGCAGTGTTAATATATTCTTTCATTTATTTTAACGTTTAAATATACATTAATTCACATGTGAATGCCAACGCGGTCCGTTGGAGACTCTCGAGCGTCCCCCTGAAAACCACCGGCGGGCATTCCATATTTCGAAATCTTTTTTATTCAAAAGATTTCGAGACATTTCGACATAACAAAATAGAAAAAAGAAAACAATGAAAGGAGTATGTACTGCCACATCCTTCTTTCATTACAGTACCGTTGAGGAGTTCCGAAGGCCATCTGTGGTCTTCATCATCAGTTCCACTTCCCCAAATGATATTTTCTGAATGCAAATGCTAGACTTCTTACTAAAAATATTAAAAACGCTATATGTTTGCCTACAATATTTGAGGAGTTCCCTCAATTCCTCACTGATCCCCTCATCAGATTCAGATTTGGTGACAATGGGTCAAAAAAAAACAAAATCGGTCCAAAATTGACGGAGTAATCGGTGAACATACATACAATGGAACGTATAACTCTTCCTCTTTTTGAAGTCGGTTAAAAACCTGAATACATTTATTTATAAAAGAAAATCATTACTAATTTACAGTTTCTACCAAATCCCGTGCGGCCTAAAATGAATGAATGAATGAATGAATGAATGAATCGTTTATTCACAAGAACATATGGTAAGTAATACAGATCTTAAAATTGATATACATAGCTTCCCAAGATATATTCAGCCGAGTCAGGCATGTGAAAGTTAAATTAAACATAATAAGCTAAAATTGTAAAGAGGAAATTGTAATGTTATAAGTAAAAATAGATTAAAATTATGCATAAAAAAATAAAATTGATGTCATATAAAATAAAATTAGAATTATATTAAATACATGTCTATCAATATATCTCAGGTCAAGTTAACTAAATGTAATAACATGTCAGTATTTAAAACTTAAACATTAAAAATTCATTTATGCTATAAAAACAATTGTCACTTAAGATTCTGTAAAATTTTATTTTGAATTCACTATGGCACAATGACTTTAATGCAGGCGGGATTTTATTATAAACTTTTAAACACATATGCGCTTTTGTTCCTGAGTACTAGTTTATTATTTGGTAATGCTAATCGATAACGTCTTTGCGGCCTAGTTGTATCCTTATCTGCGGTAGCAAACAGATATGTATGCAGTTTAACAAAGACGGCTATTTCGTAAATGTATAAGCAAGGCAGGGATAACAAGTTGAGTTGTATGAATAGAGGCCTGCATGATTCCCGTCCTACTTACTGAATAAACAACTTTCATCTTTTTTTATCTAAATATATGTGTTCTATGCATGGATTATGTGATGCCATGGCTACCGCTGGGAAACGGGTAAAACAGGTAAATATCAAATGTGTAAGAAAGTGCGTTACTCGCCATATTTGGCAAATTTATAGATAAAAAAAATGTACCTAAGTTCCTTGAAAAAAAAAACTTCATTGGTATTGTAACTACGATGGCCAGTTTTAACAAAAACCTAATGCATATCACACTTCTATTTACGAGTATACGCGTATATCATAACTTTAGAATGTCCTCATTTAAATAACAACGATAAACCCTTTTCAAGATGTTTCTAACAAAGTATACGTCTATATCAAGTCGTAACGGACAAAAGTATGCAAATGGCATCGTAGAGGCCCACTGGGCACATTGTAAATATCCACAAACGGGTCTTTACGCCCTCTCGAATGATTTTCAAGGCTCTTTGGGGCATTGAAGTTGAAAAGTTAATTTTTACGTCGAGACTTTTTGTTACGTTGCGGCGCGAAGTAGGTGCTTTCGAGTTTTGGGAATTTTGTGATGTTAAATAGAGTGTAAGCGGTGTTTGTTGTTGATGAATTTATAAAATGTTGAAATATCAGGACACATTTGACGTCCGGATCGCTACCACCATCTTATCCATTAACCACCCGCCAAGCAACAGTGTTCGCATTGTTGTGTTCCGGTGTGGGGATAAGACAACCGGTGAAATTACTAGCATAGAGGCATTCCATCTTAGTCCTCAGGGTTGGCAACGCATTCGAGGACTTAGGATTAGTTTTGAGAATTGAGTCTATGGGTCTCAGATTCCACTTACCATCAGGTGGCCTGAGTGCTCGTGTGCCTTCTCCTTAACATAAAAAAAAAGTAAAAAAATGCCTTTGATAACTGGATACAATGAGATCAAAATAACGAATTAGGCAAAACAAATTTCAGTGTTTCGAATAGTAAGCCACCGAGATAGTCACGTCAATTGCAAACAAAATTGCTAACAATTGTCGAATGTAACTTGTTTAGCCCCAGTGGACTTAATGTTACCACGGGAACTAGTGTCAAATATTATTATGAAATTATTAAAATGACAGCAACCCGGTGATTAAATTTTTTTGGTAATAAAAAGACTCAAGTCACAAACACACTTTTATATTAAACCTTAACTCTTTATTACGCTGGAATATTATGGAATAGACGAATTAAAGCCCCGAGTCTATGTCAAAATCTTGTCCCGTGCAAAACGTGTTAGGTAAGGTTAGGTTAGAACTAGCAATATCATACAAATTCAAATTATTTTATTTGTAAAACATAGATGTGAGATCAATTATGAAGATTTGGATTTCCCATAATTCGAAGTTGCAAAAATTGTCCTTTTGAATCCTATTTCGTGTCCCGTAGCTTTAAGCTTTCGGTTCGAAGCTCGATAAAAAACGACAGGAGCTTTAACCGCGACTGACTTGCAAAAACCCAACTAATGGGCTTGCCGGTTGTCTATGGGGGAGTAATGATGTGCCGCGGGTATACTCGACAGTCATACGGAGAAACGAAATGGAATAAAAAGTATAAAAGCTATGTGTTTGCATATTTTTATAACATATGTTATCGTGTACAAAGATAACAATCGTATAATTGTATTGACGTCCAACTTCTCACACACAGTGGTCCGTATAGCTACCACCATTTTATTCATTAACCAACTGCCAAGCAACAGTGTTCGCGTTGTTGTGTTCCAGTGTGGGGATAAGACAACCGGTGAAATTAAGATTATAGTCTTGAGAATTCAAATGTCTATGGGATTTAGATTCCACTTACCATCAGGTGGTCAGTGCTCGTGTGCTTTCTCCTTTTCATAAAAAATAACATTAAAAATGTGTGTTGACGACACGGCTCCTGTTTAATCATTGTGTTAACTGCATTATAATAAAAGCTTGTTTATTTATGCGTTTAATGAAACCCACAGAAATACTATATAACCTTTCCTAAATTACTGCAAACGGCAATCCTTATTAAAATAACCTAACCGTGAAATGTTCTAGAACAAAACCTATGTTTCTGAATGTTCGTGTATTTTTTTATTATTACATACATACATACATACATAACATCACGCCCCCATTCCCAGAGCGAGGCAGGCAGAGCTACAGAAATACCAACAACTCTTAAAGGACTAGTTGCTAATCTTGTAAACACATTTTGCACACCCAGGGCCTCTATTCAACTGCGTTATAACGATATCGCGTTTGACGTGTATTGGTATCGTTTATGTCACAGTCGCCATTATTGTAAATGACATAAGAGTTATGAAAACGTTGACAATACGAAAACACGTCAAATACCCCGTTATTACCATGTGGAATCCCAGCCCTGGCTAAGATGTTTACTAGTGTATAAATTAGTGACAGGTTGCAAGCCCATCGCCTAACAGTACTACAAGGCCTAAATCCTTAGTCGCCTTTTACGACATCCACAGGAGGACATGGAGTGGCACTATTCTAACCCGGCAACCACAATTTTAATTTTATTTTATTATTAAAGATCCAAATTAACTATGTATCGCAGAGATTTGAATAATGAAAGACAAAAAAAAAACCCGGATGCTTAAGAGTAGTCAGTGAGTTTGGAGTAAAGGCTACTTTGAAAGCGGGTTTTATAAAGAACCGCTAGATCGCATTTTGATGTGATGATCGCATGTCAAATGTCACTTTTTTTTTTGTTGACATTTTTACCAGCGTGTTCTTACAAAACCAGATCTAAGTTTAATTCTTATTAACTTTACTGATGGTAGGACCCTGTCCGGACCCTGACCCGGGTCCGTCTGGATCGCTACCACCATCTTATCCATTTAACCACCCGCCACGCAACAGTATTCGCATTGTTGTGTTTCGGTGTGGGGATAAGACAATCGGTGAAATTACTAGCATAGAGGCATTCCATCTTAGTCCTCAGGGTTGGCAACGCATTTGAGGTCTTAGGATTATAGTCTTGAGAGCTCAAATGTCTATGGGTCTCAGATTCCACTTTCCATCAGGTGGCTTGAGTGCTCGAGTGCCTTCTCCTTATCATAAAAAACTCACTTCCAATTATTACGAATATGACAATCAAAGAATGTAATTCCAGTTATTACATGATATAAAGTACTTTTTATACTTTTTATTGATATGAGCTTGGTTGGAGAGGTGTAAATCTTGTACGTGTTTTTGGAGTTCATTAATTACTTTGGGTAAGTTGTAGTGGTATGTTCTCATACCACACACATTATTATAATATGAAGGAAGCAAAAATTGCCCGTTTTGGTTAAGTTAGTTAGTTTTGGTTATGAGAACGTGATCTAACTAGAAACTATTAAGTTTTGAATTCATTCATACAATTCTGTTCGTTCTTAACCAAGACCTATTCTAGAATATTCCAAGATATAACAGAGACAGTAAATTTAAGATTTAATGTTGCAAAGGCCGTATACCCATTGTATTCATGCTGCGTTTGCATCGTTTAGGAAACCTACGAGCTCTATGAAATATGCACATTGTGTATAAAATATACATACATACATACATAAAGTCACGCCTTTATTCCCGGAGTGCGGTAGGCAGAGCTACAGAATTACCAACAACTCTAAAAACTTGTTGATAATTCTGTAACCACATTTTGCACAATGAGGCTAAGATGTTTACTAGTGTATTAGGGACAGGTTGCAAGCCCATCGCCTAACAGTACTACAAGCCCTTATTCCCTTAGTCGCCTCTTACGACATCCACGAAAAGACATGGAGTGGCACTATTCTAACCCGGCAACCACACGGAAATAAAAAATGTATAAAATATAATATCGTGAATATTCTTATTTGAGTGGTATCTCGCTATATGATAATAGATTAAGGTTATGCTTAGTCTGAATGCTTCTTTTGAGGAAAAATTGTTGGCAGACCACCAGCCGAATGGTTTGGTGTTGTGCCAACACATCATCTTAACAAATTTTTGAGTAGACGCACATTTAAGTAACCTAAGAGGGTAAAGAGCCACGCCTCCTACATCATTATTTTACTCATATTATTAATTTATTTATTTTATTAGACGGTAATCATTTTATAAATTTAACTAAATGAAACAACACGCAAATGCCTTTTTTAAAAATTTATTTTGTATCACGAGAAGAAGGCGCACGAGCACATAGGCCACCTGATGATAAGTGAGGTCTGATACACATAGACAATTAATTCTTAAGATTACAATCCTGAGGCTTCAAATGCGTTGCAAACCCAAAGATATTACATTTAAGTAATAGTTTTGGAAAGGAGTCAGAAGTCAGATAAAGCATTTTCTCAGTCCACTTAGTTAGTAATAATCAATACATTATAAAACACAACACGAGATTTTACGAATAATAATCACTTCCCTCAAGGGTTAGCTGGAAGAGATCCCTTAAAGGGATAAGTTCGCCTTTGTACATCTTTTTATTTTTATTCATTGTATTGTTTCCGTTTGTCTTTTGTACAATGAAGTGCTTACATACATACATACGTACACTTCAAATCAAAACGATGGCATACATTTTAATGGTCCAGTTTATATAAAAACAATGTTACCTACACTCTTATCGAAATACACATTAAAGCGATGTAAATCCGCCAATTTATTAAACACCTTTTAAAATATCTGACGGCTTTGACGGCCGAAAATAAATGCAGGAAATCAATTTTCATCACAAAGAGGTGTTAACAACTCGCACCGGTGAACAGCGAATAAACTGAATGAAATAAAAACACTGAAATAAAATTGGTACAGTTTAAAACGACTTGCATATTGGTTTGTGGATATGTCAGTCGTGCTAGGCCTACTTTATGTTGTCCGTGACCAATCAGCTGACAAGATGGTCCATTCGCTGGTTTCTGATTGGTTGCACACGTAAAGCTGCTTAGCATGATCGATTAGATGCAGCTACTCGTACTACTAAACGTTTCAGTTGAACCTTCCTAAAGGTTTTTTAATAATGTAATAACTGTTTGTATTAAATTTAATTATCTGTAGATTAGATTTCTTAAATTAATTTATTACTTATTTAATACATTGAAAATTGCACCTAAGGGCGCCACATATACATTTATAAATAAAACAAAATCTTTGTTCCAAATAATGCTAGGTTAGTAAAAAAATTACCAAGAGTACAACAAATAAACCCCTAACAAATTCGTCAACATTATAATTATTATCTGAAAACACTAACGACCTGTGGCCCCAAAGTTGATTAAAGCAATCACTAGACACAAGGGTCAAAATCTCAACAAAGTTTTCGTTATAAATCATAAAATATTGCCCTAAATAACCCAATTTAACAACCAACTGGAACCATATTCTTAAGCACAGCCGCAAGAAATAAACTTAAAATTTTACAAAGTAGCAACAGCAACTCGTTAAAACAAAGCTGCTCGCTCTGCTCGGTGCTCAACGAAACATTAACAGGCCCGAGACGTCAAATAACGTTAACGGTAACGTTATAACGTTAACGGAGATAAAGAATCGTAAATAATGGCGGAACAGTTTGACGGGCGAAGTTTGCGCATAATCGCTGGGCCCGAAATGTGACTCGAGCAATCATCCTTAGCTGTCAGGGGGAAGGGAGCGTGCTTAGGGACGAGCGGACGCGATTTGTAGTTTTTATTCTAGGTCAAAAATAATATAAAGAATAACAGGCATTACACACAACAGAAATTTGACGACATTAGCGAACTAATCTATTCATTATAAGTTACTAGATACCCGTCAGTAGCTTCACCCCGCTGCAAATTTATGACTTTCCCGGTAGTTTTTTTTTTCTTTCATAGGAACATTTTCCTGACGATAACGAATACAAGAAGAAAGAAAGAAAGAAGAAAGAAAATAATTTTATTTCTGCAAAATGATACATTTTTACTTAAGATAACATTTTGTAAAGCTAATTACGGTAGAAAATTAAAAACTTAAGATAGCTTAAATTAGCTTGACATGCAGGATTTTAATTAATTATGTTATATTTAATGTAACAGATTGCGAAAAGTGACCCCACTCAGCATGGTGTCGAGCCACTCAGGAGTGTCTCGACGCTGATCTTCCGTGGATCCAACACAGTGATACACGGGACAGCTAACGGCACTATTCAAATGGCTAGTTTTTAAAATTAGTTTGCGCGTGTAGTGCGCATGCGTCAAATCTATATTTGGATTTTGGGGTTTGTAAATATGATATGATATCCAATAACATAGTATTACTATGACACTAATATAGTTAGATACGGAGTGAAATCTACACAATGGTAACAACAGATTAATTAGCGAAATCGATCCAGCCGTTCATGCGTAATGCCGTGACCAAGGAAAATAGGGATTTATTTTTATATTCTAATAGCTTATTATAATTTAAAAGACAGTCGCTGCATAATTAATATGTGAAATAGCGCCTTCGCAATCTTAGTATAGTTAAGGTTTTATTTAAAAAAGCCTCCATTTTGATAGCAATTCACAAAAATAGTTGCAGTTAAACGGTGTTAATGTATAGTCGAAGACACTGTTAACTGTACATTTACAAACGAACATGAACCTTATCGCAACGTATTAAAGTCTAGGGGTGGTCAGTTAACAGTGTCTTCGTGTGTACGTTTTTATGGGTATATTTAATTTAAATTATTTTTTCTTTGTTTATTCTATTGTGAATTTGACTTATGTAATTTCATTAAATTATTTGACTTTGACTTGGAGCGTGCCATCGTGGATTGAAAACACTAGAACTATCACAAGATTACAATATCCTCATGAGCCCTGGTGCAATATAGGAGGTACACAATCAAGGAAATTTAGTTTAAACTATATTTAAATTGAACTTTATTTCGTTGCGGTTACATTCCAATTCCCACTTATAAAAATCTCTGTTTGTAGTACGAGTATGTTGACTATGCAAAAGTGTTTTCACTAAATTGTAGACGAATACAGCATGACTTTTTGCAGTGTTTGTACATATATCACTAGATAGTATAAAACAAAGTCGTTTCCTGCTGTCTGTCTGGGCCTCTATTCAACTGCGTTATAACGATGTCGTGTTTGACTTGTTTTAGAATCGTTTATGTCACAGTCGCCATTATTTTAAATGACATAAGAGCTATCAAAACGTTTACAATATGGAAACACGTCAAATACGACATCGTTATTACCGTGTAGAATCCCAGCCCTGTCCTTATGTATGCTTGGATGTTTAAAACTGCGCAACGGATTTTGATGCGGTTTTTTTACTAGACAAAGTGATTCAAGAGGATGGTTTGCTTGTACAATATTTTTTTCAAGAAAGCTCGTTTTTTTTAACAATTTATTATTTATTTTAATCGCTTTGTCTTTGACACTCTGTTCTTTCCCCAAAACCGCATTAAACGTCCGCAAGCCGACGTAACGAATATTGCGCCGACGCGAAACAGGTGCCCACACTTTGAACAGAGTTTAATTTTTAACGCCTGCCGATCGGGAAATTGACTTCGAAGAATAGCTTCTGCAGTGTTGGGTGGGGGTCGTTTATAACAAGTATCGAGGGTTTTAGTTTAAGTAATAATAAAACTCGATGTTTGATGATAATCTCCACAAATGTATTTTTGAATAAATAAAAATAATGTATTTGGAATAAGGGATTCTAGTTGGTACTGTTAGGCGATGGGCTTGCAACCTGCCACTTCAAGTAATACACGGGTAAACATCTTAGCCTGTTTATGCAAAATGTGGTTACTATGTTTGCTATGCCCAACAGGGTTCATAATTAAGTTATTATTAATGATTACTGTATTAACTTAAGTTAGCCTAAAATCTGTAAACTAACACTATGGAATGCGATATACATTTGAGTATTGAGTAAACGGTATAGCCTTCTTTATGACAGATATAACGATTAATTATGCATTTAAGATATTTTAATCAAAAAACCCAGAGTTCAGTGCAAGTCGGACTCGCACACACAGGGTTACGTACCACTCTAAAAAAATACACTTATTATCCCCATACATGACCCCTTTTAATCTTTAACATTATTTTATTATTTTTTTATTATTTTCTATTATTAGTTGTTATTGTGGCTCTACAAACTTTATTAAAAATTAAAGTGTCTAGTTATTATGGTTCACGAGATACAGCCCGCTGACAGACAGATGGACGAACAGCGAAGGCTTAGTAATAGGGTCCCGATGGCACCCTTTGAACACTTAACCTTGATAAAAAACCATTATCCAGAAGACCAGCCATATTTTTCAAAAGCAAACCTTTTTTATTTGTGAACAGTTAAAAGCCTAATTTCACTACACGATACTAAATTCAATATTTTAGTGCTTCAATATACAGGTTGTTCTAATAAACTGTTAAATTAACTACCGGGACAATGTGTAGCCTGAAGGAGCCCATTGTGCGTTCATAATTACGTGCTTAGTTACGGCGCCTCGGGGAGCGATCGCTGTGAGTTAGGTCTCAAATTACTCGTGGTTTATGACAGAATATGTCGGAAAAATATAGTAGTGTATTACAGAAGGCTATTAGTAGTTGATAAAGGGTTTTAGATCATGGTTAGAGTACCTGACTTAGAATTCAACATTCATGTTATAGGAATTTGATGGAAAACTGGAATGAATTAATATGGTAGAACCTCTGTTTAATGAGGTTTTGAAGTAAGTACGTAGTACTCGTATGTAACGGAGAGCTGCTAAATTAAAATAAACTAATATAAGCATTAATTAATGACCACAGTCTTTTCGACATTAACAGAATATTGGCATAATGTACTAAAATGTGCAAAATTACAAACGTGTACTTTTTCCTGTTTCTCATTAGTAAAGACGCGAATTTAATACCCATTTTTAGCATTCTACAAAGTACGTAAAAGAAAAAGCTGCGTAGTAAAAAACTGCGAATGAGTTTTGCACAGTTTAGTAGTTAGTACCCAGAGGGCTTCAGGAGGACGCAATTTAGCTTTTTACTTCTCGCTATTAAAAGAGACGTTAAACCCCTTTTTACAACACGCTGTACTTTTAGGGGCTTAATTTATTAAATTGTTTGTGCTTTATTACATATCGTATTTCAAACAATAAGTGTGTTTATTTTGAAGTGTGTTAGTACTCGTGCCATGCGTTTAATTATTTTAGAATACATTTATCTATACTTGTATAAGTTACTGATCTGTATTTCATGTTTTTTGTGGGCGCTAATACTTAAGTTTATCCGTTTATTATTAAATATTAAGTGGAAGTGGATCCATGCACTTGTAAAACGTCGTGTTTTGTAAAAAAACTACTCAATTAATACATGCACAAAATTTTATTTCTAGATATTACAAAAAAGTGTGTGTAAATAAAAATGATTGATTTTAATTGATTTTTCTCACTCTTAATTGTACCCAGCATCAGAACAGAAATCTGTGGCTCTAGTGAAGACGGATACAAGTCAACTTAGCTCTTAATAAATGAGGGTAAACATCATGTAAAGAGTATATTAGACATATCGTTTTTCGCCTAAACTTTGGGAGACTTGTATACTTTTTCACTAGGGCCACAGAAATAAGTCAGTAGATAGTTTTCTACTTACAGTTAACACCGGTAGCTTACAGTGGAGACTTCTAATTTAACATGCTAAGTAAGCCTACCGTTAACTTCTTCCACGGCAGGTTTTTTGCCTCAATTTCTTTGCCCCAAAAGTTATCCGGGTCCCCGTAACGTTTATCCGGGTAAGCCCCCGGGGCCGCGATTGTTGCCTTGACGACACCTGAGCGTGCAATTTCATATATTGTTATATGTAAGACTGAGGAAACCATTGTGGAGTAATTGAAACGTGCTTCTGTGAGTTGAGAATGTTATTGTCCTGCTGCAACTATTGATTGTTGGAAGAGAACACCCTGTAAACTTAACACCCTGTATTTGGTTGCTGCCACCAAGTTTACAAGGGCTAACATTATGATCGAGAGTGAGGTAGGAGGAACGGGTTCACCTGACTCAGGTAATAAATATACCTAATAGGAGATCCCAACCCTTATACTAATAGAAATACTTTTCATTTTGTATTTTGCTTAGTTAATTCTAATTGCTTTTGACGTGATATCGTTTTTTTAGTACTATTAAGCAATGGGCTAGCAACCTGTCACTTATACACTAGTAAACTCCTTGGCTTGATTGTGAAAAATATGGTTACATAAATTGGACGCTGTTTCGCAATAATGTGTCAACCTACAAGTATTTAGCAATAAAGTGTCAACCCTCGGTGCGATCATTGTAGGTTGACGTTTTTTTTGCTAATTACTTGTGGGTTGACACATTATTGCGAAACAGCGTCCAATTAAACGCAAGTATTTTTAAAGTTTGTTGGTATTTCTGTAGCTCTGCTTACCCCACTCTGGGAATGGGAGCGTAATGTTATTTATGTAGGTGTATTGTTTTTTTTTTCCCGCCATTACTGCCAAGTAAATAAGAGCTTTGGAAGTGTCGACAATACAATAACATGTCAAAGTCAATTTTTCCATATAGAGTGAAATTCTCATTATAACAATGAGCTCGTAGTGTGTAAAGTATGTCTACGGAGTCAATATTTTAATGCCTTAATTACTGGTCCTAATAATGAAAAACTCAAATATTCAACTCATTTACTTTTTGACTAACATTTAATATTATGTACAATAATCTGCTTCTTGGCATTGGTGTCTTGTCAAAGCCTTAAGCTGGTAAACTATGTATTCAATTTTCACGTCAAATTATGGCCAGTTACTATTGCTGTCTCACTAAAAGTTATTCTCTTAATCGCACCACAGACTAACTATATAACGAAAATAATGTAATTAAAAATAATGTGTATTAAAGTAATGGACCTAATCCTATCGTTGATAAATTACTCTTTATTAGTTTATTGCTATTTGTTTTTCTAGAAATATATATAAATATATATCTTTATAGTATGTATATTAGAGCAAGACGCCGAATAGCGCCCAGCGCATTGCCGTAAAAAGTTGAATGTTTGAAATCACCTTAATAACTAAGAATTCCCACTTTGTCTCTCCAAGCAAATAGTGACAAAGTCGCAAAGGGAATCTCATTGTACGGTGTTTTAATATGCAGCCTAATGCGGCCCTAGCTAATGCACTCGACTCGCCAAATGCACTCTGATGCACAGTGGATGCACCAAGAGAGGCTTCCGGTTTAGTGGTGCGGTGCTTGGAACCGGTATTTTTGATACTAAGTATTTTTAGGTATCAATGCTGACAACTTAAAAAAATATTTTATACACGTTTGATCAGTGACTTTTTAATGTCTGAGGTTATTAAAAAAATATTTCAATTACTCATGTTGAAGTTTATGTATGGAAGGCCATGGCTAAACTGAAGTATAGGCACCCTGCCCAAGCAATTAATGTATAAACATTGTAACTTAATGCTGAATAACTTAATATTAGCATTCCGCATAAGAAAAAAATTCGTATACAAACTGGGTTAGCTGGAAGAGATGCTTTTAAACAAAATTAATAGAAACCCTTTTTTTGAACTTTGCTTATTATGTTGCTAAGTGATAATATAGATCACTTAAAAAAAAGCATTATTCTCCTAAGGTGAGTTATGTACCTACTATAATATAACATAATACAATTATTCATGTCGAAATGTTACGATCAATACGAGAAGGTAAAAAACATGTTTCCAAGTGAGTTATTATTATATTTAACAGAAAACATGCCCTCTTTTTTCAACCCAACTTTGTCTTAAAAACTTTACAATTTAAAATTCGTACTGTACTACCTAGTATTTTTACCTAGTACTAGCAGTCATCCCTCTTCCGGTGCAGACGACCGCGCTGCGCGAGATTTTATTTAGCCGCCTGAACGACGGCTGAAGAGGAGGAATTTCGCGGCACTATCCAACTGTGGTCTTTATAGACTTGTAAGTCTAAAGATAACGCAATCTGCCTGCTTTGCTAACGCTCGTAGATTCCAATCCTGTTAGGGCAAACTTTGTATAAAACGCACGAATCATGTGAAGTCGTTAATGTTTCTAAAGTAAATTACTATGAATTAGCATTGATATTTCTAATTTGAAGCTAGGTTCATGAGTGTTCTTTGTTTAAACTTCTTAAGTGGTAGAATAACTGTTTAAAACGAGTAAAAATACTAGGTAATTTCAGCATCATAAATATTAAAACGGTCTCGTTTGTAAATAATTGAGAGGGTAATACTTCACAATGTTTTTGTTCTTGGAATGCTAGAAAAGCGTGGGCTTATTCGTGTTTAGTCACGGGCAACAATTTAAGGAGGTGGAAACGACTCGTTTTTTTTTAAGATTTAAGCACGTATTCACACAATACATAGAATCAGAATCAGAATAATCTTTATTCAAGTAGGTTTACAAATAATAAACTCTTTTGAAACGTCATAGTAGCGACTTAGCCTAAATTGACTGCAGGTTCAAATGGCGACCGATCAGAGAAGAACCTGTAAGAAACTCTGTCGGATGTCTTTTTTTTTTTCGACGTTCGCAACCTTTTGTCGTAAGGACTAAACATTTTATTACAAGCAATTCAGTCCCAAGCATTGTTATCATTTATATAGTCTTTAATACTATAATATGCTTTAGAAATTAGTTTACGCTTAACGTAACTCTTAAATTTATTTACTGATAGTTCAGTAACATTACTTGGGAGCTTATTATAGAGCCTAATACAATTACCCATAAAAGAGTTTTTTTATTTTATGGAGCCGCGTGAAGGGCACTGCGAGCTTATATTTATTTCTGGTATTAACATTATGTATGTCACAGTTCTTTCTAAATTTAGCGATGTTTTTATGAACATACATAATGTTTTCATACATACTTAACTTCACGTCTTCATTCCTAGAGTGGGGTAGACAGAGCTACAGAAATACTAACAACTCTTAAAAGGCTTGTCGATAATTCTGTAACCACATTCACACAATAGAGATTTAAAAATTGCTGTATAGGATTTTTGCTTTTGTTACGCTGTCTTGTGTAAATATTAAATTAAATTTACTTAAAAGTCTCTGTCTTTCAAGTATTGGTATAACTAACATACCAATCATTCATAGCCAACCAAGCAACCGTGTTTTCACTGTTGTGTTTCGGTGTGGGGATAAGACAATTAACCGATTAAAATTACTAGCATAGAGGCATTTAATATTAGTCATCGGAAGTCAACATTTTGTTCTTAAGACTGCAATCTCGAGATTATGAATATCTATAAGTCTCAGACCCTACTAAACACGTGGTGGCCTGTGCGTAAGTGTGTCTTCTCTATGACATAAACAACACATCGTCATTACTTTGAAAACACCTCGTATCTCATATATTTGGTGGTGTACAATTTTAAACATAAAAATGAAGAGGAAAAAGTATGACGAAATATGAGAAACGTGTTTTTTTCAAATTAGTGACGACATTATATCTCTGTGCTTATGTGAGTGTGTTTTACAATTTTAAGACTAAAATTATACATACGACATAAACCGGTAAGAAGAAGCATTGATTAAATGTTAAAAAAAGCTTTAAAAAATAAACTGAAGAGTGAAAACCAATATATGAAATAATTAATTAGTCAATTAATGATATTTATTTCTTAAAGTAAATTTACATTCTGCGTTGCATGTCATGTCATGGTACAGTAAGTTACATTAAGATCGTCAAAAAAGCAAACGAACAATAACATCATTACAAATAAAATAGGTCATAATAGCAATATTAAATTAAAATATTTTCACCGTTTAGGCTCGTCATAACAAACATGGATAGGATAAACAAATTAAAATAAATAAATTATATCATTTACTCAAGCTCTCTTATTATTTGCATTCGGGTTTTTTGTTTATTTTGTGGCCACCTACCGACATCTAGTGACAACTTGTAACAACCAACTCGACAGCGCCGCCAGCGTCTAAACAAAACGTCGCAACTAAATCTGACAGAGCGCTACATCGCTCTAACGAAGTTTCTTCAGTCGGTTGACTTATATACCACTTCCAACTTCATCCAAACGGACTTCGGTACTTAGGCATAACACCCACCTGGAGAGAGATATCTTTATTGCCCTCTCGTTCTACAATATAAATATTTTAAATTTATTTCACTTTTCAGTTTTAATCAATCTTAACTTCACAAAAAGAACGTAAATTTATTTTTGATTTTCCTGACAAAAGGGTGATGGGCAATTTTGTATGGACCCCGTCCCCCCCCTCCAACAGTAACGGGCTGCAGGTCTATATGTTCATTAGGACCCAATAAAAGACAAAATACTTATCTTCGTAGCAAAATCAATGGGAATTTTTTAATGAAAACAAAGGGCCAGGCAAGGCAAATCATCTACATACGTGTTCATTTTCAAACAAATTCCATAGTTCCATACGATAAGATTATGATTTTTCAAGAAAACCCCATACATATGGTGATCGTCGCCTTAGAAAAAATACATCATAGTTTAGTTTAGTTTATTTATTCATCAATGTAATATTACAATATAAATTGCATTAAATGTCAAAAAATATGAAATTACATTGAGATTGTCGACATAAATACTAATAATCAAAGAATACAAAAATAAAATGCAAATAATCAAAACAAATCTATTAAATATCTAGTAAATGGTCACTTATCCGATGTCAATCAATAGGTATACATAGATTAATAAATGTCAATACAATAATAATTTTACAATTTGAGTGCCATATATTCATCCACGGAGTACAATGGATTATCCAATAAAAGGTTTCTCAGCTGATGTTTAAATGCTTCGTCGGATTGTACATTTTTAAGTTTGGCGGGTAGACGCTCATAGTACGTGGGACCTATGACACGCGGGTTCTTACCCGCAAGTGCCATGCGACGGGGAACTGTTCTCAAACGCCCGGTGTGGCGGAGCTCCTTGCCAACAATATTGACGCGGGCGAAGGAGGAAATATTATTTCTTACGAACATTAATATTTGGAAAATGTAAACAGAATAGTGTGTCAATATGCGGTGCGCTATGAAAAGACCCCTGCAAGAGTGCCTAGGTTTTACCCCAGCTAACGTACGTATTGCCAAGATCTATAAACTGGCACATGTTTCATCACTGTTGGTGGGTGGGGACATTTTTACCCATCGTCCTTTTAGTACTTATTAACTTAAATTTACTTTTGTATATTTGGAATGGGTTATTTATTAGCTTTCATTTGAGTCCTATAATTTTGTTAAAATAAATAATAACATAAACTTTTCACAGTTTAATGGTTAACGTCCACTGTATCAGTTTAGCACAGGAAAAATACAAATGTAACGACACCTCACTCTTTATAATCAGTCAATCCGTTCAGGCTACAGGAGGTCTAAATTTTATAGAGAATCATCCATGTGATAAATATAAAAAATAATGATGATTAGGTTGGCAGTTGGTGGAAAAATCGAGTAACATTAACACACAAAAAATACGGACGAAATAAGAACCTGGTTTATTTTTGAACTCTGTTGATTTCGTTGTTAATCCGTGGTCATACATAGTCATACAAAATCGCGATACGCATAAAGCTTTCATCGAAATCAATTTCCCCGTCCGTTGTGCTATAAGCATTGCTGTAGTGGATTGCCAACAGAATGTCGCGACTCGTTACTGGCACAATGATAAAACGATCATTCAGTTATTTTACTGCTGATTGAATGTGTGCGGTAGCCTTTATATCCGCTACCGATGTGTTTAACAACCTTCACACAGAAAACAAATATTTTATACAAAAAAAAACAAAGTGCTAAGTGATCTGGGGGCTGATTCTCTCAACACAGCGCTGCGTCGAACTCAAAGATGAAGTTTTAACCGGCCAGTTTAAGAAGGCAGCAGGCAAGTGAGTCGAGTTCAGTGTCGTATAAAGCTGTCTAATTATAAAGCACTCGCTAAAATGTGTTTTGTAAGCTCCGACGGGACTTCTTAAACTTGCCGGATAAAACTTCGAGATCGACGCAGCGCAGTGTTGAGAGAATCACCCCTCTGGTGAGGATGGCAGGAAACCAATAAAGCCATAACAAGACATTAACTTAATTGAGCACCGATGAGCTTTGTCGTACACACGAAGACACTGTTAACAGAACACCCGTAGACTTTAATACGTTGCGATAAGGTTTATGTTTGTTTGTAAATGTACAATTAATAGTGTCTTCGACTGTACCTCGTCCCCGCACCTCATGTCTATCCCGGCTCTCTTAGTTGTACTCCTACAGAAGTGGACGTCTTTCAGCTGATGTCTATGATGATGCTTATATCCTTGAAAGACGCGGTGTGCTATAGAAAGTACATAATCCAGGCAATTTAATTTAAATTTTATTTCAAGTCTCATAAAGTTCATTTTTATTTGTTTCCAAATTAAAAATGACATTAAAGTGCACAGGTAATTGAACTTTTTTTACTTGCTGGTAGATTCAAATTCCTACTCACTAAAATCTACCGGATTGTGTCTCTTGTCAAGAGGATATAGAAATTTTAGGTTACGTGAAGTATCATTAGTAGACCCCGGATTTTTGTCGCAATGACGTCACAATAGGGTAGTTTGGGGAGTAAATGGAACGGTGTTCATTAATACGGTAACCTAGTCTATTGGTGTTCTACCGAATTAAATATGTATAATCAGGGATTCACGATATTTTATATATTTGGTCAAAACTTAATTAGGTTGTATAGGTTAAAACTGATTAATTGATAAAGATAATTTAATATGTTTAATTATGTTCCACTGTTCCATTTACTTGATGGAACGGTGTTATTTAATACGAAAAACTGCCGGATTTAACGAATTAATTGTAATAACTAAGTAGGCATTCCCGATAAAAATTACACTGCAAACCATACATTTGTACGTACATTAAACTGGCTTTTTTTCAGACGCCCACTTTTTGTCTGTCAAAAGCCAGTTTAACGTAAAAATGTATGGTTTGAAGTTATATACCAAAAGATAATTTTGATCAATTGACTAGATAATTTTTGTCGTCAATGCCTAGTTATTTAAATGTTTTAGGTTAAAAAACCGTATTTATTATTTATTAATGAACACCGTTCCATTTACTCCCCAAACTACCCTATTGTGACATCATTGTGACAAGAATCCGGGGTCTAATCATTAGACTATATTTATGCGAGTATTCTATTTACTTTGGTAGCCTAGGCTTTCTTGTGTCCTAATTCTGGGCAAAAGCCTCCACTCATCCCTAAAGAGCATGCTCCTGCCAATCACAAAAGCCAATTACATTGTGATTTTATTTTATATGCTAGATGTTTTCGGCGTCTCTATCCGCGTAGAAGTCGTTTATCGCTATTCCGTCAGGGTCGGCCAGTATTTCATCTGAATCAGGTTAACCGTGAAAGCGTAACCAGCAGACAGTTAGACAGACTGACAGACATTCACATTTATAATATTAGTATAGATAATATTTTACTCCTAACCCTTCAAACTAATAAGAATTTAAATGTTTGTAGAATAAATTACTTTTAACCCTTTGAAACAGTAGTTGGTAGATAAACTAATATAGCTTTAATTCAATGGCTGGGGACTGTTTTAGAGGAAACAGTAAGTTATTTTAGTGTTTCCTGACTTAAATTGGACGGACGGACGCAAACGACCATTTTATTGGCCCTTGGGGAGCGTTTCTTTCGCGTCTCGAGCTTTTTGTAGCAAATTCGATCTAAATAGAGTCACATTTAAATTGGACCTTAACACAAAAACTAGTTTGAAATAGCTTCAGTTTACGACGATGTATTGGTTAATTCATAATACGAGGGGCTACAGGTTAGTAGGTATCTACGAGATCGTTGTTTAACTTTAACTGTAAAAGTATTGAAACATTACAGGGCCCCTATTCAGGTGCGTTAAAACGATATCGTGTTTGACACGTTTAGGAATCGTTTATGTCACAGTCGCCATTATTGTAAATGACATAAGAGTTATCAAAACGTTGACAATACGGAAACAGGTCAAAAACGATATCGTTATAACGCAGTTGAATAGAGGCCCAGTTAACATTTTCTAAAATAAATTGCAAATGACACTGCTGTTATGTAAACTTTCAAATAAAATATTATTATTATTATGAATTATTACAAAGAAGTCTTTTTAGAGTTGTTGGTATTTCTGTAGCTCTGCCTACCCCGCTCTGGGAATGAAGGCGTGACATTATGTAGATGTTTTAGTCTATAACTCCAAAAGAGTGTGAAGAGTTGGTAGAGACGATGCCATTGAGAATCAAGGCTGTTCTTAAGAGTAAAGGCGAGACAACTAAGTGGTAGGCGAACTATTTTGCATACTCAAGATCGATAGCCGAACTATTATGCGTTGTCGTTGATAGAAAAATTGATTTTTTTTTATTTAAATACAGAAATAATTTTAATTTGTATTATGTAGGAAATAAACTTGATTAATTTTACAATACTTTTTTTTTATTTCTTGCTTCCATGCTATTAAAATTACTAACTAGATTTGACTTTGAAAAAAAAGTTACTTTCAATTTTAAATAGTAGCCGAACTCTTTTGCATTGGGGCTCGTATAAACCTTCCTCTTTAATCACTCTATCTATTGAAAAAAACCGCATCAAAATCCGTTGCGTAGTTTTAAAGATTTAAGCATACATAGGGATAGGGGCATTGTTGTGTTCCGGTGTGGGGGTAAGACAACCGGTGAAATTACTAGCATAGAGGCATTCCATTCCATCTTAGTCCTCAGGGTTGGCAGCGCATTTGAGGTCTTCGGATTATAATCTTGAGAATTCAAATGTCTATGGGTCTCAGATTTCACTTACCATCAGGTGGCCTGAGTGCTCGTGTGCCTTCTCCTTAACATAAAAAAAAAAAAAAAAAAAAAAATATATAGGGACAGAAAAAGCGACTTTGTTTTATACTATGTAGTGATATACACGTGTGTAAGTACGTATATCTATGTTTAAGTACGTATATATACGTGTAAGTGTAGTTAAAACCGATTTAGGTTTCGTTATTTTAGGGCGTCAAACTTGTCCATGTGCCAACTCTCGGAACCCAATATCCGCTCTGAAATTGACAGCGGCCGCTTCAGTCATTTAATTTATTTGATGTAGTAATTGGAAAATTATTGTAACTTAAGTTTAATTTGAAAGTAGAATAGCCAGGGCTGAGATTCTACACGGTAATAACGATATCGTCTTTGACCTATTCTGCCCTGCTAAGCCAAATAGCAGTATGTCAGATAAGTCTCCTGTAGCAATCAAAACCTTATTACTAACAAGAGAAGATTGAATCTACTTTGGCAATTAAATCTGACATACTGTGTTTTAGCTTAGGATGGCAGTATTTCTGTATTGTCAACGTTTTTGAGGAAATGCGTCAACGCATACCAGCGGCGTCCGGTGGGATCCAAGATGGTAATGTGGGACTCTGACCAAGAGCGGAAGGAATGCCTACCCACTAAAACTCAGCGATTCTCCTTCTACGCAGTGTCGGTGAGGGCGGCAGGCTGTGCTTGCGCATTCCATTACGACTCACCGGATTTTGACCCTCCCCGGTTAGTAGGAGGAGAATTTTAAATATCTGAGCTCCATAAATATCAATTTAAATGTCGATTCGCTTCGATATTACATTGATCGTACACAAAACGCCTCAGTTCGTACCGTTATACATTACGATATCACACTTTAATTTTTGAGGTAAAAACAAACATCCGTGTGGTTGCCGGGTTAGAATAGTGCCACTCCATGTCTTTCCGTGGATGTCGTAAGAGGCGACTCAGGGAATAAGGGCTTGTAGTACTGTTAGGCGATGGGCTTGCAACCTGTCACTAATACACTAGTAAACTTCTTGGCCTGATTGTGCAAAATGTGGTTACAGAATTATTAACAAGCTGTTTTAGAGTTGTTGGTGTTTCTGTAGCTCTGCCTACCCCACTCTGGGAATGAAGGCGTGATGTTATGTATGTATGTATGTAAAACAAACATTAACAGCTACCTTGACTTCATTACAAACGGTCAAAATCCAACAATTTTTAAATTTTATCTCCTGTTCATTCTCAAAGTGGAGGCAACGTAGCTTTACTAAGGGTGTCCACAAAGTGCAGGCAACGAGCCGTGGACACGGACACGGGACGGGATCGTTGGTGCACTTTGATGTCCACAATTGTCAAATTATGTGGGATTTTAAATTTGCGTTTTTGGAACGTTAGCATTTTTATTCCTGAGTTGAGTTGACGTTTTTGGTCAAAGCTTTGCTCCTTTGCGAAGTTTAAGTGACATCGAGGTAGGTATAATAGGATAGCGGCTTAGATTTTGTAGAAATTTATTTAACTTGTAACCTGGGTCAGTACTCTACTATGATCTATGTATTCAATTGATAGTAAAAGCGGCCGTATCGTAAAAGTAGTTTTTATTTCAAGAGACTAAAAATACCATTATAACATTAGATATGTATCTACCCCAGAGAAGCAACGTACTTTCACTATTGAAGTGACAGGTAGAAATAAATAACTTCATTTGTTTTCAAGGTTTTGTCACGCCTTTAAATTATCCAATAGTAAAATTTCTCCTCACTGTATGACAAGAGCAACTTGTAGCTGGCTGTTAATAGCTTTCCAAATAAATTTAAAAGAAAAAAGTACTTTAGTTTCTAGCGTCAAAAGGTGTCACTTTAGTCCGCCTAAACACGGCTCTTAAAAGTCACTTATAGAGCACCAAAAGTGACATCGGACATAGTTTCAAACAAAATAGAATAGTCGAACGTGTAAATCGTTTCTACATCTTCATTACTAATGGTAATAAGTGTAAATATTAAACGGACAAAATTGCAATTTCCCTCCGGGCCCGTCACGTGCTCTGCTTATTTCATTTATGCATAGAGTTGTGATGCGATAGAAGAACTTTGGTCATATATAAAAAAAAAACTATTAAAAAAAAACCGGGCAAGAGCATGTCGGACCATGTTCAGTGTGTTCCGATGCCGTTAAGTCCTACAATCGTAAAAATCAACAAGTAATATATAATTTTATAATTTTCTATTTAAAGTCATTTGGTGACGTCTTAGATAATTTTAGTAGGTATAAACGCTTTAATCGCCTGTATCTCAAGAACCAATGATGTCTAGTCGTGACAGTTTTCCTTGTAAATTATTCGTTATATGCGCTTCCATTTAAGAATTTTAGTAGTTGTAGTTTTGGCTGTAGGGAGGAGGACACTTGACTCTAACAAAAACTAGCGCTTAAAAGCTTAATATTTCATAAACGAATCCCTTTATAGAAAAGTTGTTCTCACAAACCCGCAATAATTCAGGAAGACCTTTTCAACGACATAGCATAGCACACTATGGGGTGGACGAGAAAATGCATCCCCACATTACGAGTAGGGGAGGTACACGAGGAAAAATTTAATTCAACATTTTATTCTACCAATTTGGTCACATGACTAATATGTGTATTCATGCCAAATATCAGCTTTCTACTACTAAGACTCTCTGAGCTAGGCTACGGACGGACGGACGGATGGACGGACGGATGGACGGATGGACGGACGGACGGACGGACGAACATGGCGAAACTATAAGGGTTCCTAGTTTGACTACGGAGGCCTAAAAACGTGTAGGAACTGCAATTAAATAGTATTTGCTTCCTTTAATTGTAGTCCTAAATAAGTTTTGAATTGTGGTATAGATAAAATTTAAGCACACACAGGACCTCTTGATGGTAATTTGTCTCTATGACTAATGGTTTTTTTTTTTTCCAATCCTGAAGAATAATATGCAGCGTCCTAAAACTGGTATATTTAAGGTAAAAGTAAATAGGTTGCTACGGAGGTTGTCTACGTTCTCATGATCGTCATTTATCATTAAGGTGGAAAAGTCCTTTAATTAGTTCAGTGTAAATTTATACTTTTAAGTCTCATTAGAAAAATGTTTAAACGTTATTTAATTGAGGTTTTTGTTACAGGTAAGGTTTTCTTCCTTCCTATATTCAGCGCTGCAAATAAAGGTATGACGTACATTATTTATTAAGAAGTAGAGATGTAACATCAAATTATAGAAGCTACCTCTTTAGTAGATTACCTGACATTATGAAAATGGTTTCAGAAAGTAAAAAGCACCAAAAAAGTTGCTATGAAATATTGGCATACAACCCTATAGCCAAAACTACAATACTAAGGGCCTGTTTAACAATCGACAAGTAAATTTATCTGTCACATAAAGATGTCTCTCTCCTTGTCTATTTTCAAGTGTCAGAAACAGAAAGGGCTAAGTTTATCTGTCAAATAAGCTTTACTTGTCGATTGTGAAACAGGCGGTTAAAATATTAAAAAAAACTTAAATAAAAGAGCATAATATAACGAATTTTAAATGAAAACTATAACAACTAAGTAAACACCTACTAAAATCATCTAAGACGTCACCAATTGGGATTGTTTATTTTTGCTAACCCCCCATTTTTATTTTTTTTTAAACTAAATTGAATATTTCAACAATTCATCGTTCCGATTATTATTTATAATTTATTAAAAATTTGAGATGCGACCTCTCGTAAATTACATGTGGCGGCTGAATCTATAAATCAGAGACACAAGAAACACAAAAAAAAAAGGTCAGTCTATAGTTAGTTTAGTTGTCATCTGTCAATGTCACCGTACATGCTCTGTTACAGTGACAGATGAACTTTTTTTTTCATAAGTAAAGTCCAAGACTTTAACAGATTCAGCCTGTGAGGAAGGTTAAACAAAGGTCATTTGTATATTTATGAAAATATCTTGAATCATTGATTATTTTTTCGAAGTAACTGTCTGTTTTTTTTTACGTCATATCTCGAAATGGTTTTCGAAATAGCTCTTGAGAAAAAAAATGAACAATCATGCAAAATTAGTTATTACTTTTTGATTCTTACGTTTGTAGTGCCTAACGGCTTCGGAACCCTACGCTGAGCATGGTCCGACATGCTCTTGCCCGGTTTTATAGATACGTTCAGGGCCCGTAGCATGGTCGCCTTTATCGATGTGTGATGTCACTTTCTGACCAGTGTGTCAGTGCGATTATCCACATTGATAAAGGCGACCATGCTACAGGCCCTGTTGACTAGTACAATTTGTATAAAACTATCTCCTTAAATTTATTTTTTATTATTAACCCTTTTCTTGGCAAAATAAAAAAAATGAAATATTGTTTATTTTTTTATATATATTGGTAAATAATGTTAATTTTAAGTAGAAATAAATAGAAAAAAAAATATGTCATTTGGTTTTATGGAAATATGACATGTATCTTATAGGATACTTTGCTAGGAACAAGGTAACTTTTGCGCGAGAATCACTGTATATCAAAAAGTACTTTGCCCTTAATGTGGAAATAAAAGAAAAAATAGAAAGATATGTATTTTAATAAAAAATATTGGTCCCCATCATCAAAGAGATAGTTGTTGAAGAATGAAACGACGGATCGCCTAAAAGGTTCTTTAAATTTGGCTTTTTATCACCTACTTGGTGTGAAACATAACGAAACAATTACGCTTTGGCGTAAAGCATAAGTTTAGCGTACATTTGGAGCAGTGTACAGTTGTTTGCCCATTCTTACATAACTTACATCTCCCTTTTGTACTAAAGATTGGTCGTCCATACTGGTCGAGCCTCACATCTACAGAGGGCCTGGGAACCACCGGCGCTTTTATTACTTTTGAAGGGATGGGACCCGCGGCCTCGTTGGAGGATGTCGACACTTGTCGATCGCATTTTAAAAGGCCTTGCACAATGCTGTATCGAAACTGTTTTAATGATAATGTCCGGATAATTTTATCAACACACTGCCTGCGATATAAAACCCAGCTGTTGATTAAACACATGTCCAGTATTTGAGATACTAAAGGCAAGTACCAGCGATGTCCTTTGATTTCTGTCCTGTTGAGTGCGATGAACATGTCGGCGAGGTCAACACCACCCATATGCGCATTATACTGCTTAATAATTTCCGGACAAGGCACTGCAGTTTTCTGCTTCGCATCCTTGTTATATCGCAGTATCGTACCTAATGGGTGTGCGTCGACAAAGCTACTGGCAGTAGTCACACATTTATTGTCAAGCCACTTCACAACGCACACCTTGTTTGAGTTGCAGACCACTTGTGAGTGTGAACCTCTTGTCTTTTTTTTCAACGTCTTATCTATTGCAATTTTTTTTTCTGCACCACGCAATCTATTTGACCGAATGGTCCCTAGAGAAAATATTCCCATTTCCTCCCGCAAATGACATATAAGTTCGAGACTTGTGAAAAAGTTGTCAAAATAAACAACTGAGCACGCCGGGTCTGGAATACTTTTGCAGAGAGCAATTACGACCTTGGCACCTAATCCCAAACTTGACTCTTTTGGTGACAACTCATTGTAACGAAATGTATCATCACCAGCGTATACGATAAAGTCATAAACAAATCCATTTATGCCAGCACGAACAAATATCTTGAATCCCCACTTTTTCGGTTTGTTTTTCACGTATTGTTTGCGATTGCCTGCTTTCTTTCCTTTATATGGGACCATCATTTCGTCTATGCTAAACCGTGTCTCATGGGGAATTTTGAGAAAATTATGTCGTACCATCTCAATCAATGGTCTTATTTTAAAGAATCGGTCCCCATCATCGAGGAGGTTGTTGTTGAAGTGAATGAAACGGCGGATCGCCTGAATTTTTTTTAGTGGCATGACGTCTGCGATAGCTGGGTATCGGTATTCGTGCGACCAACAGTCGGTAAATGCTGGTAAATTTACTATGCGATGAAATCGTTTATATCATCTGTACCAACATTTAGGGACTTGCCGGTCACCTGAGTGGAATATAAATTTGTTTCATTCACTATCATATTTACGATATCATCGGACCAAAACATTCTAAAATATTGTAACGGAGTTTGAATGAAGTCAACGGCAGGTAATATTTTATCTTTAATTTCGGCACGGTGCAAAAACTTTTTGTTAGCCCATTTGTAATTTAACGTTTTTCTCTGAATAGCTATAGGTTTTCGTTGTAATCTTTTAGGAAGCACTCTAGTCCGTCTGGATCGTGTAGAGGGAGGCTGTGGAGATGGTATACCCGCTGGAGACGAAATTAATCGTACTACAGGAGAAGGTACAGGCAGGTCAAAACTATGGACGATTGTCGAATGCAGTCTTGATGATGGTTGAACATTTTCTCTGGGAGTAAGCGGTGATGGCGGTATTAGTGCAAGTGGAGTAAGCGGAGAATACTGTGGTGCAAGTGGAGTTAGCGGAGATGGCTGTGGTGCAACGGGGGAAGCAGTAGCAATGTCTTGAAATTCAGGCACCTCATCGTCTGATAAAATGTGCAAATTTTCGAATGAAGATGGCAATGAAGGTGCTGGAGAACTGTCATCGTTATTATCAACGTCGTGCTCGTCTAAGTCTAATCGCGACAACTGTATTATTTCTGGCTCAGAATCAGTTGACTCTTCAATGTCTGATTTAGTGCCAGATTTTGGTATCAAAGCCAGTATTTTCTTGGCTCTATAAAAAGTTGGCCGTGCGCCTCCCTATAAAAATAATAAAAAACACACATAGCATGCAAAGCAGCGAGCAAATCCATGTATAAAATGAGAAAATTTTGAAGTCCCGTTTAGGCAATGTGCACCATAAGATACATAAATCTGATTCGCCATATACTCCATGAACCGTGTAGTGTAAACTGCAAGATACGCTACAAGAAAACCAGAAATCACCATGAAGCAGGCAATGTATACCACAGGATACACAGTACAAAAACGACAATGCGACACGAACTAGGCAATGTGCATTTTGAGATACATACATTTTGAAGGTTGGTTAGTCAAATAAGATATAAATTATCTTCTATATAAGTAACTCACATATAACAACCATATATTATACTAATGGAAACATTCAAATTTCGATAAGATTTTCCCGGAAACAACATGAAAATTCAATTTTCTTACCTTCTTGCGCGTGATCATGTCGGAGCCGGTGAATATATCTGTTTTGACGCTTCAACAGTGTTGCCAACTTCACGCAAATTACAGTCTACACGTTCAGAAATATGTGCAAAATGGAAATTTATGGAAGCGTTCTGTTTTAATAAAAACTATTAATGTCAAATATTTTATTAAGTTAACTGTATCTTACAAGATACGTTGTCAAGAAAAGGGTTTCCAGTCTACAAGAGTTTATAGAGATCATCCCAAAGTCTCACACTTTCGAGGGTCTATTTCAAATTCCAGTTAAGGAGTTAGACCCTTCGCACTTCGTCCATTTGAATTCTACTTATAAATATTAATAGACCCCCTTAATTTCATCTGCTCCGTTATTCCCTGACTTCTGCCTTCGTTTATTTAGATAAGTCATTATTTAAATTAGTTTGCAATGTGTGCGATTGTTATTAGGAATCGTGATTTGATTAAATTATGATATTTTGTCTTGAAATTTTCAAGTTTAGGCAGTTATAAATAAATGAAACGATTTACAGTGAGATACCCGTTTCAAATCCAAAGCTAACCTCAAGTAATTATTGCTAATTATAAATTTGTTTCTACTTTTGTTAACGTTGTTAAATGTATAAATATGCGCATTACTTCTAGAAATTAACTATAAACTTAAGGTCTAGCCTTAAAAGTATATTCTTAATATAGATATTATCATGTTCGTTTGGCAAATCTTTCGGCTTCATTTGGGCGCACAGACCTGATTCCTATGGTTCTGGCCATATATAGCCATGTATAATGTTTATTTTAAATCTCCTTTTGATTTTTTTGTCCTTTTTTGATGTTTTTTGTTTAATGTAAGAGCGTGTGTTTGTGTTTATGTTGAATAAAGTTTTTATTTATCTATCTAAGTCAAAGCATAGAATACTATTTTCTATTCTATAAAACAAAAAAAAAACTGTTAACATACAAACATATAATCTTAAACAAGTGTTAAAGTGACTTTTTCCATAGCTTAATCTAATCATTCACTGGACAATGGGAATTTAAATTATACTTCAAGTTGTTCTTACATCTGAAGGAGTTACAATGGCTTTGCAATTCAGTATAAGATGAGTGTAAAGGATATAGCTATTTAATAGCAGTTACACGCCTCCGTCTCTTTCTCTCACCGATAATTGAACTTCACAATTATTTTATGGTTACCCCAGTTTGGATAATGGCAATTTTATATGTGTGTTATTTTTGCCGCTTTCTTAACAATAAGGTACTCTCGAAGATTTTTCTATATCTGACTTACATTATAAACCATTTTTAACTGATGGTGACAACCGCATCAAAATCCATTGCGTGGTTTATGAGGAGTTAACGGATATTCCGACAAAAAGTCAGACAGACGCGGAAAGTGAATGTAAAAAAAGAAGAAACAAGACATACGAATAGATCATTACCAGTTAGAACTAAAAAACAATATTCGCATCTAAATGCCAAATGGTTCCCCCTGTTTTGGCATAAATTTGTAAGTAATAATTGTTTGTGGCATAACCTATATAGCCTCAATTGACTTTGCGCATAAACTGTTATCGCTGAATCTACATTCGCATAGTTTGATTTGGCAGAATTACGATTGTCCGAATATTATTAGGTCGTATTTTTCATGCTCCGAATCATGTTTACGCATAAATATAATGTGCATAAAATTGTTTGGCCGAATACTATGCAGAAATATGTTTTGTCATAACATTTTGCTGTACCAGATAGTTTTAGATAGTTTTTGCTACTATAAGTCGACGGGTCCCCGCTTCACGGGGCCCCTATTTCTGGGCGGTTTGCCCTTCGGGCGTATAACTAACTAACCTAACCTACTTCTTTTTTTCCACAAAGAGGAAAATACACCGTGTTTTTTTTGATTTACGATAACTTTAAGGGCACGTTCTTCAAGTCAAATTAAGCTAATTTCCCGAAGACAGACATAATATGATAACTCGTACGGTTATAAAGATATTCAATTATTAAAATTAATCAGTTAATCACATTAAACTAATGTAAAAGGCTCTTAATTGATACCTAACAATTTTCTTTTAATTACCTATTATGAGTAAATAGTTTTCAATTGTTAGGTCGTGCACCTGTCAAGTGTTATCTTTACTTGTGTGTGTGTATGTCACGCTGACTTGACGTATTTGACACTAACTATGAGTTAACTCTAGAGACCCTTTTAGAATGATTGAAGACACAACATTTAATTACTTTGTTCTAAACATTTTTTTTTATTTTTTTTTGCAATATTTTAAAATCTAATGTACCACGTAGTTTCTATACGTGTACCTAACAATATGCCGAAGTTATCGTAAATCAAAAAAAATACGGTGTATAATGAATAGATAATAGGTAAGTACTACTACTAGCAGTTAAGTTTGTAAGTATGCCAAGTTAGTTTTGTACAACCGATAATATGCCGAATAAACTTATAATAAACAGAATTATGCGCAAAAATAATCGGTCATACTAAAAGTATGGGACCTTACATTCGGACTAACTCATTTTCGAGATATTACAAATTATGCCAAATAAAGTTTCTGCCGCATTACCATTCGGCAAAAACCGATAACGCCAAGTTTATGCTAAAGCAGTTCTGGGCAGAGCCCGTGCCAAACAGCGTCAGTAATATTTGTCCTAGTAAATCTAAAATAGCCTAAAATCGATCCCAAAACAGCCTGAAACCTATCGCAACTGTCGGCTCGACAATGGTCGTAAAACACCCAGTGCCCACCGACACACCTCACCTTTTACCTTTGAATACAATCTTTAGTTTGTGGCAGTGAAAGTGGAAACGCGGGACACAATTAACATGGCGCAAGTCAAAGTGCTTACGCCGTTGACCGAGGGTCTATTATTGCTTAATCCGCGCGCCATGTTACGTGTCCTGCTGTAACGATGTTTGCCGCGCGAAAGAGACAGCGCTAGCCGATTAGGTGCGACACTTGATTGCCCATCGCCTTTGTTGGAGAATTCAATCTGGATTGCTTTGGAGAGTTAAAGTGCTACCGGAAATGAATAAACTGTGTTCAGTACGAGAAATGGGTTAATTTGTTTTTAAAAATAACATTAATTAATTATTCCTATTTTATTTGTGATTGCCAGGTAAGAATAGTGCATCTCCATGTGTTCCCGTGGATGTCGTAAGAGGCGACTAAGGGATAAAAGGCTTGTAGTACTTAGGCGATGGGCTAGCAACCTGTCACTAATACACTGGTAAACATCTTAGCCTACTTGTGCAAAATGTGGTTACAGAAAATAAGTATTTTTAGAGTTGTTAGTATTTCTGTAGCTTTGCCTACCCCACTCTGGGAATGAAGGCGCGATGTATGTATTTGTGATTGGTTTATTTAATGCAATTTTATTAAGGATTTGATTTGAAAATGTTAAAATTGGTTTAATTTAAGTAACATTTCCTAATAGTTTTTCAATTTATTTATGTTATAATATATGAGTTTCTAACTGCAGGTTTGTTATTAATAATGTATTGGGATTAAGCTTATATAAAAAAAGAAATGAATGTTTTTAATATCTTACTTAAGTAACTTCAACGTATATTTTAGTCAAAAGTAAAATATTGTTTGTTAGTTTTTCCATCCTCACAGCTACTTGGTTTCATCCTCATAGCTTACCTCACGGGTACTTTTTGTCTCGGGAAATTGATTAATTTCACATCATCAGTTGATAAATTAAACAGTGAAAATTAAAAAAAACAAAGAAACATACCTTTGCAATATAAAAATATAAAAGGCTGTCTACAGGAAACCAAGCACTTTTAATTTCTTAGCACTAAGGACTTAGGCAAAGCGATCAAAGAGCCATAGCAAGTAACAAGATGAATTGCAATTTCGCATAGACAAAGGCAAATGCATCATCTCGTTTCAGAAATACTAGACGTAAACGCATTTTGCGGCAAGCAAAGCCCCGGGCAGAATATAGGCTAAAATGGATTCCCGATCAAATTAGATTGCCGACCGAGCCACGGCGAGGGTAACAAACTGTGGCGGTTTCGGAACGTAATAGTGTGTGTTAGCCAGGAAGGGGCAGGTTAGTGGGGCAATTGATGGCAGAATAGCGAGAGCAAGGGTATTATTGCACCCATTAAACAACCCGGGCCTATTCTACTGGGCTAAAACGCTAATTGCGTTTGTTGTTTCACAATCGTCAAGTAAAGCATTTTTGTCAAATAAATTTAGACCTGTCCCATTCTTACACTTGAAAAGTTACAATTATATATGTAACTTTTTATCAAAAACCATAATTATAAGGAATAAAGTATTGAATTTTTTCAAAATTAAAATTGTACATAAATACTCATCAAAAATGAAAAAAAATGATATAAACTATATGATACACCCAAAATATACTCAAAGACCCTTTTACAAGAACATAAGCCATTACACCCATAAGTAGAACGCCCTCGCCTCTCGCTCAGGCTTCATTCGTTTGCGTACACGCCGCAACCGGATCGTCGCTTTGCTCAATCAGCTTCCGCTGCTCGCTGGACTCGACAGAACTAATGACAGTTTAAACTGGGCCTTATTTACTGTCAAAACAAAACAACTGGGCTGAGATCCTACACGGTAAAATCGGGCAAAAACATGTCGGACCATGCTCAGTGTAGGGTTTTGAAGCCGTTGAGTACTTACTACAAACATAAAATCAATAAGTAACAACTAATTTTCTATTTAAAGTCATTTGGTGCCGTCTTGATGATTTTCGTAGGTATAAACACTTTAATCGCCTGTATCTCAAGAACCAATAATGTCTACTTAGTCGTGATAGTGTTCCTATTTAATTCGTTATATGCGCTTTCATTTATGATTATTTTCGGATTTTTGGTATTTGTAGTTTTGGCTGTAGGGGGGGGGGACACTTGACTCTAACAAAAATTACTAAAACTTGTCACTTTCACTACTTTACCTCATCCCAATTGTCGCAGTATTGTTACGTTAGTACGAAAATAATCATATACTTTTGCCTATGACTGTATAAGCCTAGAGCTTTGTTTGGGACCTAGTCCCAATCAAATGTCACATTGTCCTTTCATATTAATTAATTAATAAATAAATTTATTCATTTGACAGTAATGGTGCAGAGTTAAATGCAACATTTAAACACGTCAAACGCACGTTTTAATTCAATAGAATAGAGGCCTTGACCGAGTCTCAACTTAAGTTCTGGTTTGAACAAAATAAAAAGAAGCCTAATAAAAAAACTATTACTCCTGGGCGTCTATTTTACTGCGCTGTAACGATATCGCGTTTGACGTGTGTAAGAATCGTTTGTGTCGCAGTCGCCATTATTGTAAATGACATAAGAGTTATCAAAACGTTGACAATACGAAAATAAGTCAATGGCGATATCGTTATTATCTTGTAGAATCCGTTTATCGAATTTCACATCATCGAATTAAAATTCATCAAACACTATATTTTGATTGAAACTATGAAGTTTTCAGGATATCCTAACCGCAGGTTAGACTTGTCACTACAAAAAGAAAACACGCGTTGTGAAATGGCTTCCAATGAAATAAAAAATCTTCGGAGTGAAACGTTCATTGACAGTGGTTTCGATTAAAATAATAGGTACCTGTTAAGAATATGAGTATAATAGCTTCCTAATAGATATCGTTTTTGTTTAATCGGTTCATTAGTTTTTGAGATTTCCTCTAATATACAAAGACACCAATTTCATATTAGTATAGAAATAGGTAGACTTTCCGCGATTCCGTCCGCTTACAAGTTGTTTATCGTTATTCCCTCGGAAATAGTCGATTTTTCAGCGATAGAAAGTAACCTTTGTCAGTTTCCGTGCTATATACTTTTTTTGTACCAAATTTTCGTTCTATCGTTTGAGGAGTTGAACAAA
The DNA here is from genome assembly GCA_949316455.1 of Acleris holmiana. Classification (NCBI taxonomy): domain Eukaryota; kingdom Metazoa; phylum Arthropoda; class Insecta; order Lepidoptera; family Tortricidae; genus Acleris; species Acleris holmiana. The sequence goes on from OX438777.1 coordinate 19,032,826, forward strand.
CACACTTTTGCTTTTAAAATGAATAAATGGACTACATAAAAAATAGTGGTTTGGATAAATGACAAAATACTTTTATGACAATAGTTGCGTTTGCCTAAACTTTGGTTTAAGAAAAAACGAAAACTGCCAAAATTAAATTTTGCGATAAAATGTTTAGAAAGTGATCATTGGCGATTTTTTTTTCATTCTTACAAAAGTAACCCTACAATCTTATTTCGCCATTTTTATCTCTAAAAACAAAGCCATATTACATATTGTAAACAGTGAATAACTATGTCTCGTGACTTCGTTCTACAGTGGCTGAACAAGAACTTGTTCACCATACCATGTCATGTATTATTTTCAAATAACGTTTAAAACTATATTTTTACATACAGCAGTAAAAGCTCAAAAGTTCTGTTAACTCGACCGTCTGTATGCGCGATGGACGTTTACTCGCATCGTTTTTTACGACACGCGAGCCGAATAACTTATGGTTCGACGATCGGTGTTCCGCAGTTAACCTAGATATTTGTGGGATTTCTAAGCGTGATTATATTTTTAGTATCATCTGCGGTGGCATTTTTTTTCGTTTTATTTGGGAGATTCCGTTTAGTGAGAACCAGCTATAACAGATAGGTAGTCGATAAGGTGTATTACGTTCAAAAATAAAATTTGACCACTTTCTAAATTGCATTTGCGTCGAGCGCTTCAGTAAATTCTATACATTCTGACAGAATAGCCACCAACACACATTGCTGGCTCCTTTCACCTACACATTGACTATGAATTGGTGAAATAACTATTTCAATATGTTTTTACTTTTTTAATGTTCTTCTTTCTTTCTTCCTTACATTGTTAAGATTTCGAGAATCATTTGTTTATGGAGACTGGGAGTCACGTGGTAGGCACCCTGCCTACGAAGCTAGAGGTGCCGGGTTCAATCCTTGTTAGAGCAGATACTCGTATTTGTGTGATGAGCAACAATTATTTTGTTTCCAAGTCTCCGATGTTTTCTTTATATTTAAGTATGTATTTATCTATATGAGCATGTTTATCGTTGTCAAGTACCCATAGTACAAGCCTAGAGCTTAATTTGGAACTAGGTCAATTAGTGTAACACTATCCCTTGTTTATTTTCTCTTTATATGTTTGACCCCGTGTGGTTGCCGGGTTAGAATAGTGCCACTCCATGTCTTCCCGTGGATGTCGTGAGAGGCGACTAAGGGAATAAAGGCTTTTAGTACTGTTAGGCGATGGGCTTGCAACCTGTCACTAATACACTGGTAAACATCTTAGCCTGACTGTGCAAAATGTGGTTACAGAATTATCAACAAGTTTAAAGTTGATGGTATTTCTGTAGCTCTGCCTACTCCACTCTGGGAATGAAGGCGTGACGTTATGTATGTATGTATGTATGTTTGAGTTAAGTATGTGCGACGCCCTGCGTCTTCGTAAACAGACCCTACGATAACTTTCGTAGTACGCATGTTGTGTAGGACCACAGGGCCGAGATTGTACACGGTAAAAACGATATCGCTTTTGAACTGTTTCCGTATTGTCAACGGTTTGATAACTCTTATTGCATTCACAATAATGGCGGCCGAGTCATAAACGATTCTAAAACACTTCAAATGCGATATCGTTACAAAGCAGTAGAATAGAGGCCCTGAATTTTGGTAATAACAACTAACTATGTTAGAGTGATTACCTCTAAATTTAAATTAAAAATAACCAAATTCTGTGACAACTAGATTTCACTTAGATTTATAAATTTTGCTGCAATATGTGTTAAGTTTACTGCGTTAAAAAAAACTCAATTTAATGCATTTGAATATAACTTTAATACAACTTGAAACTGCTAATGTAATCCAAATTTAACTTGCTTATACTTAAGCTAATAACTTTAAAAAATCTACACTTTTGACACGTCCCAAAAACGCTCTACTAAATGTTTTATAAACATGAAGCCTCTTCAAAGTTCTAAAAGACTGGACAGCTTTGAGGCACAAAACGTACCAAAAAGCCTCTCATCTACTCAAAGTAAGGTCCATAAATCTAGAAACAAGCATTACAGGCCTAAATAAATCTGACCTCTCTCATCAAAACTTTAAACCCCCGAACTTGGGAAGCCGATCGCTTCCTACGTGCCACGACTGCCGAACCCCCTCCCTTATTTATGGGGATAATATCTAACAAGTGGGCCCTATTTAGGGCCGATACGTGTTGAAGAGATAAAGGTTCCGTTTTTGGAAGAAATTCTGGTGAATTTTAATGGTCGTGCTTTAGATTTTTGTTGTAGATAAAATAGATACCGTGTTTTGGATGTTTGCTTTATTTGTTGATTGGACATTTTCTTTATCCTAAGTCCTTCCCCGGGACTCAAACTATCTCCATACCGAAATTCAATCTAAATTTGTTCAACAGGTTAAGTGTGAAGAGGTAACAGACAGACACATTTTCGCATTTAAAACAATTATTAGCTGCTGCAGTGATTGGAATAGGTAGTGCAATTTCGCGAGACTTTGTGAAAGCCTAGTATAGATATAGCTTATAACCCCGGGATTTAATTCACTAAGTTCTAAAGGTCGTGTTTGGATCAGAATGTTATTAATTTATAATTTTAACGGTTATTTTGCTAGTATAGAATGGCACGAAATATGTAGACACAATGACAAAAACTTCAAAAAAGAATTTACACTGACAAAAAGAAAATTTTGCATCTTCCCATATAAATCCAATTAAGTGCATCTCAATAAAATATTCTGTGAAAAAGTTCAAGTCCTGAAATCCTGGGTCTTATCCATGTTAAGTATAATGTTTCAGGTCATTCACCGGAAATGGCATTACCTATTCCGATCACTGATTTTTAGTATGGATTCCTTAAGCAAGATCTCTTTACAATATTTACGAAAGACCAATTCATATTTTGTTAGATAAAATTTATGAATTTATGAGGTATTTCCTTCCAAAAACTGTGTTATTACGTTTTTAGGTATGTTTAGCTAAGTTTACCTTACGCACACGTATGTATTTGCATTTTTTTGTGATTCAGTTATACCGTTACAATCACATGTATGCAATAGCAAAGTTAAAGTGATTATTGCTGTTATTGTGAGCTGTATAACAATGACATAGAGTTGAATTTGGATTGTATTGAGGCAGTGGTAGAGCAATTAGTGCGCGTTTGGGCGATTCTGTTGCCCAACGGTTTGTGTTTTTAGGCGTGATTGCTTTGTAAGTTTTTTTATATTTTTTTGGTATAAATAGGACGTTGTTGCTTGCTTTTCTACCAATATTATTTTGATGTGTTTAGGAATCCTGCCTAGGAATCTAGCGGTTCCTATTTCGATTGGTCATGGTAAGTATTCATGTGATGAGCAGGAATATTTATCTAAAATGTTTATTATGACATGTATTTAGTTATGACACACGTGACACATGTTGACGACACGTTGGCCTAGTTGGGATTGACTCTGCCTCCGAAGCCAGGCGGGTTCAAATCCCGGTAAGGGCAGATATTTGTGTGATGAGCGCGAATATTTCTTCCTGAGTCTTGCATATTTTCTATATATATTTCTTTATATAAGTGTGTTTATCGTTGTCTAGTACCCATGTTACAAGCCTAGAGCTTAGTTTGGGACTAGGTCAAGTTGTGTGAGATTGTTCCCTGATATTTATTTATTTATTTTATTCATTTATGCATACACATAATGTTATGTACAGGGCCTCTATTCAGGTGAAGTTAACTTTTTCCAAAAGGTTTGGACACTGAATAACACCTTTGAAAAGCTTAAACATAAACATAATGTCTAAATAAATACGGCAATCATTAAGGGAAGAAAAGATGATAAGTACATGGGACCCTGTTAGGATATTGCAAATATTTAAGGATAAGTTTAAATCAGTCTCGCGCGCGCGCTTACCGGTGACGCACGGTTTCTCATACGTTCTCGGTGCGTGAGCGAGTGCCGATAATATAAATATGGCGAATACAGTGAAATGTACTATGTGTAATATTATCATAGATGAATTACTGTCATACATACAAAACAAAATATCAATAATTGACGAAGAATCTCTTGTGCGGCTGTGTACTACGGCGTTCACGAGCGTTGAGATTCAAAAATCGAAGTCGTTACTGTTCGAATCTATACCAACAGAGAAACGTAATATTCAGCGTAAACGGGATGGAAAAGACCAACGTGATATTAACGATATGATACAGCTGTTTAGGACAACTGATCCTGATTTAATACCAATTTTTGTGGCGAAGCAATTAGATAAATTGCCACCGGTGACCTTTGATCACCTGGACTGCACAAGAATACTTAAGGATTTAGTACGCCTTCAAGCGGATATCGAGACAATTAAAGCAACTTACGCAACATCTAAGGAACTTGAAAAGTGCAAATATGACTTACAAAACAGCAGTGTGTTACCACCAGCACGGCTATCATCATGTAATGTGAACAACAGACGCGGTGCCTGGTGTTTTGATAGTGGCCCAGTAGGGTTATCGCATACTCACGTTGACGACTCAACGAGAAACGATAGCAGTAATTCGTTAAAAGTAGATGCATCATCTCCGATTCAAGTAAATGACGACATGCAATATAGATCGGTTGTATTGGCGGGTAGTGAACCTACCGCGCAGATTGGCGAAAAAACAGCGGTGTCAGGCGAAACGAGCGTGATGACTCAGGGCAGCGATCAGCTGGCCGAGCCGTCTCGCAAACCTGTTATTTCTACGTCGCTGAGCGGAATAGCGAATAGCAAAAACAGCGATTCACATTGTTCAGCTTTATTGGAGAGGCCGATGAAATATGCAAACGTAAATACTGATGAAGATGGGTTTACAAAGGTGGTGTATAAGAAAAAGAAGTTGAACTATCGTTATAGAGGTCAAATTGGGGTGGCAAATGAAGTAAACACCGAGTTCAAGGCTGCTGAACGCAAAATACCAATGTTCATAACTAACGTACATAAGGATACACAGGAAAAGGACATCTCAAAGTACATAATGTCAAAAACGCAAGAAAGTGTTTCTCTTGAAAAGATAGTGATTAAGAGGGAGGTTAGCCATAAAGCGTTTAAGTTCTTTGTGTGTGCAAATAAACTGCCGCTTTTCTTAGACGAAAACATCTGGCCGAAAGGGATTATTTTTCGGAGGTTTGTGCATTTCCAGCACAGACATACGATCGGACAAAACTCTGAGAACGGTCATGGGACAAAATAGGATGAGTCATACGTTCGTAAGTTTCAACTGTAAAAACGTGAAGCGATCGATTGACACTGTCAAGGAGTTATGCAAAGTCTCTCAAATAGTGGCACTACAGGAAACTTGGCTGCTTCCGGATGAAATACCCTTCTTAAGTTCCATTGATGATAACTTCTGTTCGACGGGAACTTCAGCGGTTGACACTGCTTCGGGCATACTGCGAGGGCGGCCATTCGGGGGGGTGGGTTTGCTCTGGCGGAGATCAGCGTTTCAAGAGGTGACTGTGGTGAAATGCAGTAATCCGCGGTTGTGTGCGATTAAGGTGGTGTCGGGCGATCGGCTCCTGTTAGTAGTGAGTGTGTACATGCCTACGGATTGCAGTGACAACTTACTTGAGTTTGCGGACTGCCTCGGTGCGGTGAGTGCGATAATTGATGATTGTGACATTGAAGCTGTATACATGATGGGCGATTTTAATGCCCACCCTTATGGACGTTTTTATACAGAAATGATTAATTATTGCAATGAGCAGAGGTGGTCCTGTGTGGATGTAGATAGGCTTGGGATTAATTCGGATACCTACACCTTCCTGAGTGAAGTACATTTTTGTAGGAGGTGGTTGGACCATTTTGTTGTTACGCAGGCTGCGTCGTACTCTGTGCGCAACGTGTACGTAAAAAACTGGGTCACATGGTCTGATCATTTCCCTATATTTTTAGAATGTGATATACATGTGATAGGGCCTAGGGTATCTAGTACAACTTGTGTTACAAATGAGAAAGTATTGTGGGGGGCAAGAACTGCGGAGCAAATTTCTTTGTACAGTAAGGAATGCCAGCGAATACTACGATTGATTGACTTTCCTGTGGATCTGCTTACTTGTGCGGATAGATATTGTAATGTTCATAGTCATAAAAGTGTCATAGACAAGTTGTATTATGATATAGTCAATGCCCTCAGGGGAGCAGCGTCCCTCGGAAGAATAAATCGAAAGTCAAGGGACAAGAACCAGATCATGGGATGGAACAAACATGTCAGAGACGCCCACGGGGTGGCTAGACAAAGGTTTCAGGAATGGACTTTGTTCGGTAGGCCCTCAGGCGGTATTCTGTTCCGTGAGATGTGTGAGAGTCGAAAGATCTTTAAGTCTCGTTTAAAATGGTGTCAAGATCACCAAAGACAGATTAAATTAGACATCATCGCCTCTCACCACTCGAGAAAGGACTTTCGTGCCTTCTGGAAAACTACAAACAAAATGAAACCCTTGGCTAGCCGTCCTGTTGGAGTCGATGGCGTGAGTGATCCTAAAAGCGTTGCTAATCTCTTTAAGGACCACTTCTCTATAAGATCTCCGTTAGGTACAACGAGGGGAGGGGGGTTCGATGGTGAGACCTGTAGTGAGAAGGTTGGGCCTAGATTTACTGCAAAGGAGGTGGATAAAGCCATTAAGATAATGTCTAGGGGTAAATCTCCAGGTCACGACGGGCTCAGCATCGAACACCTGCAGCATGCTGGTCCACATATATCAAGAGTGTTGGCAATGTTTTATACAGTATGCGTGAGACATTCGTACCTGCCGGATGACTTTATGCGTACGATTGTTGTGCCTGTGGTCAAAAATAGAACTGGAGACTTAGCAGACAAAAATAACTATAGACCCATATCTCTAGCGACGATCGTAGCTAAAATATTTGACAGTGTGTTAAATTCGCAGTTGAGCACACATGTAAAATTGCATGATAACCAGTTTGGGTTTCGACGGCAACTATCTACAGAGTCTGCAATACTGAGTTTGAAGCATACTGTCAGATATTACGTAAACAGGAAGACTCCAGTGATCGCTTGCTTCTTGGACCTATCTAGGGCCTTTGACCTGGTGTCCTACGACATACTATGGGAAAATATGGAGGGTACTAACCTTCCTCCGGAGACCCTACGTATTTTCAAGTACTGGTATGGAAACCAGGTCAATAGCGTTAGGTGGGCAAATGAGTTTTCTGACTCATATAGGTTGGAGTGTGGGGTCAGACAGGGAGGGTTGACATCTCCAACTCTTTTTAACTTGTACGTTAACGAACTGATCGAGGCGCTCAGCAACACACATGTAGGATGTCATATTGATAACACGTGTGTTAATAATATAAGTTACGCGGATGACATGGTGCTGCTGAGTGCGTCGGTCTGTGGGGTGCGTAAATTGATAAATATATGCGAAGCGTATACGGCCAGCCATGGCCTTATCTATAATGTTAAAAAGAGCCAGTATATGGTTTTTGAAACCGGACGCAAAAAGACAGTCGAGGTTCCCAAGGTTTGCCTTAACGGTACTCGTATGGAGAGAGTAGACCATTTTAAATATCTAGGTCATGTGATTGCGGCCGATCTCAAAGACAATATGGACATCGAGAGGGAGCGGAGGGCCTTGTCGGTTCGAGCAAACATGATTGCGCGCAGGTTTTCCGGTTGCTCGACAGAGGCAAAAATTACTCTGTTTAGAGCCTATTGTACCTCTCTCTACACCGGCAGCCTGTGGGAGCATTATACTCAACGGGCCTATGGGGCCCTCCGGGTCCAATATAATAATGCGTTTCGGGTGTTGATGGGGTTGCCTCGCTTCTGTAGCGCATCAGGGATGTTCGCGGCGGCGCGTGTGGACTGTTTCTACACGGTCATGCGCAAGCGCGCGGCGGCCCTGGTGCGCCGGGTGCGTGACAGCCCCAACACCATCCTGCGCATGATAGCGGGCAGAGTAGACTGTCCCTATATAAATCACTGTGGGGGACTGCATTCCCCTACTAGTGCCATATTGTTTTAGGTTAATGCAACTAACACCTTAGACTAAGTAACTATTCTTACTAACAAAATGATGTGTCAATATGTTACACGAAATAAATAAATAATAAAAATTAAAACTAGGTATTACAATAGATTATAATTATCATTAGGCGAACATGCAACTTTGACAAAAAGAGATATAACATAAAAACAATTAATATCACAGCACTATAACAATAAGTCATTTAAATTTCCCCGATCAAAATCCCCGAATGTTCGTATTTCACCGATCGAACCTGGAACGCTTAGCATCGTAAACAACCCTAGCAAAACGTCGTCGATGTTCATTAATACATCGTTTCCTTTTCTTTACCTATGGTTCCCCCAACTTTTCAAGTTTAGAAGTTTATTAATAACAAAATCATGCGCAGAGATAACGTGCGTCAACGTGACGGACAGGAGGGGAGATGTAGTGTACTTTAATGAAATTAATGAGTTTTGACAGTGGGGGAAATTTGTATAATGGCGGCACGGAGTGTGGCCTATAATTTCCGAAAATCATTATTTCTTCGTAGCAATTGCTCAATTCCCATATTTTCCCAGTGGCAATTATTCGCAATATTTTATTTTCATACAATAGTTTTTTCCCATTCCCCATATATTATTTTCTCATTTTTTAAATCCCAATGTTAAAAATAGCCAGGAGATTTTTTTTCAGAAAAATATTATCAATACATAAATTAGTCAGTGTCGACGGAACTCCTATTTATGGGTGGTTTGACCCTCCGGGCCTTCTGAAGAACCAACATTACCAAAACCTTCCTACGATTCTATAACCTAACTTCACTATTTGCATTTATCATAATAAACACTATTAAGATATGGTAAAAAGAAAATATAGGCTTAGATATTCCATTATGATTCGTCAAGTAGTTATTGCGTGAAAGCGTAACAAACATCCACGCTTTCACATTTATAATATAAGGAAGGACTATAATTTGTGAATATATCAAGTGTCTGCCTGTAGCCGTTATTAATATCAAGCAAAAACGGCAAAAATATCTTGTTTGTTGTATGAGAGCCTCACTGAAATATTAATTTTATTCTGTTTTTAGTATTCATTGTAATAGCGGCTTATTTACAGCGGCGGCGACAAAAATACATCATACATACATAAAATCACCCCTTCATTCCCAGAGTGGGGTAGGCAGAGCTACAGAAATACCAACAACTCTAAAAAGACTTGTTGATAATTCTATAACCACATACTGCACAATCAGGCCAAGAAGTTTACTAGTGTATTAGTGACAGGTTGCAAGCCCATCGCCTAACAATACTGCATGCCCTTATTCCCTTAGTCGCCTCATACGACATCCACGGGAAGACATGGAGTGGCACTATTCTAACCAGGCAACCACACGGGCTAAGAAAAAACACGAGCAAATACATCATCTGCATCATGCAATAAAAAGTAATAAAAGTAAAAGTAAATAATAATAATAATAATAATAATAATAACAATAAGAGAGAGTAATAATAATAATAGAATATCATAAGGGAAAAATGAAAAGTTTTGTTTAAATAAGCACTTATTATAATTGTGTAAGTTTGATTATTTTGGAAGAAAGCTGTAATGTAACACTTATGATCTTATTATGAGTTTCTCACTTAAGTGCATGCATTAATGCATGTTCAAACGCTGAAACAATTAACCAAAGTTTCTTTAGTTCTTAAGTTCACCTTGAGCATCAAGTGTATTTAATCTAGTAGTGGAAACTGTTTTGGCCAATGTTCTAGCTACAATGTATTAACCATAATGTATTATATATTGCTGTTTGTTTCCCAAGATAAATAAATAAACAAATAAATAAATAAATCTGTTAAAAATTCAACCATATAGCTATCAAGGTTTATGAGAGACAGCCTGGTGATAGAGAGACAGACAGACAGATGGACAGCGGAGTCTTAGTATTATATAGGGTCCCGATTTATCCTTTCGGTACGGAACCTCAAAAAATATATGGTGTGATTTATTTATTATCTGCATGTACATGTATGTACCCTTTACTGTGATAGTTAAAAGGCGTTTTATTGAGTTCTCTACATGTAGTTACCAAGAAAGCCAACTTGAAAACGACTTGCAATAAGTATATTTCTTACTTAACTAAATTGACAAGAAGCTCAAAATAAATCCATCATCATAATAACTAATTACCTTCAACGTCCAGACAAACTAAAATGTCTAATAAACCGCCACAAGCTCAACAAGACTCTATTATGCTGCAAGTTAGGTTCAATTTGTTAGTAATGTTGGTGTAAATAAAACCCGGATATTTCACTTAACAAAATGAAATCGTTCCCCGCTGAAAGCAAAGTTGAAAAATACGAAAGTTGAGGGTAGGTTTGAAATCCTTTGGAGTTTTGATGGACTTTGAGGATATTCCGGCGCAATTCGGTTTCGAATGTCTATAAATACCTTATTTTTATTTAAGTTTCCAAATTCAGATTTTAAGCGTATGTTATTTTTTTTTAATAAACCCCAACGCTTTCATACTAAAAAAGATACTCGTACCTGACTTGTTTCCTTTGAAAACAAATTTAAACTAATAAGATTTGGCTTGGCGTAGCTACTTGCGTGCTACGAACTACGTGCACTACGGCGTAGATGTTATGCTACGCTCACGGCCGAAACCTATTTTCAAACCGCGGATAGATAAGGCTTACTTCGGGTTGAAATTTGACATTTGCCCATACAAAATGTGTCAAATTTTAATCCGAAGTAAGGCTATCTGTGCGCGGTTTGAATATAGTGTTCGGCCGTTAGACTACTATAATTATTAACTTCGCATCGCTGCTCATTTTATCCTATTAACTCTTAGTTTTAGTACTCAAAAAGCTAATTTAGCCTATTACATATATTTTCTAAATCAGTCGAGGTGTATTATATAAATCACTCTTATTTTACCTGCAATAAATTGGTCATTTTTATACGTCCTTTAGAAAGCACATTTCAAAACAGTTCCACCAAAGCGATCGCTTTTTGGCATATATTAATCTCTCCCAAACCGGAACCGACTATCATAAATTGTGTACCAATTCAACCGTCGCCTAGCCCATGTAAAATGCATGCGACGATGTTCCGCTTCAGGCCGCCCGTTTAAATTCAAACCAATTGACATTGAACCTTTTTAGTACTACATAAAGGCCATATTACATGCATAATACAGTTGGTGGTTGCTATAGTACCAAATTTGTTATTCGTTTTAGTTGATGAATCTTGATACGTATTTCAATATGGTTAAGGGTTATGACGTATTTTAGTTAGGTTGGTATTTTTGAAGCATTTGGTTGAACTGCTAGTCTAGACTTTTTGGCGCTGTTTGTCATTTGAAGATGCTGAGTTTATGTCCTATTTTTAGAAATATGGTATTTTGATTGATTAGTTGTGAATTAGACACAATAATTATTTGTAAGTTGAGTTTATAATATGCATTTTTTGATGGTTTATTTCTTGATTAACTTATTTGACTCAAATAAAATAAAAATAGTGTAAGAAGGTAGCTGTTTCGTTTTATTAAATAATAATATGACATATTGTTGGTCTGACCATCAAATACTTTAACTTCTAAAATTACGTTTATTTGCGGTTGATGTTTTAAATTTATATGTTGATGAAAGAACTGCAGCCCGTTTAAACAAAGCTTGCTTTCAATTCATATTATTAGAAGGTGATACAAGCTAAGTACAAGCTTTCGTATATTGGGCTACTGATCTGCAAACTGGGTTCACAAGAGGTGTAAGGCCGCTGTAGGTAATAAACCAATTAATTTGAAACATGTTAGACTGATCAACAAATAGTTGATAATATAACAACGAACGAATAAATTCAATAGTAAATAGTAGGAAATAATTAACATCCTGTATTAATAATCACTTATAATTGGTCGAAACGGTTAATTTTTTTTAAAGTGTACCAATGTAATCAAGACAATAATTACAGGGTGGGCCAATATTTTTTTGCGAGTTGCACCAATAAAGCTTATGAAAGTGCAAAAAATATGGATCACCCTATACAACGAAAAAGCCATAGGAACCTCTACATTTTTAAATTCAATAAGTTCGTTTAATTCATCTTTTTGTGTGACTTACTTCATAAATGCTACAATATAGATTTGTATGAAAATAAAAATGAAATTCTGGTCCATTCTTTAAAATATTCATAGATCTCCTTAATATTCTAATGTTAAGGAGCGTTACACATCCAATTCTGCTGCACTCATATCCAGCGGCACGTGCTCCCCATGCAGATGGGGGTGGCCACGCTTTTATTTATAGATAGATAAAATATTTATGACTCATTACAATGCTAGAGGTCGTGAGAATTACAATTAAAAATAAGAAAGCATAAAACAATTAATTAAGACTTAAAACATTAAAATAGAATAGAGATTATTATGAAAATAATAAAACAAAAAATAATTTTCTCCGTAAGGATCGTCATAACAAACATTGTCACATAAGTAAAAAATGAATTGTTAGGTTGGGTTACTAATGCATTTTAAAAATTGTAGAAATAATAGATTATAACAATGAAGATAACAAATACTAATTTGTTGATTGTTTTACCAAAGTAAAACAATCAACAACTACATCATGCTACTATGTTTTTAACCAATCCACCATAGCGTAATTTATACATAATACATAATTTGTAAACGCAATGTCAAAAATTTGGCATTTTAAAATTAAAAGACATCTCTGACATTTTCTGGACTAACAATCTTCATCGAAAAAAAAAGAAGATATTTACTATCAAAAACGATTAATCCACTATATTTTTTTTTCAATAACATATTATGGGAGGAAAAATTAGAAGGGCTATGTCCCATTTGTACCAAATGTTTGGCAACCCTACTGCGCTTGCACTTGCAGCTATAAAACTGCATGGGCCAGGCTCGCCCAGACGGCGCCGCGTGCATCGCTAGTCTTGGCAGATTGTGTTGTTATATACTAACTTTTACGGCTCGCTCTGTCTTGGTAGCGTTAGCATCGCCATGGGAGCCATTCGATATTTCTGAACCGATGCCTTTTAGGATGTTCATAAAACGAGCCTACTATATCATCGACTTTTTACTGCAATTAGCTATAAAATATTTGTAAAGAAATATATAATGTTTAAGAACTGATTTCCCCCCCCCCCCCGTGTGCCCCGTGTGGTTTCCGGGTTAGAATAGTGCCACTCCATGTCTTCCCGAGGATGTCGTAAGAGGCGACTAAGGGAATAAAGGCTTCTAGTATTGTTAGGCGATGGGCTTGCAACCTGTCACTAATACACTAGTTAATATCTCAGCTTACTTGTGCAAAATGTGGTTACAGAATTATTAACATGTCTTTTTAGAGTTGTTGGTATTTCTGCAGCTCTGCCTACCCCACTCTGGGAATGAAGGCGTGATGTTATGTATGTATGTATGTTTTTCAACGGCGAGATAAAGATCTCGCGTGTTTTTCTTTGTCATATGAACGAAAATTACAGAGATACAATTTTATTTGATAGACAATGTAATCTGGAGATTATAAAGTAAGGAGTGCATAGGGAAAACTGAATAAAATTATAATCATGCTGTATTAAATGTCGTCTAGTTGTCACTTACAAGGAAAGGTACCGGTAAGGTAAGGTGGCTCCAATTTGTTTGATTTTTAAATAATGTTAGAGAGTAGTCTAAAATAATGGAAACATATTTTTTTGTAACTGCCCAAACTCAACCTATTCGGAGAAATTGTTCTCCACAGTTCTAAAAAGTTTTTGTTGATAATTCTGTAACCACCCTTTCACAATCAGGCCGAGAAGATTATTAGTAACAGGTTGCAAACCCATCACCTAACAGTACTACAAGCCCTTATTCCCTTAGTCGCCTCTTACGACATCCACGGGAAGACATGGAGTGGAGTGCACTATTCTAATCCAGCAATAATAATAATAATAATAATGCGGGTGGTAGGACCTTGTGCAGGGTCCGTCCGGATCGCTACCACCATCTTATCCATTAACCTACCGCCAAACATCAGTGTTCGCATTGTTGTGTTCCGGTGTGGGGATAAGACAGCCGGTGAAATAACTAGCATAGAGGCATTCCATCTTAGTCCTCAGGGTTGGCAACGCATTTGCAGTCTTAAGATTGCAGTCTTGAGAATGCGAATGTCTATGGGTCACAGTTTCCGCTTACCATCAGGTGGCCTGTGTGCTCTTTTGCCTTCTCGATGCCATATTAAAAAAAAAAAGCAACCACAAGGCTATAATCAAACTAATCAACACTACAGAACGACTTAATAATTAACGGACTCTATGTGATATACGATTATTAGTCGCTGTTATTTACTTTTTACCTTTTTAACTCACCCGTCATTTCTTCTCACTAGGGATATAAGGTGTTTCATCAAAAGTTACATATTCAAACAATTTCTATGAAAAAATACTGGAAACTTTGACCCGAAAAGTTTATACACCTTAACCGTTCCGAAGTTGGAAATACCTGGAGGCGAAAGAAGTTGTATTGGTTGGGAACCCGGGGACCTGCAAGGCAAAAATTTAAACTTTGTGATAGCTCCTTTTTACACGCAATTCATCATTCTATTGCGAGAAAGAGAAGACGCTAGTGCAACGATAAAATTCACCTTTACATCCAGGGTGAACAGCGTCCCAATTCAAAACATTGTATTAGATTTGAAAGCCAAAAAAAACCTTGATAAAGATTAACAGCGGGTTTTTGATTTAAGATATATACTCATACATACGTAGCTTCACGCCTTCATTCCCAGAGTGGAGTAGGCAAAAAGACTTGTTGATTATTTCTGTAAACCACATTTGGAACAAACAGGCTCAGTGTATTAGTGACAGGTTGCAAGCCTATCGCCTAACAGTACTACAAGCCCTTATTCCCTTAGTCGCGTCTTACGACATCCACGGGTAGACATGGAGCAGCACTATTCTAACCTGGCAACCACACGAACGCTTGCTTTCATTCAAAAATTAGTGTAAATGAAGCATTAACAAAATTATAAAGCCACACTAAACTTTACAATTTGAAAAATTATTGATGTACAAGAATGCATTGACACTCCCAGTCAACGTAGCAACTTTCAAATTTCAAATTAAGAACTGCCACTTTCCTTATTCCAAAGTGTCGATAGCCATCAGACCGTTAAACGCGTGACGTCTGACGTGCGGTCTCGTTACGCCGAACGCAAACGGTTGTTAATCGAACCAATTTGAATTTTATTCGTAAATGAATGACAGATCTGTTCAATGTACTTATTGCAGGTTGGAAAGCATTCGCATTCCGTTTTAAGCCATGATATTTCTTTCGTTAGTTTATTAGTTATTTGTAGACTTAGTTTTTTGACGTGTTTCGTAGCTAAACCAGAAACCCTATAAGTTTTGCTATGTCCGTTTCTGTTCTTTTGTATATCACAGTCATGTTTTATTTAGAGACAACCTAAACAAAGAAAGTAGCTTTAGTCGTTAAACTTGGTACAATTATAGTGAGAGATATGACACAAATTTTTGAAGTATTAAAATATTTTACTCGAGTGCATGAAATCGATAAATGGATATGATTTTAACGGACAATGTATGTATTGTGATACAATGTCGGATGTTTCACTCTGTCTCCTATATTAATAAACCAATTTTTATAAAAAGGGTTCGAAATTTTGATTTTTGAATAAGTAATTTAATAACAAAGTTAACCAACTAAACTTGTGATTTGATAAGTCTTGCTTAAATAAAATCCTATAACTGAATATTTTATTGTCAACCGGTACACATCCCGTTAATTTAATTTTGCTCTGTTAGTACTTTTTATCCGTTGCTCATTACAAAAACAATCCAAGGACTGCTTCCAAAAATAAAATCACATTCCATATTTGAACATAACTGTCGTTGGTAATTTTTAATTGAAAACGTTCGTCCGAATGACGCTCGTGTGGGCTCGGCGTAATTGGAAAACTCTTTTAGATGTTAACACTGGCCGGACATGTTAGCCGCCTTTTATTTTTTATGGCTTTTTAAAAGTGGAATTTCACATTGTTCGTGGGCGGTGATTAGTTTTTATTTGATTGGCCCTGAATTGCGCGCGCACTAGAACCGAACAAGACACGATATGAAAACTTTATACAAGGTGTCTCTAACCATGGGGCTTAAAATTTAGTTATCGATTTTACTCCTCAAATGCTACATCTTTTGATCTACGACTTAAAAAATAACTTAATTTACAGTTAGTTATACGTGATCAAACATTCAAACTTTATTAGTAAAATCAGTGAATTAATTTATTTTGTATGAAAAATCTAAAATAAAAAATTATTCCTTTTTTTGAAGTCATAGAACAAAAGGAGTTCCATTTGAGGAGTAGAATTGATCCCTACATTTAAAACCCCATGGTCAGAGACACTTTGTATACATACAACATACAGTCATACATAACATCACGCCTTCATTCCCAGAGTGTGGTAGGCAGAGCTTCAGAAATACCAACAACTTTAAAAAGACTTGTTGATAATTCTGTAACCACATTTTGCACAAGTAGGCTAAGATGTTATCCAGTGTATTAGTGACAGGTTGCAAGTCCATCGCCGAACAATACTACAAGCCCTTATTCTCTTAGTCGCCTTTTACGACATCCACGAATAGACATGCAGCGGCACTATTCTAACCCTTATATTTAAAAATATCTATATCCCCCTCTCCCCTCCCCCCCCTCCTCTCCTCTTTGCCCCGTGTGGTTTCCGGGTTAGAATAGTGCCACTCCATGTCTTCCCGAGGATGTCGTAAGAGGCGACTAAGGGAATAAAGGCTTCTAGTATTGTTAGGCGATGGGCTTGCAACCTGTCACTAATACACTAGTTAATATCTCAGCTTACTTGCAAAGTGTGGTTACAGAATTATTAACATGTCTTTTTAGAGTTGTTGGTATTTCTGTAGCTCTGCCTACCCCACTCTGGGAATGAAGGCGTGATGTTATGTATGTGTGTATATCTATATCCTCGTTATTTAACTCAAAGGAAATTCACACCTCCCTACAACCTGGAGCTCGTATAACTGCGCCGTCACCCGCAACTCTACCCTTCGTCAAAAAGTTGTGGAAATAAAAGTTTCCCCAAAATTCGGGGGATTAAGGGAAATGCGGATTGATTGTGCCTTCCGCTGCGACTGGGTAAGTAGGTTTTTTTTTTTAAATTGTATTTTGATTGATAAGGGTATCTGATATAATATTAAAGGCGTTTGTTAATTATAGATTCATTTGTTTCAGCACTTCAAAAATGAAAAAAGTGGCCAAGTGCGAGTCGGACTCGCCCATGAAGGGTTCCGTAGCAGCAAGACGATTTATGGCGTTTAAAAAAAACTACCAATTAATAGATCTCGTTCAAATCACCTTTCGGTGGAAGTTTGCATTAATATACATCATATATTTTTTTACTTTTATCTTTATTTTACTTTTGAAGTTACAGGGGGGACACATTTTACCACTTTGGAAGTGTCTCTTGCACAAAATATTCAGTTTATAAAAAAAATATATTAGAAACCTCAAATATGATGAAAAAAATAATTGAGTTTCAGTTCTAAGTATGGGGAACCCCTAAAATGTATTGTTTTTTTTTTCTATTTTGTGTGAAAATCTTAATGCGGTTCACGGAATACATATATCTACTTACCAAGTTTCAGCAGTTAAGTATAGTTCTTATAGTTTCGGAAAAAAGTGTCTGTCACATACGGACGGACAGACAGACAGACAGACGTGACAAATCCATAAGGGTTCCGTTTTTTGCCATTTGGGTACGGAACCTGTATAAGTAACTCAAATTGTAAAATAATTTATCGACTGAATTTGAAGTTCATAAGAAGTCTTGTAATAATATTAAAATGCATACTGTGTGCTTATCTGTGATGTCAGTCACTAGTGCTGCTACCTAGTGGACATATGATGTATGATCCAAAAATTAAACTTTCATTCTGCACTGAGTATCCAACGTGTTTTATTAGGTTATGTTCCCAGTACGTATATTTCATAGAAATAAAGTTAATTTATTGCATGAAAGGACTAGTAAACAGTATTACGTTGTGTTGTGCATTGAATCGTGTGAAAAATGGCTTCGAACTTCATAGCTAACGTGCCAAAATTGAAAGGCCGTGAAAATTATGACGGGTGGGCTTTTGCGGCGGAGAATTTGCTTATCTTGGAAGGATTTACTCAAGTAATTAAGAAGGATAAAGAGTCCACTGATACAGGTACAACGAGTAAAACAAGTACAACAGCAGCCGCGGATGATGCAAAAGCAAAAGCGAAGCTAGTTTTAACAATTGATCCCTCTTTATACGTCCACATTAAAAACACGAAGACCACTGAAGAGTTATGGAACAAGTTAAAATCAATGTTTGATGATAGCGGCTTTTCCAGAAAAATAACCCTGCTTCGGCATCTAATATCTATCAGGCTGGAGAATTCTGATTCAATGACTTCCTATGTGACTAAAGTTGTTGAAACATCGCAGCGATTAAGTGGAACGGGATTTTGTATAAACGAGGAATGGATCGGTTCATTACTTTTAGCGGGATTGCCGGAAAAATATTCGCCTATGATTATGGCAATCGAACATTCTGGAATCCATATTAATTCGGATGTCATTAAAACAAAATTGCTTGACATGGAATTGCCAGGATCGAGTTTAACTGAGAGTAGTGGTGCGTTTGCAACTAAAGGTTGGCAGAAAAACAGATCTGGCAACACTAGTAAGAGTGGGTCTATGGATAGATCGAATGTCAAAACGACGAAAAATATAACCTGTTATAAATGCAAACAACCGGGACACTACAAGAACCAGTGTACTATGCTAGAAAAAACGGACAAACGTAAACAGTCAAACGCATTTAATGCAGTGTTTTTAAGTGCGAAATTTAGTAGCTTGGATTGGTACGTCGACTCGGGGGCGAGTACACATATGACTCCGAACAGAGGATGGTTGACAAATGTGTCTGATAAACCTTATGTACAAGAAGTTATAGTGGCAAACAAAAACAAGATTTCGGTTGAATAGTGGTGACGTGTGTATTACCACGGAAGCGGGCGGTATTCAATACGACATTCCAGTTACGGATGTGCTGTATATACCGAGCTTGGCTACTAATTTACTGTCGGTCAGCGAATTGATAAGCAAGGGCAATACAATTTCATTCGAAAATAATTTGTGCATGATATATAAGAAACGGAATGAACTAGTGGCTACAGCTGATTTGATTGAGGGAGTCTACAAACTGAATACTGTGGAAATTGGTTGTTTGTTGGCGTCAGTGTCAGGAAATGTGTGGCACCGTAGGTTGGGTCATATAAATGGTGAAGACCTAAAAAAAATGAATGAAGGTGCAGTCATTGGCATGTCATTCAAGGACAAATTGCATGTAAGCAAGGAAAGTTGTGTGGTGTGCTGCGAGGCTAAGCAAGCCAGATTACCATTTACACATGTTGGTGCAAGGTGCACAGAAATACTTGAAAGAGTGCATGCAGACCTGTGTGGGCCCATGGAGGAGAAGTCCATAGGGGGCTCTAGATACTTTATGCTCTTCGTTGATGATTTTAGTAGAATGGCATTTGTTTATTTTTTAAAAACAAAAGATGAAGCAATTGATAAGTTCAAACAGTTTCAACTGTTGGTGGAGAATCAAACTGATAAAAAAGTCAAGGTATTCAGAACGGACAATGGTTTAGAATTCTGTAACAAGCAGTTTGACAAACATTTACAGAATGCGGGTATTGTTCACCAGAAAACCAATCCGTACACACCTGAACAGAATGGTATGTGTGAGCGCCTTAACAGAACAATAGTTGAAAGGGCTAGGAGCTTGTTGTTTGATGCTGGTATGGATAAAAAGTTTTGGGCAGAAGCAGTGCACACTGCAGTTTATCTGCGAAACTGATCTATAGCATCTGGTTTGAACAGCAAAACACCACTTGAAGTCTGGACTGGAAAGAAGCCCGATGTCAGTAACTTACGTATCTTTGGCAGCAAGGTCATGGTACACATCCCAAAGGAACGACGCTTGAAATGGGACAAGAAAGCAAAACCATGTATTCTGGTCGGCTATTCAGAAAACGTCAAAGGTTACCGACTATACAATCCCAACACCAATACTATTGTGAACAGCAGAGATATTGTGGTGATTGAGGAGGGGAATAACCAGCAAGTAGATATTGAAATTGAACCAAGTCAGATACAGAGTTCAGATTCAGTGGTGGAAATTGAAGTGATTGCTGATGAAAAAGAAGATTCAGGGTGCATTAAAGAATCTGAGAACTCGGTTACTGTTGAGTCTAATTGTGAACAGACAGCAATTAGTCAGGACAATCTGCATACAAAAAGGTTAAGAAAGAAACCAGACAGATATGGGTGGACATGTATGACAGATGACCAGAGCACCAGTTTTGGAGAAGTAACCCTTCAAGATGCTTTGCATGGACCAGAGAGCATACAGTGGAAGCAGGCAATGAAAGAAGAACTTCAATCGTTTGAAGACAATGAAGCTTGGGAGCTTGCAGATGTCCATAGTGAGTGTGTAGTGGTTCAAAGTAAGTGGGTCTTCAAAAAGAAATGTGATAGTGAGAACAAAGTGCGCTACAGAGCAAGGTTAGTGGCAAAAGGTTTTTCTCAACGCCCTGGCATTGACTATGATGAAACATTTTCGCCTGTGGTGAGGCACTCCACATTACGGATGCTTTTTGCCTTGAGTGTGCAGTTAGGTTTAGAAATCACGCATTTAGACGTTAAGACTGCTTTTCTTAATGGATTTCTTAAAGAAAGCATATATATGGCCATTCCTGAAGGCTATGTTTCTGATGTGTCGTGTGAAAATAAGTTATTGCTATTGAAAAAGGCCATATATGGCTTGAAGCAGTCCTCTAATGCCTGGTATCAAAGGGTAAGTGATTGCTTGTTAACTCAGGGTTATAACAAAAGTAAATTTGAACCATGTTTGTTTGAAAAGACTGTAAATAGTCAGAAAACAATTATAACCATCTATGTCGATGATTTTTTAATATTCTCTAATGACACTAGGGAAACTGAAAATGTAAAAAGTATATTGAGGTCAAATATTTCATATTAAAGATATGGGACCAGTCAAACAGTATTTAGGAATGAGAATTAAAAGAAAAAATGATGTAATAACAGTTGATCAAGAGCATTACATAGCAGAGTTGCTAACTAAGTTTGACATGGTTGATTGTAAAACGGTAGACACTCCCATAGAATGTAAACTTACAGTAGACAAAACAAGTAATTGTAATACAGATTTTCCTTACCAAAAATTATTGGGAAGTCTTATGTATCTGGCAGTAATGACTAGGCCAGACATAGCTTTTGCAGTAAGCTACTTAAGCCAGTTTAATAATAGTTACACAGATGTTCACTGTAATTATGCTAAACGAATTGTAAAATATCTTAAGAAAACAAAGAAATATTGTTTAAAATATTATAAAAGTAATTTCAACCTGGAAGGCTTTGTAGATGCAGATTGGGCCAGTGACCAAATTGATAGGAGATCTTACACCGGTTTTTGCTTTACAATGTCTGGTTGTGCTGTTTCATGGCAAAGTAAAAAACAAAGAACAGTTGCCTTATCCAGCACTGAGGCCGAATATATGGCACTCTCAGAGGCATGTAGAGAGGCAGTTTATTTGCAAAGACTTAAGGCTGAAATAGCTGGTGATGTATTGACAATAACATTACATTGTGACAATCAGAGTGCTTTAAAATTGTCATCAAATCCTTATTCTCATCAGAGGTCCAAACATATAGATGTGAGGTACCATTTTGTTTGTGAATATATTGCTAATAAAATTGTACAAATTGTTTACTTGTCTACCAGTGAAATGCCTGCTGATATATTAACAAAGGGACTATGTGGCCCTAAACACTATAAATTCATGAGTGTGTTAGGTATTACTTTATTAGATGAGTAAAATTTAGTTGTAATAATTATTTTAATAAGTGGTGGTCTTGTAATAATATTAAAATGCATACTGTGTGCTTATCTGTGATGTCAGTCACTAGAGCTGCTACCTAGTGGACATATGATGTATGATCCAAAAATTAAACTTTCATTCTGCACTGAGTATCCAACGTGTTTTATTAATAAGCATGAGTAACTAAAAAAATATCTTCTGCATCTTTTAGAGGTAATGTCAGGTCTAAACCCTTTTTGGCATTAATTTTGTACCCGTAATCGTCTACATTTTTTAATGCAGTTAAAACTCTATACATGAACTCAAATTTGCACAAATTTAACCCTCGGAGTGGAATCCCCTTCGAAGTCTTAACTCGTTTTATCTGATGGACGCGGCTTTTTAATTTTATCACCGCGACCGTTATACAGGGCGTGGGCAGGGACAATTAAATGTGTTGGAAAAAGATAAGGGGTCATTTGTTTTATGTGTCGCGTAGAGATAAGCAAGATATAGCTAAATTAAGTTATTTTATGATAGGTAATTGTAATTACTATTCGCGGAAGTATATTTTTAAATTCAAGATCCAGTAAATAATGGAGTTATTGTGTTTGAATCCTTCATCTGTATTAATGTATGTTGGTCTGACTATCGTTTCCTGTACTCCAGATTAATTTATAAGTATTTTGAAGTGGCTGCCGTTCTAAGCAAAGTTCCTTCCATCTTTAGTGACACCTTTATCAATTAAAACAGTTGTAATCGCTTTCACGGATCGAATCATTGAGTTGGTTTTACATTTTTGTTTTATCATATTTGATATTTATTGTGATATTTTTAAACTATCTGAATTTGATTTTATTGTTGAAAACGTTAAAGCGTATTCACCTAAAAAAACTATACATAAATAAATGTACGTATATGATGGCTGTTGGAGATAATTATATAATAATTACAGCTTTACGGCGGTGGCACGATTGACAGGTGAACAAGGTTGGTAAAAAGTTGTTGAATGTGGACGCATTGGATCGTTCTTTCTGGAAATTATTAACTGGGCAAGAGCATGTCGGACCATGCTCAGTGTAGGGTTCCGAAGCCGTTAAGTACTACAAACATAAAAATCAACAAGTAATACCTAATTTTCTATTTAAAGCCAATAGGCTTGCCGTCTTAGGTGAATTTAGAAGGTGTAAATACTTTAATCGCCTGTATCTCAAGAACCAATGATGTCTACGTAGTCGTGATAGTTTTCCTTTAATTTTATTCGTTATTATGCTCTTTCACTTAAGTTTTTTTTTCGGATTATTAGTATTTGTACTTTTGGCTGTTGGGGGCGGGACACTTGAGTCTAACAAAAATTAGCGCTTTAAAGCTTAATATTTGATGTTGACATACCCGTAATATTTTTGAAAGACCTATCCAACGACAGCCTACACTATGGGGTAGACGAGGAAAAAAAAACATTGCCACGATACGTGTAGGGGATCGACACTAAAAAATTTTTTTGTTGTAGTTTTTATTGTACCACTTTGTTGGCGTGACTAATTTGCATATTCATTCCAAATTACAGCTTTCTATTAGCAAGGGTCTCTGCACTAGGCTGCGAACGGACGGACGGACAGTATTTTGACTACGGAACCCTAAAAAAGAACGTATCTGTTCAGCAGTGGACGAGTACGGGCTTAAATGATGCAGGTGGTAATACAGCTTTTGCATTAAATTAATTATATGAAATGAGAGTGTTTTCATACGTTATATCAATAATTTAATTTAATAACCAGTGAGCGGAGAAAACGATGTGAAACTTTAAAAAAAAACTACATTACAGCATTAAAAATATTAATATTCTTATAACAAATCCGAGACTCTGGTGTAGAGTTAAAGTTATTTATTTATATTGAATAATAATACATATATTGGAATGTATAAAATTAAATTATACTTACAACATAATTTACAAAATGTATCGATTGATTGACGATATAATATTTCTTAAAAATAAATGTTATATCAATTATATCTATAGTAATATGGTAATTCCCTTTTAAATGTGTATTAGCAAATCGTATCTACAACTGAACCTAATTTAATCAGGCATCTATAAATTATCTTATATAAAATTAATAGGATCAATTGGAAGCCCAAAGTTATTTAATTATGCTCCGACTCAGTTAAGCTATGTAACGAATATTCCAAGAAGCTCTATAAAGGGGGATCTGAATCGTTATCAACAAAACTCGCTGCAAATTTTTCGAATTGTTTAAACAGGAGAAGAAAATAACGATACAAATAGATGAGACACAAGTACAATAAAAAATTAGCATTTAAATACTAATTCCTTCTTTTTCATTCACAACAAAAGTTGACAACACATTTTTTTCTGCAAAGTACAAGGCATTAACAAAAAAAGGAATTAGCATGCGGCTTTCTTTCTGAAACTGAACATTTAAATTGTAAGTCATTCATATAGAGGTCGGTTTAAGAAATTAAAAAAAACATCAAAAGTTCATTCAGTAAAAACCGCTTATGTTCTAACCGGTCAGTGGTTTTTCCGAAAAATTATAATAAAACTATTGTGAATGTTTATTGCATTGTGACTTGTAAGTAGTTTATTTGTGGAAATATACTACAATGTATTTTTACAGGTAAAACCGATTAAGTTTCGCAAATTTCACATCTCTGTCATTCAAATCGTAATTTTAAAGTAACTCGAATATAATTACTTTAAAATTGAGTTTTCACAAAATTTATTTTTGCAGATAAGCGGTATTTGCAGTAATACGACGAAATTCGTTTTCTTGTAACAAAAATGGCAGACTTATTCTAGTCTCGACAATTATTACTTTAGTTCGAAATTTGAATTCATTTAAAAGACCAAAACGAAAATAATCAGATGATTAGGTTCTATAAACTTAAAACTATTAAGCATTTAGATTAACAAGCATAAAATCGTAATTATTTCTATTTGAAACTCAGTTTAATCGAAACCCCGTCTACAGGGTGTTAGTATTACATATAGTATGCCACTATATCTGGCTCTCCCGAGCCCACTTGTGAGTCGACCCGTGTCGGGTGTCCCGCGGGAGCACCCAGGTAATTGAAACATAGCGTAATGATAAGAGATTAGGATTGATAAGGGATATAAAGACGTGTGTGATGTATCGGCGTGAATTGGGTTAAGTTTTTTTTTTAGACGTGTTAATAATAAGGTATTTATTGCCCATACTTTAAATTAGCGTCAAAATGTATCACTTAACGTTTAAAGACGTATTAATATATTATTATTTTTATTTGGCAGGGCGAATTTTTTTTTTCAATCGATAGTGTACGTATCGTTTTATATAATCCTGCTTATTATCCAATCTGCCGGCGACTTTGTCCGCGTATTCTGACCCACGGAACAGTCATTTTCGCGAGGGAAAATTTAGCCTTTTTATTAATTTAGATTATTTATAACTTATTTGCTTTTTATATTTCAACCTAATCCTCTAGCTTTTTCAGCGCGAAGCAGCAACAAACATACTTACTATGCTTATATAGCATGTTGCATTCTATTTTATTAATTTTAAAGAAACTGCAATGTTTTATCACTTAACTAAACCTGAAGGCATGGCTCCTTTACACACAGACTCGAATCTTTAATCAATTCCCAAGGTATATCTCCAGCCGGCCTCTTCCGACTTTTTTCAGCGCCGCGTCAGACAATGGCGGACCTAATGAAAACCTCCGCCTCTGGGAGACAGTCGGATACAGGGTGATGGAAAATTATGGTTTGTAGACGACTAAAGGATTTTAATGGTATAAATAAATGGACGAGTTTTAGCATGTACTTGTAATATATGGAAAATAAATGCGTTAGTTCTCTTAAATAATAAGTCTGGTCAAAAATGGGCGAATCTGGGGATTATCTTTTATCCATTTTCTAGCATTCCACTTCGTCCACATACATATCGATTTTTGTTATTCCCTCAAAACACTAAAAACTAAAGTTTATGTGTCAATTCAGGGTATAAACTATCTCCATTTAAAATTTCATCCATATCTTTCGAGCCGTTGTAGCGTGAAAGAATAATTAATGTTAGTAGGATGTACATAGTCAAGTGAGCAAACATTTTTCTTAATTGTGTACAGTCAGCAGCAGAACTAGCTACGCAATCGAAGAGCTCAAAATGATCTGCACTCGACTTTATTGTCGAAAAATTCGTCGTGCCTAGATAATTTTACCAGGTTATTGCTTATTACATGCTTAGTAGCTTTTGACCAAAATAAAGCTATTTGATTTGATTTGATTTTGATTCTGACTGTACATAACGACCAGTGATCGGATTAGGTAGTGCCATTTCACGGGACTTCGGTGCGTAAGCTTAGTATGGATATGACATTTAACCCCAGGATTTCATACGACAAGTTTTAAGTTTGTGTTTGGTTCAGAAATGTTATAAATGTATAATTTTACAATTATTTTGCTAGTATTGATGCCAACAATAAAATCAAATCGTACGTCTAATCTTTTGGTATTCACATGTTGTTTTTAAAGGGAATTTTTAAGAGGCCGTTTACGAAATTTGTCGTTGTTTTGTTTTTTCGTGTTATTCAGTTAAAATACTGTTTTTTTATACGTTTTAATGCACAACATGAAATATCATTTCAGTTATTATCAAACAAATAAGTTACGAATGAATGCCCTACTTTTTCTCGTTGAGGTGTAACGCGAGATCTAGGTTGTTTTAAAACATTATTTATAATAATAAAATGTTTTACCTACCTATGCGTTTTCTTATATAACATACTTCAATTAAAGACATGTTAAGAAAAAAATCTGTCAAAAATGCGAATCCCAAGTCTTATCCATGTTCTGTACAATCATTCACCCGAAATGGCACTACCTATTCCGATCATTGATAATGACATAATTATGTAAGAGTTTTTGACAACGCGTATATTAACGTATGTTTTTTTTTATTCCAGGTACGTATCTCAACTTGAGCAAGTGATATTCATACTCAGAAAAACACTTCATGTTAGTTTATGAGTAAGTAATCTTAGAAATTGATTATTGACATCAAATTGAAATTGCATTGTTGCAAACAGTGGTGACAACTCAATTTAGGTAGGCTCATTTAAAACGTATTGAGCAATTCAATCGTATTTTTTGTTGTACACTCCACACAAGAAGTCATTACCAATGTATCCGAGTACAACTTGAAACCAGACGCGAGATCGTTACATGCCACTTCGAGCTCACTCGCGAGCACAATTATCATCGCAAAACAACACGTTACTCTCGTACCGTGAATTCACAAGTAAATCGTCCTGTACTTTGTCACTTTAACGAAGTGTTTGAACTGCTTTACAAAATTATTTACCATTATGACTTTTACGAAAAGGACGCGTATTTATAAGAAATAAAAGCATTTTAGTTAACTGAAATTAAAAATAACTACAAAAGCAAGAGAATCAAAATTTTCAGTCGATCATACTGGATACGAAATTATTTTAGTAACTTTTGTCCAACAAATGAATAAACACACCCTTAACGCCATCTACCAGACTTTTTCCATAGCTTGCTGTGTTATGCAAGCGCCATCTACTGTAAAGTTTCCTAACGAAGGAAAAATGTTGCTTTAGCTGTGGTTCCACAGCTAAGTTTCAGAATTTCTCATCTAGATGGCGTGCTGTTAACGTAACATTGCTCAACGTGCTAATAAAGATGGAGTCACTATTTAAATTGTACTTGAACAAAATAATTAACAAGTGAAAAGTGTTTGAAAACTGCCTTAAGGTCAATTCCGTTACTTAATTACAGTACAAAAGTTATCCTTAAAGTTGTACGACAAAATTAATTAAAATGATCTTTCGTTCGAAGTTAAGGAACTTGAAGTTATTCCTTAGTGGATACCAATTGAGAAAACTTTGTCTTGGCTGAATACTCGGCCCCTTGGCTACTTTCAAACTTAGTCGTCCGTTTGTAATTATTACTTTTAACTTTAACAGCATATTCTTGAGGAACTTTGTTGAAACTGAGTCTATGTGGAATTGTTTTATTTGGAACAAAGTTAGAGCGAATAGAAATACCTCTATCCAACGTTACCTAATTTGTACGTAATATTTACTTTTCATTCCTTAAAAAATAATTGAATTTGTTCGAATATAGTGCATTTCAATTTAAATAAACTAGATAATGGATACTACATTTTTCACTAATGTTTTCCTAATACTTTCTATTTTTTATTTGTCACTAAAAATAAAATAAACTTAATGATAAGTAAAGAATTAAATGACAATTATTTGCATAAAAAAGAGGTGATAGTACTATGTAAAAGTTTTTTAAATCCTATATTATATTTGTATTACTTAATAAAACAACAAAAACTACGCAGTAGGTACGCCCCATAAGTACGCCCTCTGTGCATTTTTTAATGAATTATGTCAACTTTTTAAAATAAGCTGCAGCCTGCTAAGCATTAATGTCAGCCAGAAACAAAGTAACTTTACTAGCGCCCTCTCTGATCAAGTAACGTAATTAACTTGATTTCTGTGAGCTATCAAAATGGGTAACTAAGGAAAATGCCAACAGAGGGCATAGTATTACAAAATACTTAAACTCTTAGTAGAGACTATGGCGCCATCTCCCTTAAAATGTTCGAATTTCGCTGGCCGAACACAAACCAGCTAATCGAGCGAGCTAAGCTTGCGACTGTTAGGGATAGTTAAGTCGTAGAGCTGACATGTTTTATCACTAGAGGACATCACTAGTTTGAAAAAGACTGGATTCGTTATTGTCAAAACAGTTAACATTATTTTCGTTATTATACTTTAAATCTAACTATAATATGATAATGAAATTGAATCCCTATTTCCTTTGGTCACTGCATCACGCGATAATGGTTTGTTGTGTTTGTTATTGTCATTAGGTTTTTATGCAGAAAAAAATGAAAAATCCACCGGGAAAGTAAGAAATTTGCAGCGGGGTGAAGCCGCTGGCGGGTTACTGGTGTTATAAAAATATTAAATATAATTTTACTGTTGGTTGTTACACGCAAAATAAAAAATAATGATGACTAACTCTTTTACAAGTATCATTTGAATTGGTGACTCTTTTCAAATGTTGTCATGACGGTTTAGAACACAATAAAACAAACTTCAATACATGCAGCTAACTTCTCATAGTGAAACTGTGACAGTAAATTATTCTAAGGACATTGTCATTGTCAATTTAAATTGCAGAATGGTCCAAAAGTCGGAAAGTGTTCTCTAAAGGGTAGTAAACTTTGACAAACCGTCACGGAGTTGATCTATTTGTTTGTGAATACCTTAAACTTGTTACGTTGTCATGTATGAGTAAAGAATGACAAAGGAATATCAAGTTAAAGTAAAATAGGGTCAGGTGGGGTAAATATAAGACACGGGTAAAAATAAGACTAAGTTTTTAACACTCGAAAACTTATTCTACCTACTACATCTGGGGGCACGGCAGTGCCCCCGCCAAGTCGAGCAAAAAAGCGGCACGGCCGTACCATCCTTTTCTCGAAGCAGTTCAGGCCATTTTCGACCCCCCTATAACTTCGTTGTGAATAGATCTAGAAGCCTGCATTTTTAGTAACGAGATAGGCATTGTATAAACACGGTATATTTCAAATTTCATCAAATTTGAACCAGTAGTTGAAGAATTATAACTAGTCAAAGTTTCTTAATTTTGTCACTCACTCACTGACCGATCACCAAAACTCTAAGGCACTTTTAGCAGACATAGAAGCTTCAAATTTAGAATACATTTAGTGCTTAGTGTATAAATCAAGAGAAAACTTAAATATTTTGCAATTTCGTTCCAGTTTCCTAGATACACCAACAGCATAACTAACTTTGTAACCCCATTAAAATGTATAGGATTACAAAGTTACATTTGCAGATAATCGTTTATGATGAAAAGAAAACCTTTTTACAAGACGGCTTATAGAGAGTGTGTGTGTGCGTGTGCGTGCGTGCGTGCGCGTGTGTGTGTGCGAGTGTGATCGCGTGTGTGTGTACGTGTGCGTGAGTATTCGCGCGCGTGCGCGAGTATGTGTATTTGACAGTGATGTACTTACGTGAGGCTACAAAGTTGCGTATTATATGACCTCTAGCAGTTTCCCGTTTCAAGATAGATAAGATAAGACCATTTACTTAGACATCTTTCATATGCAATATAGGTATATAGATTTATAGTACCTGCATACTAAATTGGAGCCGTTTCCGAGATTCAGATTATAAAATATAAATAAATCGCAGAAAAATTTATTTGTTTATTTCGAGAGTTTCAAGTCTGGGCGGCTTACATCTAATTAATGTTGACTTCGGAAGTATTAAAGCGCAGGAATCCTCAATTTGTGAATACAATAGACTAAGAAGCATTTATCGTCCAGACTTGTCAAAAATTGTAAGATTAAAGCCTCCGAGAAAAACCCATAGAGACAGGGAGTGGGCATTGAGAAAAACTGTAGCTGAAGCTCAAGAAATTGTACCTGAAAAGAAAAAGAGGAAGACTACCTGCAAAAATAAAAAAAGCTCATAAAACAGAGAGTGGACTTTAAGAAGTAGAAGGTACTAGACCAGAAAAAAATAGAACTATCTACAAAAAGAAATGAGATCCCATCAAAAACATAACTTGTAAAAAAACCAAGTCTCGCAACTCAGTTCTTCTACCGTAAAAAGTTGTGAGATCCATGTATTACCAAGTCGGTTAATTTATTCAGTCCCTACTTAACCCATTCACCGCCATGCTATACTCGTAGCGCTATGCCGTAGTCCATAGCAGCTTAAACTCCGTATGTAGCGAAAAACATTCATAGCACTCTGACGCATACGTGTTGTGATTGGCGCTGAATGGGTTAAGGGTCCTTCTGTCTTAAGTTATTACGTAATTTACTAACCTAACAACATCTTATAGTGACTATATCAATATTAAAAATCTATCACGTTTTAAATAAATAGATTGACTTGGCAATCGTACTAAACAATCTAATTTAATATAATATGTAATACTTGTGAGAAACAATGTGTTTTCAAGCGATTGCCAAGTCAATCTATTTATTTAAAACATGATAGATTTTTAATATTGATATAGTCACTATAAGATGTTGTTAGGTTAGTAAATTACGTAATAACTTAAGACAGAAGGACCCTTAACCCATTCAGCGCCAATCACAACACGTATGCGTCAGAGCGCTATGAATGTTTTTCGCTACATACGGAGTTTAAGCTGCTATGGACTACGGCATAGCGCTACGAGTATAGCATGGCGGTGAATGGGTTAAGTAGGGACTGAATAAATTAACCGACTTGGTAATACATGGATCTCACAACTTTTTACGGTAGAAGAACTGAGTTGCGAGACTTGGTTTTTTTACAAGTTATGTTTTTGATGGGATTCCTTTTCCATTTAAAAAGAAGTATTATGTGTAGACTTCCTTTTAAATGGAATAGGAATGAAGGAGAATAAGTTTTGAGTGTTAAAAACTTAGTCATATTTTTACCCGTGTCTTTTATTTACCCCACCTGACCCTACAGCACAAATTGACCTAGTCCCAAACTTATGTACGAATTATTACTATGGGTACTCGATAACGATAAACACATAGTAATATTCTGAAATATATAAATAGAAAGCGGCTAAAACTCAGGAATAACTCACACTCATGATTGTCCTTGCCGATTAGACAAACGACGTCGTCAACGTATTAACGATATTTACCATTTATTTGTTTTACCTATTGCTGCTAATCCTTACTTACCAAGATTTAAGAGCAAAGTTCAGAAAAAAAAAATTCAGATACTTGAATAATTTGAAGATATTTTATAATTATTTGTTGGGGGGATATGGTATTTGTATTATTAAAAAATAACATTATCGAGCCTATACGCTGAAATTATGATTTAGGTAACGTCAAATAAGTTTTTATTGTTTCTTATATCGTTGAATAAACTTTACACGAGAGTAAAACAATGTCAAATTTAACTTCTTCGTGGCTTTAACTATCTGCGTAACAATTCCATTAACACTTGTTTGGTGGTTTAGCCGTTACGGCAAGGCTGGCAGGCAAAAATACGGATATACAAAACTCACTTCCGCATTCAATTTATTAGTAGGGACTAGAACTTTTATTACATAACCTAATTAGCTCACACTGCTCACCAAAGTTGCTCAAACTGCATAAATTAGCTCACACTGCTCACTAAAAATTGCTATAACTAGAACAGAATTCTTAAAATATGAGTGTAATTCCTTAGCAAAAGTAAGGCTGATGGCACGCAGCTCATACCGCGTGTCGCTCGGAATCAATTCCCCGTCCGGGCAAAACTCTGATTTAAATAAAGTTCCTATTTGTCCTGGCGATTACCCCGCTTGCGGCGGCACTATTGTTACAAAAACTCACTTTTCACTTTCCAAAATAACTTACCATTAATCTTACATAGTGAAGGAGAGATTGACCCTATCCTATATAAAAAACCGGCCAAGAGCATGTCGGACCATGCTCAGTGTAGGGTTCCGAAGCCGTTAAGTACTACAAACACAAAAATCAACTAGCAATAACAAATTTTCTATTTAAAGTCAATTGGTGCCGTCTTAGATGATTTTAGTAGGTATAAACACTTTAATCGCCTGAATATCAAGAACCAAAGATGTCTACTGAGTCGTGATAGTTTTCCTTTAAAACTCATTATATAATCTTTCATTTAAGATTTTTTTCAGTTTTTTTATTTTTTAGGCACAACAAAACTTTGCGCTTTAAAGCTTAATAATTCATAAACGGATTACTGAATCGAAAAACTGTGTTCATCAACCCGTAATATTTTTAAAAGACCCGACACTTCACACTAAAGGGTAGACTAGAAAAAAAAATACATCTCCACGTTACGTGTAGGGGAGATACCCTATTTTTTTTACATTTAATTGTACCACTTTGTTGGCATGACTAATATGCATATTCATGTCAAATTACAGCTTTTTAGTACTAAGAGTCTCTGCGCTAGGCTACGGACGGACGGACGGACATGGCGAAACTATAAGGGTTCCTAGTTTGACTATGGAACCCTAAAACGTCTCGTTAAAATTTGACACATTTTTTTATGTAGCAAATGTCAAATATAGGATGTTAAACTTCTACTTTTGATTTCATTGAAGTACATAAAAACATGATTAGGTAGGTACGTATATCATTTTCTTACTATAGAAAATAAATGATTAATTGTTTCAGACTACATAATTATATACATTTTTATATAGTAGGAACAAATCTGAATACTGACAAAACTGTTGTCTTACCATGTGTTTTGTGTTCGGCGTTTCAAAAGGATTTTTATTAAATACGTGGTAGGCATTATTAATTTTTCAATAAGATTTTCCAAAACAATTATAACGAAAATAAAAAAGCAACTTGCTTAATATCTCCCATAGGCGCCATCAACTGACGTGAACGCGAAAACATATTCCTGGTACCTACGTAATCATTTGATCGGAAAGACGAAATTGAGTGACGAATTTCTCGGAAAAATTGGTTCGAGTTTTTTTAGTAACATCTTCATAGTAATTTTCCCAGTGATTTCTCGAGAGGAAATTCGGCGTTTTCAAGTAAACGATATATCGCGATATTACCCTGACGAGCTTTTAATGTCGGCGGCGCTGATGCGTTTGTTTTTCTCTTCGCCGAACTAGCTAAACTACGTCGTTAGTGCTGTAATAGAATTGTCTTTGAGCGGATTTGGGTTAAGTGTTTTTATATTTAGGCTTCTAGGTTAGTAGGTAACTTTTCGACCTTCATCTTAACTAACAGCTTTATTGTAGTTGTTACAATAATTTCCAGTTCTTTTTACATTCTGCCGTCCCATTTTTTAAATCAATTTATTTCGTGACCACAGTTGTACAGGCCTGATTTTTTATTTTTATAAACAATAATAATTTTACGGGAAATACAGGGTGTCCCTAAGCTATGCAACATAAAGGGAAAGTACATTAAATATTGTAGCTATGATATTTTGCTGTATATACAGATATTATTTTATGTTTAAAAGTAAGTAATACCGCATACAAAGACTTAAAATACACCCTGTATTTTTATGATGTCAATCGAAAAAATGGGTTAATTATTATAAACAACATACCACCATACAAAATACAGGGTGTTTATTTTCATCCCCGAAAATTACCGAGGACGTAACCATAATCGAAGTCGTGGTTTGAAGCCAGTTCTAAAATAAAGCCGAACTCAAAATTATAATACTTAACTTTTCAAAACACATTAACTTCCAAGCGTATACAAACACTTTTAATACCTTTTTAGTTTATCTATCGCATGCCTGAACTCCTGCTGACAATGTAGAGGTAATTCTAGGTCCTAGCCTAAATTCCTGAATTTCAGAGCTTAATGCGAGTCAAGCTAACTCGCCTGTTGTGCTAAGTTGGCCGACCGTGAAATTCGTTTAAAGGTTGGCCCTGTTCGCGACGAGAACTTAGACTAAGCGGATTACTCAGTCAGTTAGTCATCTTTGCGAGGATTTTGTTTTGACTATCTTTGACTTTAAAGGTGAAAACAGGGTGTTTTTTTTAAATTGAAATTAAATCTAGCAACTAAATTGCCACAATCCAAATCAACTTGTGTTTGGTACTAAATAATTAAAATTGATGAAGATAAAACAATTATGAATTTATATTAGAGAATTATAGGTTACCAGTCGAGCGGGGCTATTCCGTCAGTGGGGCAATTACGTCAAGTGGCATTAACTTCCGTTTGAAGTTCGTATCGAAAAGTTACATCGATTGACAGACGTAGAGATTTTTTCTACTTTACTTTTTCACTTCACTTTTTGTTACGAAATTTAGAACGAGAGTTAATACCATTTGACGTAATTGCCCCGCTTGACTTAATATATTAGTTTTATAACAACCAACTGTGCCATCAAAAATGCTGTCATATTAATAGCTTTTATTTGCTTGCCAGTAATCGCGTTCGAGCTAAATAAAATACGATGACATGTTAAAAGCAACATGGCTTTACCGAGAGATTAAAACAATCTACTTATAACGTATACTAAATTATACATTGGTTTTCTTTAAAGCTAATAAGAGCTGCTGGTAGTTCATAATAGTCAAAATAATATACCATAGTTTTTTAATAAAGATCGTTACCTGTGAATCAGAACACAAGCTTTAATTTTCTGCCGGCCGCACCCTGTATCGTTCAGGCCCGCGTCCATCGCTGGCTGCGCTATGTAAAGCCACTCGCTACATGCTGCGAAGAGGCCGAGTGGAATTTCAAAAATTCAACGCCTCAATAGCTCGCTGAGAGCGCGGATTAGGCTCGTAGGGTTGCCGAGCGATTGAAAATTATATTTATTTTTGATGTATGTACGTAAAATCTTTATTGCACATAATAGATGGTAATACAAAATATTAGGTTATTTGTGTACTGTATACTAGTTAATTTTTGGGTGGTACAAAAAGTTTTCCAAAAAAAACAGGATTATCGGAAAATACAAGAGTTAACGTGGAATAAATCGTTCGACACTCGTTATTTATCCGACATGTTCGATTAATGCCCACGCGATGGGGCCGTCGGTACCAGTGCTATGACCATCATTGTCCTTTCCATCCAAGGCTTACATATAAAGACTACGTAATGAATACTACTTAGGCTCATCACAATTATTTGGAAGGAGGACGATTTGTGTAAGATTGCCCCTTGATATTTTTATTTGTTATATGCAAGGCTTCTAAAATTAATACTTGTGCTCGTCTCAAAAATATTTGCCCATACCGGGAATCGAACCCGGGACTGCCAATTTCATGGGGCCAAACGCGCAGTCATGTTCTGTTAAAATTATCGTAGGTAAACACTGAAACTGAAACAATTTAGCATTTTTAGTTTCGAGAGGCAACCCTGAGTGCACTATGCCCACTAGCGCTCGCCTGCTGTCGATGCCTCCAATATTCAGGCCGAGCCTACAATACACCTACAATCACCAACACACGCATTCATCCGAAACTAGCCTAGCTGAACCAATCTCAACCTTCTTGTCCAAACAACAAAGGTGAGGTAAAATGACACGAGCGCAAAATAATTTTGGCAATCAACAACATATGCATTCACTTCAAACTCCCTTTGTTCACACAAATTCAACCTTATCTGTTAAACTATAAAAGTGACAGAGAGTGGACTAGCTGCAAAGTTATATTGGTGTTGTATAGAAACAGAATTTACAAGCAATAAACATGTGCGATGGCTTACGGCGATGGAATGATTTCGCCCTGTTTTTGCTTTAGCGTGATTTTACACTCGTGCTTGATGCAAAGCAAGAACAACATCTTGACATACCGCACTTTTGTTCCACTTAAGCCTATCTTGCTTCTATATTAAGACTATCGTGGTAGGATCATACAGGTACATACAAAAAATAGTTATTATTGAGATAATATGGTTTTATCTAACGTTGTAATCAAATTAGTGTAATAAAGACGAAAGTAATTCAAGTTCTAGCTTTCGGCCAGGTTCGCTTTTAAAACTAAAGTTATTATAAAAAAATATGGCTTTGTTCCACTGCAAATATCTGACTTTTCCGGTGCATTTTCATTTTTTTATTCCATAAGAACCTTCTCCTAAAAATAACAAACACAACAAAAAACGAATTAGCGAAATCGGTCCAGGGGCCCTAGCCAAGATGCAAACGCTCCTAACGTTTTTCTTTTCTATCGCTCAAAATGGGATGACATTCTCGTGCGTTTCGATAACCCACGTGGTCGACTGTCATCCCATACATTTTGAGCGATGGAAAAGAAAAACATTAGGAGCGTTTGCATCTTGGCTAGGACCACAGCGCCGTTCACGCGTGATGCCGTGACCAAGGGAAATAGAGATTCATTTTTGTATGACTGACATATGAGATATTATTTTGTAAAATGAATGTATACGAATGTTGACCCGGTGTGCCGCAGGAGGTACATAATCAAGCCAATTAAGTTTAAACTACATTTGAATGATCATAAAGTTAAATATTAAATGATTCGATGTAATGAACTTTATTTCTTTGCTAGTGTTTTATTTAAATAGGTACCCATAATCTCCCTGTTTGTAGCAAGCTGAGTCTTTTGAGTTTAAAAAGGATCGTTTAGGTTCACTTTGTCCACATTCCCATTTCGTTCACATTCCTACTTCGTCCACAATCCCACTTCGTCAACATTCCCATTTCATCCATATTCCCATTTTGTCCTTTTCCCACTTCGTCCAAATTCCCATTTCGTCCACATTCTCATTTCGTCCGCATTCCCTAATCGTCCGCATTCTGATTTCGTCCACATTTCCCAGTCGTCCATGTACCCGAAAAAAATACAACCGAATTGACTATTTTTTAAAGTTTGCTACAGTTGCACTTACCATGAATAAGTAGTAAAATAAATACGTTTTTTGCTGACTATACTTGTTTAAGCCATCATTAATGTCTCGCGTCACTCCACCATCAGACCAGCTCTATGGTACGATATGGATGAAATGGGAATTTTGACTAAGTGGGAATGTTGATGAAGTGGGAATGTGAACGAAATGGGAAAATGGACGAGATGGGAATGTTGACAAAATAGGAAGTGGACGAGTTGGGAATTGATTGTGGACGAAATGGGTCTGTTGACGAACTAGGAAGTTGACAATATGAGAATGTGGACGAAGTGAACCTAAACGAAATTTGAACTATAACCTTATGTTTTGCTTTTTATATCCTTTAATAGTTACTGTTTTACATTTTGTACTGTGCGGCCTCTATAAATAACTGTCTAAATGGGATAAATAGAGCCTTTCCTTAATTTCTTGTATAAAAATGATGTCGAAAACAAACGCATTATACATTGCTATAGGATTATAAACCAAAGAGTTGAGAAGCGACTACCTACTTGGAAAAAAACTGTAGCCACGTTACCTACATTCAACCACCTGTCTATTCACTGCCGTAATCATAATATTTGCCCAAAACGTGCTGAAGTATTGTATTCAAAGTTTATAAGCGAGTGCCCATAAGTCTGGGCTTTGGTTATGAGGTGTGTTGTCCACACCGCTCTCGGCTAAGTTAATCCAATCACACCGCTGTGAGTGTTTGCGGTGCACTCGACTCTTCGCTTAGAAATAATGACCTCGCCCTATAATATTTGAGGTGATGCTTGACGGTAAGCGGTGAAATTTGACTAAACGAGATAGTAACGATAAACAACACCCGTAGAATTATGACGCTCTGGAGGCTGTTTGAGGTTGGGCTTTGTGAATTTGAGGCCTTTTTAGCGCTGTCCGTCTGTCTGTCTGCCTATCTGTTAGGAACGATACCTCATGAATCAACTGGCTACTTACTTTTGTGTAGCTATACAAGTATAGTTTGCAACTTTTCGTGCGTGAGTCTGACTCATACTTGGCCAGTTTTTCTACATTGTCTACACGTCAATCAAATCAAATCATTGTTTTTTTGCTGTATACAGTTTCTTAAGTACACAATATTATAAAAGTCTAGTGTATTCAGCCTGCATGCAGGCGTGTAAATATAAATAAAATGTCAAGTTAAAATCAAAGATAACATAAATATAAAATTGTAAAAAAATAGAAAATATTATAATTGTAATCAAATGTCAACAAAAATTAAAATAAAATTACAAATTATCACTAATATTACGCCCGAGAAAATCCTTCACGCTGTAATAGCACTTATCAAAAAGCCAGTTTGTGAACTTATTCCTAAACATATTTCCCTGGAGCAACCGTATGTCCCCAGGTAAAGCGTTATATATTTTAATGCACATGTTAAATACATTTTTTGTGTAGATGGCTTTAAAGCAGCGATGTTTATACAACCGGTTCATAACGTCCACTCTCGTTCGACGTTGCATGGCGTATTGTTATCATATATTTGCGTATTGTTATCATATATTTGCGTATTGTTATCATACATTTTTTTATTCAACCGCCGTTACTGTCAAGTAAATAAGAACTAGCAAAATGTTAACAATACAGTAACATGACAAAAGCAATTATGTTGAGCCCATATGGAATAGCGATTAATAAAAATAAACTTTCACGGTTACTATTAATGACACCAATAAAATTAACGGGTTATTTCTGCGTTTTGAATTGCGAACACCCGATACTTTAACAATTTTGCAATCGCCTTGATGATGGGAGAACTGAAGTCTGCGGGGATAAGTTGACAGTTAAGGATAGCCGTATTATACCTTCTTTCGTTTACTTTTACCATCACGCCATCAGGGATAATGATTTCATTAAAAAGAAAAGATCGTGAAGAATAAATCTATTTTATTAACTATCACAGCTAATTCAAATCACCGACTACCCTGAATTTCACTGTATTTAACTTGTAAATCACTACACACATGTGATATAACACATCATTAGTATTCATAACCTATAAACACGATTTGAACTTCGATAAACATTCTCCCTTGTACCGTTAGCCGGAATACGAGGGCAAACTTCCCAAGGACTATCGTGTGGAGAGTCCTCGCCCGCTATATATTTGTTCTATTCCTAAGCGAGCTGTTTGGCCAGATTTAAAACGTTCGCCAGACGGTCGAGAGTTAGCGGGTTATTTGGCTTTCCTATAAAACTCGGCCATTAGAGCGTTCTTTGCTTTTTGTTGGTTCGTGAACATACAGGGTATTTTTTTTATCTGTGCACAAATTTTAACATACGATTTTGTATCGACATATTACGATATATTACGACAATAAAACGAGTTCAATTTTTTTTTTTGTCGCAAATTATCTCTCTTTTACCTTCTCGTGTGGACACAAAGTCACACTAGAAATGATGACATGGGTTGTCAAGCTGTAGGTATGCGATACACTGTATTGATGTTCGAAATTTGAAATTTCATGTACAGCTTATCAGGCAACAAGCCCCTCTCCTACTGATATTCTAAATTTGAAAATTCATTTATTAACTTACCCCTGCATAAGAAGGTCCATGAATATCGTTAAGTTAGTGGAATCATTCATCAATATGTTTAATATTTTTTAAGCTAGAGTAAAAATAACACAACATGTGTTATTGATTAACAATAGCGAAGCAAATATTAAAATTTGTGCACCTATTAAAAAATTACCCTGTATGTTGGACGCGGAGACCGTGCGATCAGGGGTGCCGAAGGAAAATAACTAACTTTAAAATCAATTTATACAGCGTAACGCTTTTATCATATTTAATTCAAAAACCCCTGGGTTTAAATAAAATCGCTGAACAAATTGATTTTAAAGTTACTGATTTTTCGTCAGTGTTATACGAAAATCGCACCTTTGAAGTATTTTTTACTGGACGGTAAAATTTAAATTCCGAATATTTAATTAGGAATCGAAGAGGGGCCTTAGCCAGGATGCTAAAGCTCCTAACGTTTTTCTTTTCTATCGCTCAAAACGTATGGATGACAGTCGACCTCGTAGAGAGACTTGAGTAGGACAAGTGCTGTTCAAAATTCTGCGTTCATGTTTATGGTTTATACTCATGATCATGAATAAGAAAGAGATAAAAAAACAAGAAACATAGTTTATTTATTACAACCATCCGAAGTGATACTAGACAAAATTTATAAAAAGTTACAACTGAAAATTAAAACTAAAAGTAAAGCTAAACTAAAACTAAAAGGCTAACTCTAAAAAAGAGCCCTGAGGCATTAAACCGAAGATCCTGGCTGGCTGGAGCTCGACTCGCCTCACTTCACTTTGGTTTTTGTGTTTTCTGTGACACACGTACATAAACTTGAATTTAACATACAACCTTCTGTAGAAATGGTGTACGAAATAATAGACAGACAGATGCGGAAATCGACTTTGTACTATATAGAAAGTAGAGAAACTAGCAGTTTCCATTACATAAAATATTACATGAATTACAGCAGCATGTTTTAATTAAGTTTCAAACGAATCAGCGCAAAATACACACCGACTCGGCATTATAAAAACTTAACTTTAATGTGGTCCCCGTTGAAATATATTTTTATTTATTTTGCTCGTATTTGTTCAGGCCAGTTAATTTGGCGCCATGTTACGTTCAGTTCAGAAATAATACGGGGAATAGTTTCGTGTGCGTAGTAAGAACACTGTTAAATGAATATGTTAGGGTCTTTTGAAAAATCATCGCTAACGATTTATTGGTTAGTGTTTATAGCTCAGGGTTGGCTTTATTAAGTAAACGCAGGGTTGATCAAGCTAATCAATTTATTGAAGAGCACGATATTTTCACAATGATGTACACGGTGGTAGATCGCAAAAGAGAGCGTACATAGGCGCCAATCGCAGAAGTATAATCATTAATTGATAACATAGATTTCAGTCTACCTTCGAATAATCGTGTTGGGTTTCAACGGTTAAGTAAGTAATTATTACGGTTGTGGTTTAAAAAAATAATTCATTCATTTCAGTAACCTGATAAAGACAGCTTAGGAATGATTTGAAACAAAACTGTTGTTTTTAATTAAATGTTGCTTTAATTAAATGTTGTTGTTGATCGATCAACGTTAAATTTAGGTTAAATAGTCCGAGGACAGACGTGTAGTATAATTTACCTATTTTCTAATTAAAATGAAGACAAAATTCGTTCTAAACTAGAAAAATTCTTAGAAAAACTTCATCAACTTTCATCATTATTATTTTCAAACTGATTGAAAAGTGTGGTTGCCGGGTTGAGAGGTGACTAAGGGAATAAAGGCTTGTAGTAACAAGCCTTTATTTCCTTAGTCGCCTCTCACGACATCACGTTTGTACTGTAAGGCGATGGGCTTGCAACCTGTCACTAATACGCTGGGAAACATCTTAGTCTGACTGCAAAATGTGATTACAGAATTATCGACAAGTTTAGAGTTGTTGGTATTCTGTAGCTCTGCCTACCCCACTCTGGGAATGAAGGCGTGATGTTATTAATGAAACAATTGAAACGCAATTAATTGATCATTTGTTAATACTTTACCCGCATTTAACGCTAAGTAACGGTAAATTTAAAATGAAAACATAATTACTGGAGTGAACAGTTAAATGCGGCCGCGCTTTGCGGGCTGCCGCAGTATAATGCCGTTTATTTATTTAA
This sequence comes from Acleris holmiana, assembly GCA_949316455.1. Taxonomy (NCBI): domain Eukaryota; kingdom Metazoa; phylum Arthropoda; class Insecta; order Lepidoptera; family Tortricidae; genus Acleris; species Acleris holmiana. The sequence continues at coordinate 19,074,885 of OX438777.1, forward strand.
GCTGGACTGGAATATAGCTATTTCACTAACATGATAATAGGCATTCAACATTGAATATGATATAGGAAATTGTATTCCTAAAAATGATAGATCTTAATTGCCCACTTGAGTTCAAATTACTGTTAGGCGATGAGTTTACAACTGCGATGTGTTACTAATAAACTGGTATATATTTTATGTGGAAAATGTGGTTACAGAATTATCAACAAGTTTTTTTAGACTTGTTGCTAGTTTTGTAGCTAAGTCTACCCCATTCTGGGAATGAAGGCTTGTTTTCTAACCAAGTTCTACAACTTGCTGATAAGACAGAAGTTCTATGTCATGAATATGTTATACTGTAAAAACATTAAAATAAGAGCTTATTATTATTATTAAATCTTTTTAATTAATTTTTGTATTGTCTACATGGGTAGACGGGCAGAAATCAGTAAAGAAAAATAACCAAAACTCAAAGGACACAACAAGCGACTTAATTGGTTATTAAACCAATTTTGTCGTTGCAAAAACGAAATTCGCTGGAATCCTTTCAAAGCAACTATCACGATTCGACTCCTATTGTCGTGTACACTTCGAAGCAGAAATGAGTCCAATTAGTCAGCAATTACCAGCGAGCAAATACGCGTGCAGAACAATAGTAGACGTGGTGCGGGGAAAGAGAGAACAGCGATTTTTGTGATCGTTTATTTAATTTTGATCTTTAAATTAATGTTTTAAAGATTAAGGACTAATATTTACTTTAACCTTTTCAGAATAAGGTTTTTTTGACTCAACGAAGTAAGGTCCTAAAGTCAACTCAGTATAAAAAAACCGGGTAAGAGCATGTCGGACCATGGTCAGTGTAGGTTTCCGAAGCCGTTAAGTACTACACACATAAAAATCAACAAGTAATAACTAATTTTCTGTTTCAAGTCAATTGGTGCCGTCTTAGATGATATAAGTAAGTATAAGTCGTGATAGCTTACGGGAGCGCTCTCACTTGAAACCGTCGATGACTTCATTTACCTTGGTGCGAACATCAGCAACACGGGTTCTTGTGAGAAGGAGATCAGAAGGCGTATAGGTATGGCCAAGAGTGCAATGTCCCAACTGCAGGGAATATGGAGAGACCGCAACATCTCACGCCAAACCAAAATTAAACTGGTTAACTCGCTGGTTTTCTCCATCGTCAGTTACGGCGCGGAGGCTTGGACCATGAGAAAAGCGGATCGTGCACGAGTAGATGCTTTTGAGATGTGGTGCTGGAGGAAAATGCTTCAGATTCCGTGGGCTGCTTTCCGCACTAATGTGTCTATTCTCCGAGAGCTCAATGTCAAAAGTAGACTTTCCTCCATCTGTCTGCGTAGAGTACTCGAGTTCTTCGGTCATAACGCTAAGAAGGGTGGCCACAATCTCGAGCAACTTATAGTCACTGGCAAGGTCGAAGGCAGGCGTTCCAGAGGCCGTAGTCCAATAAGGTGGTCGGACCAAATTAGAGCGACGCTGGACACCAAACTGCACGACGCGCTACACGATGCCAAGAATAGGAACAAATGGCGCGACGCCGTCAGGCAACTTATTATTCCACAAAGGGGAAATCACGACCCTCAGCAATGAGGAAAACGACGCGAGGAGGGGGGGGGGGGGAAGTCGTGATAGTTTTCCTTTTAAATTCGTTATATGCCCTTTCATTTAAGATTTTTTTCTGATTTTTTCCATTTTTTGTTTTGGCTATAGTGGGGGGAGTGGATACTTGAGTCTAAGAAAAATTACATTTTATTGTACCATATTGTTGGCGTGACTAATATGCATATTCATGCCAAATTACAGCTTTTTAGTACTAAGAATCTTGGCACTAGGCTGCGGACGGACGGTCATGGCGAAACTATAAGGGTTCCTTGTTTGACTACGGAACCCTAATAACAGTTATGTTTAGAAAACACATGAAAGTAAATAGCAGTTTCAAAAATAAGAATTCAAAGAGAGAGAGATTCAACTGGGTTAAATTGGCCGTGTGGTTGCTAGTTTCGAATAGTACCACTCCATGACATGTCGTCTCGTGGATGTCGTAAGAAGCGACTAAGGTAATAAAGGCTTGTAGTACTGTTAGGCGATGGGCTTGCAACCTGTCACTAATACACTAGTAATATATTAGCCAGGTTAAGCAAAATTTAATATGGTTACAGAATAATCGAGAAGTATTTCTGGAGTTGTAGCTGTTTCTGTAGCTCAGCCTACCCCACTCTGGGAATGAAGGCGTGATGTTGTGTATGCATTTGTATTCGGTTATGAATAGTGATTATGAAGATCTAAAAGTTTGTGAGAAACATTTTCGGACTTGCGATAATCGAAGTTAAATAAATATGTAAACTTTGGTGCACCCGATGTAAAATACCTTTATGCCTGTCTCTTGACTTGAACCACGCCGATGTGTTCACGGCACACCGAGCGGCTCTCATCGTGGTGGCGGAACGCGGCATTACGTACGCATCACAAAAATGTTTGAGCGCTCTTGACGGCAGGCTGATAGTTCTAGTGGATCGTTATATTTTGGTTTGTACACGGTTTTAAGTTTAATTATAAGCGGTAGTTAAAAAAATACACAAACTAAATATGCAGTGAAAGTCTCGAAGTTAAGGCGACTTGTAATATAGAGAGATTTGGAATGCAAAACGCGGTTCGGATTTTTTAAATCTCCTAATTTAACTATGTTCATTACAATGGATATACAATATAATGATTTTTTAATGTTTGAATTCACGACCTTTTTTTTCAATTTTAGTTGGACTCTTTTTTTTTTTTAATGAAAATAATGGTGAGCCAACCACACAGTTTCATGTTATATGGCCTTTAATTTTGCCCTCCGCCCCGTCCACAAGGTCCGTTAAGTACACGTACCCTAGGCCCTGTAAAGGCAACTAATGGAACCTAGAATTAGTTAACTCAATAGTAGATTAACGTTTTAGTCTCGTCGCGTTAACGTTTTAAAGCGATAAGGATAAGGTACTTAAGAAATTCTGCTAAAAGTACAATATTAGATTTCTTCTGCTTCAAGTCACCAAAATGCTTTTTTTATTAAAATTTAACATCTACGCAAAATAGGCGCTTTATAGGTCGTCGACTTGCGGATAACGGCCTGCCACAACCTATAAATAGTAAACATGGTAAACATCTTAGCCAGCACGACTAGCACATAACGGCGGGCGAGTTAAGTTGCCCGCGAGATAGACTATCTGTCTTTTTCTGACCGTTCCAGTTAGAGAATGGCGCCGTCATGTGCTAGCCGTGCTGATTGTGCAAAATACGACTACTGTATATTATCAACAAGCTTTTTTAAAGTTGTTGCTAATTTAGTAGATGTTATGAACGAGTATGTATGTAAAATAGTAAAAACCTATGTCTTAAGAATAGTAGAAACTATTTAAAATCACGATTCACACCTGAGAACTTATCCGCACACAACTTATTTCTCACAAAAATTCCCAATCGGTAAGCAATCAAAATCTAAAACGTAAGCCAGTTGTCAAATGTAAGAAATATCGAGAATAGAAAACAGTGAAGCTAACGATGCCGATACTTGGTAGCGACTGAAGCTGATAAGAAATCTTTATCTCCTGTATCCTTATCTGTACCTGTGAAAACTAGAAAAATCTTACAATAAAAATATCATCCTGTAACTAACATAAACAGACACCTGGGTGACCATTATTCTTAATTTCAAAATGTCATACGTTGAGTGCATGCTATGACAATTTGAACTTCATTATTGAAGGAATACTATTGTTATTCATGTGACATCTTTTGTTATTTATGGTATTTATTTTGCGCAGGTTATTAGCAATTGGGTTTACAAAGGATAACAATGCCATTCTTCGGGCAGTTAAGCTCTCAAGTGGGAATCGAAATTTTAAATAGTTTCTACTATACCTAAATGTTAATAAAGTTTTAGGAAATATGAATTCAAAGGGTAATCCTTTTGCGGGATATGTCACTTGCAACGGTTTCGGTTGACTTATCTACTTCTACCTCTGCCTTTAGCTCTGCTCCAAAGCCTGCAAATATCCAGGATGAATAGTTTAATATCGAAAGCAACCTATCGGTTTATTCGCTGCAGAATTTAATAGAAATTTGTAAGGAATAGCTCTGACATTTTTGGAAATAAGCCATGTTATGTACCTATTACTTATGTTATTGTTATCGCTTGTTTACTTTGTGCAAAATGTGGTTACAGAATTATAAAGAAGTCTTTTTAGACCCCACTCTGGGAAGAAAGACGTGATAGTATGTATGTATGTTTACTTGGTACTTGGTACTTTGTACTTTTTACTAATGTTTTGCTTAATTTTTATTATCTTTTACATGCTGTTGCTATTCATAGGCCCCAATTAAAATGAAACGGGAAGTATTATTAACTTTTGGACATATCAAACAGCACTGCAACAGACTGAGTGACAGACAATGCACAGGGAATATTCCTTCGATATCCTAGGGTGTACTAAGGACGGATATTTGGGGGTTTATCCCTCAAAGCGTTAAAATACAAAATCACGGGTGTCCTTTACTTTTATAATATATATAACTTGCCTTTCTGAATAGAGAACACGCATATTTCTTTTCTTGCGCTCTCTTGAATGCTATGAAAGAGAGGAATAACTGCAAAAGCATACGCGAAATAATTGTCGTGTATTTTTTTAATAAGATACGAAGTTTTAAAAGTTATAGTTCAGACCCCCGGCAAAAACATTATACAAAACCGACGACAAAAATGACGTCACAGCTGTTGTTCCATTTTTAAAATATAAGGACCTTATAATAGTACATTTTGATACAAGTGCGGAAAGTATGTCATTTTACACGAGTCCCGAAGTATCTTGGCCCGAGCTGCAAGCGAGGGACAAGAGTCGGGACGAGTTAAAATGACAGTTCCGCACGTGTATCAAACGACGTTTTTTTAAACATTTGCGAAAAAATATCAATGAAACAAAATGAATCAGTAAATAAAACTAGCACAAGAGACAATTTTACTTTTAATTGACACTGACTTTATGAAATGGCAACGGTTGTGGCCATTCAGCCAAATAAAAAAAAAGTCACAGTAATTTAATTAAATACCACAGACCTGTTAAACCTATGGACTAGAAATAACTACAAAATGTGCGTGTATACCTAAAATATCTTGGCGCACAATATGGCGGCTGTTTCTATACTTAAAATCACGATCGAAACCTAATGTTGTTATTCACTTGACAGCTCACGTACTACAAAATCGTGGTAACTAAGATGGCGGACTGGCAGCCCAATGAAGGTATTCTACGGTCATGTCAAAATGTTTCAAAATAGGGAAGAACTAAATATGATGCTATCTCTTTTGTCATACGCTACACAAAATTGGAAAGATAGAGATAAAGTATGGTTTAATGTTGCTATATCGATTTTATATACATATATTTGTATACGACAATGTGTCTATAGCAAAATAGGCCATCTCCTTATATTTCTATACTCTAAGTTAAATACCTATATTTTAAAATCAAAAAGTATAATTCTCTATTAACCAGCGGTAATGCATAAAGGTGGATTCACATTACGCCGTACTGGGCTGGGCCCGGTTTCGGCATGGTGTAATGTGAATTCACCTTAATACGCAACTATCTAATCATTCGTAATACTAATTCAGATTCAGCCAGATGGCTCAAGATTGAGAGCTGTTTTTTTTTAAATATTACCTAAGTATATACATTTTATGTGTGTATGTATGTTTGTATTTAATTTTAATATTTTAAATTGTATTACCTATGTATAGTCTCAATGCTAAATGACGAAATCAAAAAGTGGTTGAACATGCAAATTCTTTGGTTGGATGCACAACTTGGAAGTTGAAACAAAATTATAATTAAAAACAATGGAAAACTATAACGCACTAGTGCGTAATATCCAACTTTCCGCACGATATACAGCTACGAAAAGTACCACTTTTGAGCAACTGTGTTAAAAAGAAATTTGCGTTTATTTCGCAAATTACTATGTTAAAGCCAATAAAGTTGAATTAAAATATTACGCAAATAAAATGAGGTTGCCGAAAATTAATAGAACTTTAATTTTATTTTCAAGTTTTTTTGGTCACCATCTGAAACACTAAAAATCTTTGCCAGCTGTTTCATTTGCAATAATTTTCATTTGTCTGAAAGTCATTTATCTCTGACTCGGTTTAACTTTCCTGAATTGTTATAAAATAAACCTAACCTAACCTACACGTTCTGTAAGTATATCTCATTTTTTTTTTAAAAGTTATTGGGTTCAGAATAAAATGAAAATTATGGGAAATTAAAATTATGGCAAATGAAACAGCTGGCAAACGTTTATAGTGTTTGCGATAGGATACCAGTTTTGATTCTATATAATAAAGTCTTAATAAACGGGTAAAGACTAAGTGTTTTGCGTTTTATATGCTTTTTTCATGCACCATTTCACTAATTCTGATTTTCATGCATGTTCTATATTATGGTTTATTGTAAGCCCTTCTTAAATATTTTTTCCGGTTGTTTTCTGCTGGTTTAATCATTACTATTCAACCCTTAATGTGCAACACAGGCATGTTTCAGTGCGTTTAATATTGCAACAGTGTAATGGAATCTGTTTGCCGCCCCCCATGGCTGCCGTTGTTTGCACTTCGCATAATGAGTGCAAATACATGCGAGTTGCATTGTTTAGATGCACTGATGCACAGGTAAAACAGATAATTATGCAATTTATAATGGTAGGCTTTTAAATTACGCTTTCTAGGTACGCGTGGTAAGTAATTTATTTGTTTTGATTTTGAGCAGGGGAGTGATTCTCTCAACACAGCGCTGCGTCGATCTTATCGGTGAAGTTAGGAGGAGAGGGCAGCACTGTCCGCAGATAAACAACGGCTCTGTATTATTTTAACCGAAATAAATATATTATGCATAGTTATAGCACCGAAAACACAACAATTCTTGAAAATTATAAGTGAATCAGTGAGCCGACTTATAGTCTAAAGGATTGATCAAATAAATGAAGAAGAAAAGTGCGAACTAAATAATACAAGGTGACATTATATTATCAATCTCATTTAAATACATAAAATCGGTATAGTTGATAAAGTAAAAACTTACAAGTGGACTCCCAGTTTATCATCCAAGAAAACAAGGAATTACAAAGAGGTGGTATTTATCATCTATTATTTCACTATAGTATAACCTATTATTTCTAAGTGTACCCTATCAGTCGTTGTAAAAAAAAAATACAACACCACTGTACCCTCACTTTGCATTTGGATACCAGCGCCATCTACTATTGAGCTACGGAACAACTGATACTGGCACCTGCTTGTACTGAATGCGGCATCGATTAGCTGCTCATAATACTACTACTGGCCAATAGAGGGCGCTGCCAACACCAACGACATGGCAGTTTGTACAGGTTGTCTTAGAGAACTACCAAAAAATGAATTTTTAACTTGCTCACATTGTAATAACAGCTACGATTTAGAATGTACAAACGTAACAACTAAGCGCTTCTACAACATAATGAGTGCTGAAAGTAAAAAAGCTTGGATGTGTCAGGCATGCCATTGCAAGATGCCCAAGACTGGCAATGCTGATACGCCTGTGCGCCCACGAGATCGTGAACCTAAAAAACAACAAACCACCTCACCTGAAATATGCAATGTCACAGTAAGAAAGAAGGCCAGTAGCCTTGGCAATACTACAACTAGCTCTGACAGCATAAGTAACATTCTGGGTGACACATTACACATAGAAACCTCACCAAAGACTAGGACACAATCAGAACTAACTGTGGAAAATATAAGCGAAATTGTACAATTACAGCTCAAGAAAAATAATGAATCTATAGTATCACAATTGCAAGACATCATCCAATCTGAAATCAACCGGGCAATTACAAGTTTAAGAAAAGAAGTGAAGCAGGAAACAAGTACTTTATTTATTCAAAATGATATGAGAAAAACAGACATCGACCTTATCAGCTCAGAAATTAACTCATTAAAAATAAATAATGAACAGCTTAAAAAAGAAATTCAAAATCTGCAGTCCAAAATAGACGAATCGGCCCCCGCAAGTGTAAAATCTCCAAATAACTACACATTAGAAAGCGATACTAAAAAGATAGTGATATATGGTCTCACAAAATACTACCAAGAACCGGAAAATGAACTTTATACTAGATTAATCCAGGCGTTTTACGAGATTATGAACGTTGACCTGACGGGCTACATTGAAGACACCTACAGAGTTGGTCGAAGGAGCAACAAAAACCGCCCGCTGGTGATAGAGCTAATTAGCAAAAGAATGACAAAGTACCTAATACATAACGGTCACTATTTCCGCGGAACTGGTTTGTCTTTATCAGAACATCTGGATGCAAATTCACGTAGGCAAAGGAGGTTAATGCGAGAAGAAATGATGGAAGCACGAAGAAATGGTTTATTTGCAGTAATACGGAATAATCAGTTGATCATAGAAGGGAAAATATTAGATACTAAGAATAAAATACACAAACATTTAGACGTTACTAAAGAAGCAAACGACAAGTATCGACCAGCCAGCGCGAGCAGCCAACACAACGAATCTAATTATAGAAGAAGTGACAGGGATGTAAACGAGGATCATAACTCTACTTTTCGCGACTAAATTAAACATCTTCTTTCAAAATATGCAAAGTATGTGTAATAAGACTCACTTAATACAAGCATTTATAGAAGAAAACCTTTATGTTCACGTAATATGTATCTCTGAGTCCTGGCTAAACAAATACAAAAAAGATCAATTAAATATACCTAACTTTAATGTTAGTTCATCTTTCTGCCGTGAAGAACATGAAGGAGGCGGTGTACTTATACTATCCAGAAATTCACAGGAATGCTGTGAGAGATCTGATATAACAACTCTATCTCGAGAAATGATTTTTGAAGTATGTGCTATAGAAATATCCAAAATGAACCTTTTAATTATAAATATATACTGGCCTAGTAACAAAAGAGAAATCGAAGTATTCTATTATAGCCTAAAAAAACTTCTAAAACTGATTTCTATTAAAGACTGTAGCAAAAACATAATAATAGGAGGCGACTTTAATGTAGATTTTCTTACAGATAACGACCCAAAATTAAGATTAACTAACCTAATGTCATCATATAATTTTCATCAAAGGGTTACAGTGCCTACGCGAGTTGCGAAATCAAGCTCTACATGTATTGACTTAGTTTTTACCAATTTTAAAATAAATGCCGTTAATTTACACGTTTCTGAACAAGGATTTTCTGACCACAGAGGCATCTTCCTTTCTACACCTTTTATCACACCAAAAATACAATACTGGAAAATTTATAAAAGGATATATAACGAAGCTAATATTCAAAATTTTAAGAACATACTTCAGGAAACTGATTGGGATAATACAATAACTGTGAGCAAAAATGTAAACGAAAATTATAATTCATTTGAAAATACTTTAAAAACTGCTCTAAATACATGCATGCCTAAAAAGAATATTAAGATACAAACAAAACCAAAAAACACATATCTTACACTAGGATTAAAAATATCGTGCCGTAATAAAAGACTGCTAAAGCTATTAATATCACAAACCAAAAGTAAAGTTTTACATGATCACTATAAGCTATATTGTAAAATATTGAAAAAAGCCTGTTATAAATCTAAAAAACTTCATAATAAACGACAATTTGAAAACTCTCATAATAAATCTCAATCCATGTGGCAAATAATAAATAGAGAAATGAATAAAAATACAACTAAAAATAAAAACAACATTCAAATCCAAACATTAAATAAAAAAATAATAAACGACCCTAAAAAAGTGGCGGATACATTCAATACTTTTTTCTCTTCTATCGGAAATTCACAACAAAATTCTACAAACAAAATACGCTTAACAAACACAATTGATCAATCTTTCTTTCTGAGTCCAGCTGAGCCTAAGGAAGTATATGAAATATTAAAAAAACTAAAAAATAAATCATCCTTTGGAATAGACGAATTCCCCCCAAGTCTAATAAAAAGTTGTGCAGAGATTCTTACCCTCCCGTATACATTTCTAATCAACCAATCTTTTTCAAGCGGTATCTTTCCCGACTCATTAAAAATCTCTCTAATAAAACCTATCTTCAAAAAGGGAGAAGCTTTATATATAAATAATTACCGACCAATTGCACTACTGCCAACATCAGCTAAAATTTTTGAAACTGTGATGGTAAAGCGTCTCTATTCCTTTTATGAAAAATTTAAAATTCTACATGAAAATCAAAATGGCTTTAGGAAAAACCGCTCTACGACCCTCGCAATTTATAAATACGTTCACGAAATCTTCAATGAAATAAACAACAAAAAATATGCAGTTGGCCTATTGCTCGATATGAGCAGGGCATACGATAGAGTAAATTATGACATTTTATTAGACAAATTGTATAACACGGGAATTAGAGGACCTGCTCACTCATGGTTTAGATCATACTTAAGAAATCGCCAACAATACGTAGAAATTAAACAAACGAACTTTGAGACAGGAAACATACAATTCATCAGATCGGATAGAGTCGTAGTGAACGGCTCCATCCCTCAAGGCAGCGTCCTGGGATGTATCCTGTTTCTTATCTATATAAATGATCTCCCTAATATATTACATAATCATTGCACGCTTTTTGCTGACGACATCTCTGTTTTATTGCCTTGCTCTAATAACAGTGAAATTGAAAATAAATTAAACTTAGCCCTGAATAAAATTGAAACTTGGTTAAAAACTCATAATCTGGAACTTAACCTAAATAAGACAAAGATTATTCAATTTAAACCCCATCAAAAGCCTGCAATACCGATTTCTTACAGCTACAGCAACACGAATCTTGAAATTGTGCCTTCCGCGACCTTACTGGGTATAGACCTAGACACAAACCTAAGTTGGAAACCTCACATACAAAAGTTGTCAAAAAAGCTGTCGTCCTTTACCTACGCTATCTACCACCTCAAGCGCGTCACCGACCTTCAGACAGCTCTCGCGGCATATTATGCACACGCTTATTCACGAATGTCATATGGCATAGTATTGTGGGGAAATAGTTGCCATATAGACAAGATTTTTACCCTCCAAAAAAAGTGTATCCGGATTTTAGCTAATATTAGTAATATGGAATCATGCAAGCCTTATTTTATTAAATTTCAAATACTAACCCTTACTTCTATCTACATTCTAGAAGCATGTAAATTCGTCACAAAATATAAAGAGCTGTATTCGCTAAAAAAAAGTGTACAAAAAAGAAACGACAGAGACCTGAATAAACTTAAACTGCCCTTTTCCAAATTAAAACTAGTAACATCCAGCCCACATCACATGTTAATTAAAATATATAATCACCTCCCGAATTCTATAAAAAGCATTGAAAAACCAATTCTATTCAACAAACAACTAAAAACATTCTTAATAATTAAATCTTTCTACAGCTTAAGTGAATATTTCAATACTAGATATTTATAGTTAATTTGTACTCCGATAGCTCTAGATCGCCAGGGAATTACTTACCTATTGTTAACAAAGAGAAATTGTTAAGCTGACCCTCTCACGTTGCTGTGCCCTTGCAGGGCGTCACATGTATACCTACTTACAATTCCATCAACCTATGTAATGTGATATGCAATAAATGATTTGATTTGATTTGATTGATTTGGTTTTATCCGGCAAGTTTAAGAAATCCCGTCGGAGCGTACAAAACACATTTTAGCGCGTGCCTTCTTAATTAGGCAGTTTTATACAACACTGAACTCTACTCACTGCCTGCTGCCTAATTGAGAAGGCACGCGCTAAAATATGTTTTGTACGCTACGACGGGACTTTTTAAACTTGCCGGATAAAACTTCACCTATAAGATCGACGCAGCGCTGTGCTGAGAGAATCACCATCCAGGAGCCAGAAAAAGACACTATAATTTACCATTTAAGGTTTTTTTATTATCGTTCCTATTTAATAAGACAAATAATGGTTCAAAGATAAACTTAATAACATGAAGAGAACCATGTGAGTATAAAAAAGGATCCTTTATCTTGTTTCAATAAAAAAAAATGCTACTTAATACAATACCACAAGTTACTTTATTAAATTAATTATGAGAACAATGTATAATCATTGAAGTGTATATTGAATATTGAACCAATATTCTCTCTTTTACGGGCACAAAATTATCGATTGATAACGCACCACTTCACAAACGTTTTTACATATTTGTTACCTCACTGTTTAGTTACCACAAAGCTCTGCTATATAAGACTGACTAAGACTGCTATCTGACAAAAATTCGATTCTGCT